>CM033342.1:11231698-11709198 GCA_019395295.1 Osmanthus fragrans
GTGGCACCATTTCACGATTTATACAACATAATTAACCATTTAAGTATAAACTGAACACAATAAAAAAAGTTCACATTTGTGTATTAGATTGAGAACCCAAATTGAAGGCCGGGGACCTATTTGACTCGAATAAATGGAACACATTGTTTTCGGTTTTCCAATGGTTTAAAGCGTTGAACATTGAATTGAAGGGAAAACAATGAAAGAGAGAAAAATACTGTTAAATTTCATGGTAAATAGACTGAACAATCTGGTCCGTGTGTTGACCGTCTAACATCAGGACTGATTTGCTACACTAATCATCAAATTATTCCAATAATTCAAACAAAATCAATTCAGAAAATTGATGCAAGTGATGAATACTCTAATAAAACATTGACTCATAGCTCGAGTTGAGCTGCTTAAGTTATCCTTGTGCATTCCCCTCCCTGTGATTCCAGTCACCCTTTCGTGACAGATTTTAGGCCATCAGAGGGGTCTAGTGCGGCGCCCACTAGCTCGACCACAAAGGAGAGCATTCCTAGGAATAGGATACTCGTCCCTCCATGAATTCGACGGAGTGTAAACCCTCAAGTAGAATTGCTGACCCAAGTACTGTCTTGCCCAGTTCTCCGATCTAATGTTCCACATCCCCACATTGTCGAGAGCTATGTATATTGCAGTCCAAGATTTCGGGTACACCTATAATAGAACAACATTCATAGTTAAAGAAAAACATAACCTAGGTTTGCTTTAGCAAGTCTCTTATTATTGTGTAAAGCCATTTCTACAACCTGAGTCGTACAACGGGCAACTGTGTCTCTCAAATTGTATCTTGACCTACTTGCAGGAGTCCACTGTCCACCATCCATTCTGTTCATTCACAGAGTTAGCAAAAAATGAATATAACATCGTGAAAGAATGATTATGTTGTGTATGTGGCTCATATAAAGTTGAACACATGTATACTAGAATAAATAGGCCGAGGGCGGAGTTAGGAGAGCATAGCTCACCGAAAGGTTACTCACCCAACAACGAAGAAAGAATATCCATCAATGTGCCACGACTGGACGGTATCCTCCCAATTTTGGAACACAATCTCAGCAAAAGATCGATAATCACCATGCATAACAGAGGTTGCAAGATATCCTCCATTTCCCCCAGAAGGTCTGTCGGGGATGCTTCCAACGCTGAAAACTCCTCCAATCTTGAAGTAGTCAGCCAACTTTAAGGGAGTGTCTGGTGAAACATATGATACACCGTTGACAGCATATCTCAGTTTGCCATTTATATATGGAGCAGAGTTAGCAAGAATAATGGTCCTAGAGGGCTTGATCATTCCATAGTGGTACGAGCCTTGAGGATTCGGTCTAGGTCCACTCGCTCTCAGATCCCAACTGATTTCAGAATTAACAAATGAAGTAATATTAGAAATGATCCTAGCTTTATTAGCATCCATTAGAAGAATTTACAGGTAATTTTCAATTACCGTATTGATCTGGCCTGGTTCAAAGACGAGGCAATCTCAGTTGTGGGTCCACCAGGGGGAGGACCGAAAACTTTAGTAAAAGAGTTACTGTAATGGAGAACAGCAGTGGTGGTGAGCACTTTAGAGGTGAAGCGTGAGGAAACTACAATGTAATAGTCCTTTGGCAGCTGGTTGGCTGTGACCAAGACTGAATAAGACTGCCCTAAATGTATGTCGAGGGAAGAGTACATATTCTGGAGCGTGTGAGATCCTTCTACCTCAACTAGTTTCATTGTGTGTCCTTGGATTCTGAAGTTAATGGAAGTTGTGAGTCCAACATTCGATATCCTGAACCTGTAAGTTTTGCCTGCAGAAAAATATCGAGTGGATGAGGAAAAGAGTGCAGGCTGAAAACACAAGTATAGAATAATAATAACAATTAAGTTTCACTAGATCGCTTGTTTAAGAAGCTGGGTCACCTACTTACCTTGATCAACTGTAAATGTGTATCCATTCCACCCACGGCCATTGATTAGAAGGCCATCAGGGAAGGGGAGATTGTGACCAGTATCCAAGAAGTACTTCAGTTGCTGCAAAAACAAAAGCAGCACATAGCAAATTAGATTGCACATTAATGAAATCAAATTGCTATAAAATCTTGCACATTTCGTAAGGAGGACTGGAGAGCACAGGGACACTCTTTGACAAAGATTTTGATAGAAGTTTTAGCAAGTTTTGATAAGATTGGTTTTAAAGTTGATAAAAGTTTTGAGTCCCATGTAGTTTGACTAGTTAAAAAGTCGATACTAAACAAGAAAAATAAGCTACACAGTATGATATACCGGACATTAGCACTAAATAAGAAAAATAAGCTACTCAATATGCATAACAAAAATACAAGCTTTATCAAAAATTCATTTTCAACCGCACATTCTTCAATAAAATAATTTTACACGTAAACCGAAAACTTTTTCTACACATTCTCCAAAATACACTATTCCAAAATACATTTTTTCCCCAAAATGAGGCTCAAACAAGGGCTAAATGTTCCACGATATGCTTACCCTTTGACTTCTCTTGAACCAATCCCCAGCAAGGATGGCATAATCCCCAGAAGGAGGAGGGAAAGGCACTGGAATTAGAGGGCGGCTGGAAATTTTGATGCTACCATACCCTCCAGCAGCCTTATGGAGTGCAAGCGAAGGAAAGTAGAAATAGGTGCCTATCTGGTCCTTCGCTTGAAGGGCGTAAGTGAAGTTTTTCCTTGGCGGAATTGGACAGGTCGTACCATAAACTCCGTCCTGCCAAGAATTCCTCCTCTGCTGTAAGCCATTCCTGAAAAAACAATGATGATTTAAACATCAACTAAATATAACCAGAGGCCTTAACGTGATTAAAACGCTGATTATAAAATCCTTCCATGCTCTTTGCTCCACAAATTTGCATCTAATTGTTTACATATGACTAAACTACGCGTATATACATCAGTGTTCTACTTCCTTGTCCGAACTAGTTCTTTAACATATGACCAAACTTCATTCAAACAGTATACTACTTCCTATAATATAGTCCAAGATTTGTAACCCAACAAAGGTACTACAGTTTGTAATCACATCCTCACACAATTTATAGATAGGTCAATGGGGGAAAGCCCCTTGAACAACCCCCTGGGGGTTGTCACACAAGCAGCCCCCTAGGTCATTGTTGTACGATACAATAAGAATCGAGCTCAAACCCATGGAGTAATAAGTCACGGTGTACGAAGACAACTCTTTCGGGCACTTTTGACTGAAGAAAACAAGTTAAAAATTGTATTTTATGGATAACAAATTAGATGATTGTTTCCAGAAAGATTCGACTGTGTTCTTTCAAAGCTAAGAGAACTATGAATTCTTAAGTGCAATGACATCATAAATACAGGACTGCCATTGATATCTTGCACATTGAACTCAATGGCTATGAATTTCATCTCATGAAAAAAGTTTTTTCATTTATATATTTCCTAAATAATAAAAGAATTAATAAATGATACATTAACTATATATATGGCCCTACATAAGCTTGCCACTTCATTTGTCTCACATGTATTAATTTAATTATAAGCTTAATGACAAAGATAAAAACTCTATATGTGGTGGATGTCAGAGATCTAGCATGTGCATACTGCATATTGAAATTCCTAACGCCTAATGGTTGTGCCTTAACATTAGAGGCCACAGAAAGCATGTTTGGTGCAGACTAAAAAGATTAAACCTCTTCTTCTTTTTTCTTCTTTTTTTAATGAATAAGTAAAAACGTAGTTTTAACGACCAAAGTAACTTCTTCAAAAGTATTACTGAAAATGTAATTTACTTTTCTTTAAGCTTGGCCAAACATGCTCTTCAGAAGAAATCGGAAGTCCCTTGCCCTGAGGCTCAAAATGGCAAAAAGTTACTTCTCTTTCTAATCTTCTTGGTGATATCCTTGAGAAAAAATTCATACCAAGAAATAACCTTTTTAATCTGTTAAATGGCATTGATATTCTGAAATCTGGGTTAAATCTGAAAATCTAAATGCTTACAAAAACATTAAGGAACTCAAATAGATGTGAAACATTCTACAGTTAATATGGCAAAAAAGGTTGTTTAACTTGATAGGCATGCTACAAGGGGGAAGGGGGGGGGGGGGGGGGGGGGGGCAAGTGAAAATAGGTTACCAAGAAAGGAGAAAGGGTTCATTCAAGGAGTTGTAAACACTGATAATCAAGTTATCATTGGTGACACAGTCAATCTGTGGCCCCGGAAACTGCCCATTTATCAAAATTCCCTGCACCAGCACCACCATTTCTTATCTTCAGCAACAAAACAAAGTATATTGTGAAGGGCATCAAAAGAAGAAAATTATAAGTAGTACCCACCTTTTGTTTGACACCCAGAGGATAAATGTCACCATAAGTGATTTTCCAAGTGTAAAATCTATAAGGGTCTTCACCATTTACATTGTGCAATAAAAGAATTAGCAGTATAAGAACATTGATGACAGAGGAGTACTCTCTCATTCTCTTCTTCTTCTTGAAAAAAGCCCTCCTTATTCTTTCTATCCTTCTTCGTTCCTCAGAACATAGGTGGTTTTTTGCAATGAAAAAAAAAACACGAATGAAGAAGAAGAAGTAGAGGTAAAGAAATGGAGGGTACTGTTAATGTCTTCTTCCGTTTGTCACGGTCACGTGCAGCAAACAATTGCTGACAGCTCTTTAACCTTCTTATTTTATGTATTTTACCAGACTAATTTCTGTTTAATTTGTGACTTTGTATGAAATATACCCACTCTTTCACCTTTTTGGTTTGAACTTTTTAGAACTGTCACTAAAATTTCATTTTCAAAAATAATTCCACACTTGAAAAGTTTTGGATGTTTATTATTAGAGTAGTGCTACAGAAATTACATGGATGATCACAAAAATGATCGTACACTCACATACAAAAAAATATTATTTTATTTATATAGATCTCGTACACTCACATATAATCATTTATGC
Source organism: Osmanthus fragrans (assembly GCA_019395295.1). Classification (NCBI taxonomy): domain Eukaryota; kingdom Viridiplantae; phylum Streptophyta; class Magnoliopsida; order Lamiales; family Oleaceae; genus Osmanthus; species Osmanthus fragrans. The sequence goes on from CM033342.1 coordinate 11,236,663, forward strand.
GAGTAGAGTATCATTTTTCTTTATTAATAGTGGGTAACACTTGGATCTAAGCACTTAAATTTGTCCGTGCTGATTTGATGTTTATGGTACCACTGCACTAAAAAATGCACATGCGGGTCAAGGGTCACATGTTACGTTTTACTTTTATTTTGCCATCTTAACTCATTTAAGATGTCAAATTAACAAATGTCACGTGTATTTAATTGATATTATTTTTCATGAAAAATATTTTTTTATTTAAATTTTTATTTTTGGAATATTTGATCGACAAATTTTTCATGAAAAATATTTTTCAACTTTTGATCACGTGATCATATTTTCCTCAAAAACAAAGAACATATTTTCTTTATGGAGATGCGATTTTTATTTTCCAAATAATTCATTCTTTCTTTCTCTCTCATCTATCAACTTTCTCTTTCATCAACACACAAATAAAAAATGGGCAAATATAATATTTTCTAGATTGAAAATTAAATCAATCAAAGACATTTAATTAATAATTTTCATAGAAATAAGTTCTAAACAATTCAATTGCCTAAAATTTATTTTCTTTTCATACAAATTTCATGCTTGCAATCAAACACACCTAAGGGCTAAGATTTAAAACTCATTTGTCAAAAAAAAAAAAATTAAATTAAATGGGAACACGTTCAATTACCTAAGCAATTTCTCCTTTAAATATTTCTTGAGAGATATAAATCATTAATTAGATTAAATTATTATTTTATTTTTATTTTAAACAAAACATTGCTGTGGATCGATTTTCTTCATAATTGTGTGCACATGCATCTATGTAAGCCAGCCAGAAAGGATATAGATGTTATGAAAGTCTGTCATCTCCATTCTCCACTATTATAGGATTTTTATTTTTATTTTTTAATTTCGTGCTAGTTGTAAGAAAATATTTAATATATTTCGGCAAAGATCTATGTAATTAAATGAGTTGACCCCGTTTGAGTTTCAATTTTTGTTGCTATAATTTTTCTTTGTAAAAAAATAAGTGGTTGATGAATGTATACTATATTTGTCAATCTTACGAAATATATAATTAAAATTATTGTTTGATTTTCAAAGTATAATTGAAGGAGAAAATGAATCCCAAATAGAGGTTAAGGAGGTGTTTGATTTGCTTTTCAATTTCAACTTTAAATTTATTTTTAATTTTCTATTTTGAGTGTTTATTTTTAGATCATAAAAGATGTGTTAAATTTTTGTCAAAAATGTGAAAAAGTTATAGATAATCACCATGTTGTTATAATCGAGCCGGGCCTATCAGTTCAACCTGAAAAATCGAAAAACAGACCAAATCTGGTCCGATTATAGCTGGTTAACCTTCGAGTAAAAAATCAATAAATTAACTGAAAATCGACCAATTTAAACCAGAAATCGGTGATAGTTTTCAAGGTTTGGCCAACTCCCAAAACTCGTTTTAAAAAAGAAATTATTATTGTGCAAAACGTCGTTACTTTTTATTTTTATTGTGCAAAACATTATTACCTTTTATTTTTTTTTGGCATTTTTACCTTTTATTGTGGAAAATGTTGTTTTCATCCAATTTTTTAATTAAAAAAAATCGTAAAATGACAAATATACTCTTCTATTTAAATTAAACAAAAAAACTAAAAAATAAAAAATAAATTGCAATTATACTCCCAAACTTTTTAAAAAATTGCAAACGAATCCAAATAAATTATTAAAATCGTAATTAGCACAAAACGTACTCATATTTCAATATTATTGTGCAAAACGTCATTGTCTTTCCTATTTTGACATTTTAACCCTTATTTTTTCGTATTTTATTGCTAAAATCATTATTTTCATACATTTTTAATTAAAACTGTAAAATGACAAATATACTATCATATTCAAATAAAACAAAAATAAAGAAATGAAAAATAATGAACAAATTACAACTATACTTCCCAAAATTTCAAAAAAAAATACAAATAAATAATTAAAAATTTAAAAAATCACTTTATTTTTTTAATTATATATTTGTAATTTTTTTGAAAATTTTGGGAGTACAATTGTAATTTGTTACTTTTTCTTTATTTTTATTATATTTAAATATGAGTGTATATTCGTCATTTTACAGTTTTTATTGAGAAAATTATTATTTTCGCAATGTAATGTGAAAATAACGGTGAAAATGTCCAAAAAAATTGCAAGGTATAGGCGTTTTACATAATAATATTGAAAAGTATGGATGTTTTATGCTAATTACCATTTAATAATTTATTTGGACTCATTTGCGATTTTTTTTTTTAAATTGGAAGTATAATTGTAATTTTCTCTTTAACTTTTCTTTTCTTTTTGTTTTATTTAAATAAGAGGTTATATTTATTATTTTATTTTATTTTATTGGGAAATTGAATAAAAATGACATTTTCCACAATAAAAGGTGAAAATGCCAAAAAAAAAAAATTAATAATGTTTTGCACAATAACATTGAAAAATAAGAATATTTTGTGTTAATTACCCATATGATAAAAAGGTTACCTAGTTAATTGGCAACCCATTTATCCACTTTTCCACCTTATAAGCTCTTTTATGTACATTTCTTCACTTCCACAAATGATAAGCTTCCAATGTGGAATTGACTAACTCCAATAAAGCACACTTATGCAATAGACTTCCAATGTAGGATTGACAAACCTTAATAATGCACACTTATTCACGGTATCTTTGATTCTCATTTTTTCTAAAATACATTTTTATATATCTTCTTTTCAATCACATATTATTAAGTAAAATAATATTATATGCAAATAAAAAAAAATTCTTCTTTTTTAACCAAATATTTTTCATCAATCTATTATTTAAAAATAAATTCTTAAAAAAAATGTGGATCAAATACACCCTTAATGTTATTTATGACCACGTGGGGGCAAGACTACTAATTTAAATTACTGAAATTGTTGAAATATTTTTTATTTTTTATCTCACTAAATTTAATTATATATTCTTGTCAAAATAAAATTAAAATGTTTACAAATATTTATTTATTACCTTCGATTTGACCTTGATCAGACCCCATTTTGATCTTTTGACTCTTCACTTTTTTTTTTTTGTGATTCAATAGTCGGATCGAATTTTAAAACATTAGATAATCACTATAAAATTCTCAAAATTAATTCTCTCAAAAATAATAATAATAATAATAATTATTGGCAGCACCCCATATGACACCAGCTGTATAATAAATAGTCTGTCGCTTAAAGATGGCAAGAAGCGGCCACTAATTTGCCATGAACGGAGAATGAGACATGGACCCGACTGAAATTCAAACGGAGCCAAAAGACATCACCGACAACGGCACCTTAGTATATTATTGTTTTTAAATTATTAAACCAAGAAATAACTCTGGGAAACAATTGGTAAGGTTACAGAGAAAAAGTAGGTCTGGGGAGTTTCTCTGTGTTTTTCCCGCCATTGGTAATTTTTGGAGGCAAACATCAAAGGGCTTACCCAAATTTTAGATCCCCGTCAGAATAGCTCTGGACTAGATAAGCGGGATGGGAACAAGCCATGCCCATCGGGTAATTTGATTCCAAATATTCTAATAATCGAATCGATTATCATCAACAATTATAAAAATGGAATAATTAGTTCTAAAAATTGTAAAAATGGAATCATTGGTTCTAGTATATTTTATGCCTCAAAAATAAAGTTCAAGGTATAAACTGTTGTTTAAGTCAAGTTTGTTTTCCATTAATCACCCATAAAAATGAAAAATATGATCGTCATAAATCACATTCATCCACCACTTTTGACTTTCTATATTTTGTGTGGGGTCATAACGACTATATTTTTCATTTTTATTCTACAAATAATGAGAATCAAACGGGACCTTAAAATTTCGTATTTCACTTTCATTTTTTTATATTTTGAACAATGAAATTGTCAATCATACTAAAAGATAATGAAACTATATATTTGTGATGTGGTGAGAGATTATAAAAATATATTTTTAGAATTAAATCAAAATTTTGTTATGCTGGAACCAAAAATTAGACTAGAATCGTTAAGTTCTTGATTCTAAGACCCCAAACTGAATCTATTTCAACTAGAACTATAAAGAATCAAGTGGCTCGGTCCAGTCTGATTCGAGATGAATGGTTCCTAGTAAAATTTCAACCCATACGCATGTCCGGAATTAGATCATGTTGTGCACGACTTTAGGCTTGGTGAGCAGACCACGCATACCGGTATATAAGAAAAAAGGAAAATTACACAGTAGGGCATATATAAAAAATTGACATTGCTGAAATGGTTTTAAGTATTTAGAATAATAAAGATTGTAAGTAGTTGCAGTAACAATGATTGCAATGCTGGTTATAACAATGGCTGTAACTTCTTCACCCTTCTTTTTTTTTTTTTTTTTGGTTACAAAGGTTGAAACTCTTATGTGTAACATCTATTTCTTTAAGGTTTTAATTTTGCAACACATATTTCTACATCAAGTTATACTAGTATTATCTATTCTCTCATATATATATATATATATATATATATATATATATATATATTATTTGCTGCAATTTTTTTTTTTTCCTTTTATTTAAGATATTGTTGACTAAATGGGAAGAGAATTGGAACAAGCGAAAAGAGTACACAGTTCATGGCATTGCTGGGATTATTGTAGTATGAATGTTTCATTAAAGAGACTTGAAGATATGGTTATTTCTCGATTAAGTATAGATCGTTCAACAATTAACTTAGAAAACAGCAGAGATGCCTTTATTTCTCGTGTGTTAAAGCCTAAAGGCTGATGACTGTTACCATTCATCCATCTGGAGCTATTAATCAGAATGTGCTTGCTTGTGAAAATAAAACCAACCTAATACAAAACTAGTACCCTCTCAAACTCCTAATCTTGTACTTCCCTTCTGCTCATGTAAGTGATTATTTTCGGGAAGATTAATAGATTATCCTTCAGAAATTGAGATCCAAGTTTTAGAAAGGAGGAAGAGTCAAACCATGCATTTAAATTTTCAGAACAAGATTTCTACCGGGATCTCTACATAAATGATGCTGCTGAGTACAGAAAACAGGTATATTTCAACGTGATGTCGAGCACATTCAAACTCCACAATCCAATTATATCTCCACTCAGCATTTTACTCGATCTTTATCAGCACATACAGTAATATGTGTGCATGTTTTATAATAATAACAATAATATGAGTCAAGGGATGACAAAGACAAAATAATTGTAGCATTGAACATTTAACTATTTAATTTATCTCCAAAAGCATTTCATTGCAGAGAAGCAAAAAGGTCGAACAATGGAGAATAGAGTTCTCAGGCCATTACATCCTTTAGATGTACAAAACTGCACAGCAAGCACAACAGCAATTGGGAACACAAAAAGAACAAAATAAGGGATACAAGTCTCTGTAGTACAGACACTAGTATTAAGTCGTCTTGTTGAGACAGATTGTTAAAAGTAGTCCATAGTGATCACTAGGTAAAACAGGAAGCACCATATTTTGAACCTGTTTTTTCACTTTCTTTTCCTTCATGTATGATAGACCGGGAATTGCATCCATCCCAATCATTTCAATTTCACTTATCTTGAAATCTCTCAACTTGCATACAAATCGATCCAGCCGTTTCTGCAGAGTCCGGTTACCACTCAACATCTTGTTTGATTTGGTGTCATATGTCCATCCAACTTCTCCAGGTCTAAGCTCTGTCCAAGCATCAATCCATCCATCACATAAAGGAAATTGACCATCCAACTTATCGTCCCAGTTCATATCACCACAAAAAATGACATTCTGATTTTTCTCAAGAAACTTTACAGCCTCCTTCGCTTGATCTACACGTTCCTTGCTAAACATCTGATCCCATGTTGGTGGGCCTGGACAGGGGCTTTCCAGATGGCTTGTGGCAACAACCAATTCAATACCTGTCTGCGCTTCAACTTCAGCAATACAAAGTTCTCTTCCCATTGCAGAGTTGTTAAAAGGTTTGCAGCTGTAGCATTTTGTTGGAAGATTACTTAACTGCAAAATTATATAATACAGATAATGAGTTAGATTTGTGAAACAAATACAAAGAATTTTATAAAATATTAAATTTAAGTATCTCTTATACCAATATATGCTCAAAAAAAGAGACTGATCCAATGGCTCGTTGGCTGCTAACTAGCAAGTACAGAAATATCAAAATTTGTATCGGATATTAAGGTTGAGCACACTTATAGAGCATGAGCCAAATATATATACACTCACACACTAAAGAATTGGCTATTGATTGTGTCTGAGCAAAAAATTATTTTATGCCATAATACATTAAAGTTGAACCAAACAAGCAATAAAAATTAGATGTAGGTTCCACAATGCAACACAGCACCCTAACTCATAAAATATTTGGAATAAAATATTACCTGCATGCAGAAATATGGCCCTGCAAATGCCACTTCACTTGACACTGAACAGCGGTAGTCCTTCCACCAACTTGATTGCTGGAAAATTTTGTAAATATTTGGAGTAACCTCCTGCAGAGTTAAGCAAATTTAGTTGAACATCCGAATGCCGGACTAAGAGTTTTCAGCTATACGGAGTTCAGGAAAAAAAGCATAAATAAAAAACCTGAAAACATATAACATCTGGCAAATGCAGTTGAATAAGATCTCCAAGAGATTTCATCCTCTTTTGCACCTCAAGATCTTCTCGAAACCAAACATTGTAACTCAAAATCTTCGTTGTTTTAGCTTTAGTGCCTAAATGAGTATCACTTACAGCTGCACCTAGTGAGTGGTTTGTGACAACAAGATTTAATATTTTAGTACAACACGAAAAAAGTGTAAGAGAAAAGGATAGATGGAAATTAGCAACAATTTGATTTACAAACAACTAAACTCATCCGCAAAGAGTTATAACACTTTGTATTAATAAGAAACCTACATTCACCTTTTAGTTTAACTGAGAATTAAGTAGAATTCTTAGTCTTGAAATCTTCTATTAAACATACAGATTAATTAAGGATGACTTCTAGCAGAAGCAAATGTGATCGTATACCTTCTAAGAGAAACAGCTTACCACAAGTTTGCTTATGTAGCACAAATTCACTGCACCATCCCATAATGGAATTCATAGGCATCCATTAAAACCATTTTCAATACAGTGTAGAACATATGAATACAAATATATATTTCAGCTCCAGGGAAGGCATAGTTTAGTGCTACATTTAATGTTTAGAATTGCAATATTTAGTTCTATTTATGCTACTGTCATAGTTCAATCTGGAAATAATTTTTCCAAGGATAAATCTCACACATTTGAAACTACAAAATTAAAATTTCAAGTGTTCATACTATGGAGAAATGCAAGGTGGCATTAATTCAACACCTTTCAACATTGTAAAATAGAAGTGACAGAAATAGAAGAAGACATCTATACCAAGACCAACTGGAAAGCACCAGCAGAAGAATTATATTTGCTAAGAATTCAGAATACATCTGCCAATGTTTGAAATCCTATTCAAACTCAAGTAAATATTTTAAACAATTAAAAGAATACAAGTTACTAGAAGTCTAACTCAACAAATGATTTTACTAAGGTAGGGCATGCAACTAGGAATTCAATTCAGTTGACCTCCTTTCTTTGAAGTCCTGTTTAAACTCAATTAAACATTTCTAATAGTAAAGGCAGTACAACTTACTAGGAACCAAACTCAACAACTGAATTTACTAAGACAACACATATTATACTAGGAATTTAATCCAGTTGACTATCATTTCTTGTCATGTGTCAAGAACAAGGAAAGGGATGGAGGAATTTCCCATTTATTTCCCAGTTAAACATACAAAATAAACCCTGAAACCAGAGAAAATACTGCTAGGTTCAAATCAAAACTAACAGAAACAAAATAAGACTACTGCTTTCCCATAATTAAGACCTAAATTCAACAGAATCTAACAGTTAAATAAGAAACCGCAGAGATATTGCATTTTTTATTATATAATGGCAAGTCATTTATGTAAAATATATATATATATTTTTTTTGAAGAAATTGAAGCATACCGAGGGATTCTACTTCAGCAGCCTTATTTGCAGCCTTTACAGCTCTAAACTCAATAGAATCACCTGCACCAGCACCACCATCACCACCCATATCTGCGTCCTCCCTATTTTTCCTCTTATTGCTACAAGGACGCAGAGGTGGAAAAGAACCCTTTAACCCACGAGAAGAACAAGCCCCGCTGCCATCACCAGTACTCACATTAGGGCTCTCCCTATTTTCCTTCTTATTATTGCTAGGCTGCAAATCCAACGAAGCACCCTTAAACCCACGAGAAGCATCATCCAAATCACCACCACCGTTCGTCAAAACTCGATTTCCTTGATTTTCCCTTTTCGTATTATTACAAGACTTCAAAGGGTAGAAAATGCTCCCAATAGAGGAGCCGGAGCCCAATTGCGCTTCATAAATATCATCATCATCAACTTCAAGAATGGAGAGTAAAGACGCAGAAGCCCTAGCTCCACAGATTTCACAACTTGTGCTTTGATATGGGTTCAAGAAAGTGCAGTCTTTGCAAGCCCATTTAGGTTTTGCCGGTGATGATGATTGCGTTGGCTGTGCAGATAGGCAGATTTGGCAGGATGATTTTTGGAACGGTGGATTGATGTAAGTGCACTTTGAGCATGTCCACGACATTGTGATCAAACGAGGGGTTTTCTTGGGGGGATTAACTGTAGCAGAATCGTTCTTGGGGAGATGAAAAAAGAGAAGTCTCGGGCTTGTTATTATGCGGAACGAAGTGAATAATGCCATTTTGAAATTGGAATTGGGGTCTGTTTGCCGCTTTTGTCCTTGGGATGATATATATAAAAAATGGTTCGATCCTTTAATCACTTGCCAAACAAGGGTTTGAAGGAACTCTGTATGCATGCACAATATTAAGCCCTTGTATCAGCTTCATTTTAGGGCTTGATCGGTAGAGGTTAATATTCAATTTTAATTGAAAATATAATCATTATGTTTGATTTTCATCTCACGCATGAGACTCACTAACGGCTAGTTTTTCAATTAAAATTTAATTTAAATCTCCATCAAACACACTCTTAATGAGATTTTAGGAAAAGTGTATTTTAAAATAATAAATTTTTTAGATGTGCGATAAAAAAAAAAAAAATGGAGCCCTATACATTCACAATAATTAAGTCCTTACATGAGCTCCATTTAATGAGATTTTTTTCGGGGGAGGGGGAGGGGGAGGGGGGGAAGGTATTTTGAAGTAATTTTTCTTTAAAATGTGCGTTTAAAAAAAAATTAGATTTACGTATAATATTATTTTATTAAAAAAATATATGATTGATAGAAAAAAAAAATAAAATGAATCAAAATTTTAATGGAGTCCAAACAGGAGGAGTTGAACTGGCATTCTCCCATGTGAGCTGCTAAGCAAGCCTAGTTGGCATTTTCGTTAACTCGTCGCCATCGCTCATTCTCAAGGTCAGAAAATTAAAATCTTTGAGGTTTTAAAAAATATTAAAAAAAAAATTCACGAGGCGAATTAAGTCACAAAATTTTGAAAGAATCTGACTGGTGCTCGGCTCTTCACAAAGCAAGCACGAACCAACTCGTACAATCGTCACGACTTGGCTCGGCCCCATTAATAATATGTTTATAATAAATTCCAAGTTTTGAGTATTTCTAGATATTATTGATTAGTATGTTCTATTCATAATCAATCTCAATTCTTATTGTCACACGTCATTTCTCAATTGTTGCAACGTAGGCCTAGATGGATTGTAGGTGTCAAGTAGAGGTGTGGTAGAGAAAGATGGTGGTAAGACAGAGGACGAGATTGGAGAGAGAGGGTCGCGGGTGATACTGTGCTAGCCAAGCCTTTTGAAATCTCCTTCTGTGTGGAAGCTAAAGTTGACATTCTGTTGAGTAATAAAAATGACACTAAAAACTTCAAAAGTTCATAGCTTTAGTCATTTTCAAGGGTAATTTTGAAAGCTCCTTCTGTATTAGGGCAGCGAGAATACTCAAGCTATTTACATGTCCGTACAAAAATAGTCGTTATTCGATAGGTCTTCATTTTACATAAAATAAGTGATTTTATAAAAATATCAAAGTATGAAAACTCATAAATAGCAATTATAAGGTATTTCATTTTTAATATAATATTTGTGTATTGTATTATAATGCTGTTATTTTTTTGTACATTTTTTTATTTCGCCCGCACTGAACAAAGTAGCTGAATCTGCCCTTGGTCTAATCCATAAATGAAATGCAAAGGAGATCATCTAAAAACCACTTAACATTCCGAAGGTTGTTTTCAGTATTGGTATGCAGTTCTATATCGAGCACAGCCAAGTTCGACTTCAAGGGGAAAAGAAAATGGAGCACGTTAGTGCTTAAGAAAGAAAAAAGGGAACCAAAAAATAGATGCCCCTTGTTTGAAAAAAATTACTTTTTAGGACAATTGATTACTTCTTGGATTATTAAGCTTTTAGGTAGAGCACTTTTTTCTTTATGATTTTTCCTTTAGAATTTTATGCTACCAGCACCAAACAATCATTAGACACTACAATTTTCACAAAGAGAACGCCAAAATATGAGTAGTGTGTCCCCAAAAATATAAAGGAACACAGTGACAGTAGGGAAGAATTCAGCCGAAACAAAAGCTTTAATATTTATTCGTACCTTTACATTTAATCATGAAACGAATGAATAATAAAACAAACAAAAAGCGCCACCAGATAGCAAGTATAAACCCGTGTTGAATACGCTCATTCTAGTGCCATGGAAGCCGATCAATCTCATTTTGCCTGCACTACTTACTTCCGTTGAGTTCACAACCTGACTTGTCTTGTTATTGCCAGGCTTCTTACTGCATTGAAAGAACAGATTCACAAAGCGTGTCATAAATATTTCATTAATGTAATCAGATTGATAAAAGCACAGTAATTACGCTTACCTTCCAGGAAATACACAACTGCCATGACCTGCAAATTTTCCCAAAACAAAAAGATAAATTTTAGATGACAGTTTAAAGAACTGCAGCAGAAATACAAAAGAATTGGAGCCAAAGATGGCTAGACTACAAATTTTACTAACACATTCATATAGTCAGTGCCTCCTATTACATGCCAAAGTAGAAGTAGAATCCGACCTTTTTGATAGAAAATTATAATTTCTAACATCCAATCCGCAAAACAATTTGCTAGTGTTCTTCCCACCATTCAATTTGAAACTAGACAATGCATTTCTGTAGTTCTCCCCATGTGAGCACCTCTGTTATATCGAATTTCACATTGCCATGTTGTGTCCTCAAACATAACAATACACCAACGGCATGTTTGATATGTAATACTAGACAGGATTAGCTATGCAATGCTCTAGATTTTAGTTTCTTTTTCTTTCTTAACGAGATCTAATCCTATCCAATCCACCTTAATAAACATAAGTTGGAGAAATATAGGACTCTCTTATTGCTAATAGACAAGTAAACAATTGATAATCTAATCCACACCAATTAATCATAGCTCAATACTCAACATTTCAAAATCTAGCAGTATACATCTACAACCAAACATAAATATTGCAGTTTCTACTCTATCTTTTCACCAGAAAATTCAATTGTAAAATCAATGCGTTGGGGCTGGAATCCATTATTATTAAGTAAATCACTTACTTGGATCGGTAGTGGTTATCATGGCCGCACCCTTGAAATCACAAGAACCAGGAGAATTCCCTTCCTTCTGGTAATAACTATCGAAGGCATAAGATGCATGGTTCTTCACGTTATTAGGCTGATAACAACTCTCCCCTGGCTGAATCTCCGAGCAATTTGCCCTCCCTGGTCCACAAGCCCAATCCAAAGCAGTCTGCAATGTTTTTGTATCAATGCCATCCATGGCTATGCAATATGTTTGATTCGTTGTGTCGTTGGCCAAAAATGTACCACTCCCCGACACGTGAAGCAAGTAAACAGCCGTCGAATTCCCATAAAATAGTCCCCAGTTCGCCTCAGACACAGGCAAAGACCTCAAATCCTCATTAAACAACTCATATACATATACATTAGAAGTAATTTCTGGATGCAATGGCGTTCCACTACGATCAAAGACGTGCTTAATCAAATTTGAATTGTAAGTGTCTGCATTGTCAATCGTAGCATAAGGTTCCTTCGAATCCCCTTTCGAAGGCCAGCCCGTTTCAGTAACAAGAACTACCACATCAGTGACATTAAGATTCTTCATAGAACAATACACTGAATCAATCATAGCATCAAGAACATTAGTATAGTGCAGCAAAGTATTAGGATCAACCATTTCTTTCGAGGGTGTCAAGGGCTTAAACAAAGAATTATCCAAAGGCACAACACCCTTATTCTCCATAAACACATAATAAGGATATAAATTCATCATCAAAGGTGACTGGGTCCTAGAACAAAATTGCAATAGTTGTGAAATGACAGGGCTCAGACTTTGATTAAAAAAAGCTTGGGACGGTGGGAAAGGGTCAAGAACAATTGAAGCAGCATTTGGAGTTGAAATCTTGATTTGGTTATGCAAATTTGCAGCCACAAGAGCACTGTAGAGTGATTCAATTGCTGGCATAAGCAAAGGAGCTGAACTTAGAACAGTAGTCAACACCTCATCACCCACTGCCACGGCGGTGATGAGCGTTTCTGGGTAGTACGCCGCCACATTGCGGCCAATCCATGTGGCGGCGGTGACATTGGAGGACCCAATAGCAAGAAGCTGGTTATTGGGCACACTAACAATTACCCTAATCTTAGTTTTTGCAAGTGCTTTAAGAATCCCAGCATCAACATCGTACAATCTAACATGGGTTATCTTTTGTAACTGCAAAAAAGCTACCAAATCTGCAGGTGAAAGCAAATTAGACACATCAGTGCCTATGTTCACACCCACATAAGGCTCATCTTTATCCTGCTGTACCTTAATCCCTGCATACAGAAAATACACAAACTAACTACATTTGGCATAAGTAGACAACACATTAATGATTGAATTGATTTTCCTGGAGTGGGTTCTTGGAATTATCATTACCTGTGGAGAGTGATTTAGGAAGGAGGGAAACGACGAGCGAAACCAGAGTGAACAAAAAGGTAAATTTAAGATTTTCCATTAAAGAGAAGATTGAAATTTTCTTGAATCATCTTCTGGTTCTGTATCAGGTAAGGTTAATTTCATTGTTTTTGCAAGTTCTTGTCAATTCTTAAGTGGTTTTGACTTGCAAGATCTGGTAATGGGAGAGGAGAACAAGGGGAAAAATTTGATGAACTGGTGAATCGAAAGTAACTTTCGTTCAGTGTTTGCTAGATTTCTTTGTGTTGAATTCTGATTGGTGTACTGAAATGACTATAATGGCCTTGTGTACCGACATTGAATTTCTTTCTTATTTATCAAAGATGGACGGTTGACATACAAATGTACAAGCAGTCTTTCACTCTATATTCTTGGAAGCATAATCTATAATTTACTTCCTTCATTAAGACTCAGAGTAGGACAGGTGAGGACGCCAATAATAAGACGTAATCTAAAAAAAAATGGACGGTTGGTGCAAAAATGTTTAGAAAATACAATTTTAATGCCCTAACATTTGTGTAAAATTAAGGATTTACTTTTTCCAAGAGTTATTTTGTGGTGCGGACGAGACTGGAACACAACCTCCCCCCCCCCCCCCCCCCCCCCCCCCCCCCCCCCCGCCCCCGCCCCAAAATCTACCCTCCGCTGCACTGACTACTGTTGTCTGTTGTTCTTTGTTCTATGGATGCTTTCTCAAATTCCAGGCTGGATCCTTGAGGTAACTATTGTCTTTAATGGAAATGACAAAGATGCCCCAGAGGTGGTAAGTAGAGGTGCCCACTTTCCATCAGTCCCAGGCACACTACTTTTCAAGTATGGACCGCATGAAAGAAATTTTTCGGTAGGACGATTTTGTTGATATTTCGAATTTTGAATCATTCAAATCATAACGTTTCCTTGGTTCGATCTCAATTTTTTTTAATTACATTTTTTTTTCTTCTTTTCAATAACACATCATTTCATAAAATGATATTATACGCAAATTCAAAATTTTTCTTTATTTTTAATCATACATTCTCATCGATCTACTAAATAGATTTTTAGCTAAGTAATGGGCTCAAACAAGGGCCGATAAGAAGAGAAAAATAAAATGGATCTCATTGAGATTTTTTTTATAACCGTAGATGTTTGGGCTAGTTTATACGCACATCGACTAATTTCACGGGACCTTGAAATTTACAACCGGATACTCACCTCAGTAGGCCCTGAGAGGATTCGAATTGGTGACCATTCGGAATAAATTCAAGACCTGACTAATTGAACTACCCCTCAGAATTAGATCTCATTGAGATGTCATAAGTCTCGTCTAGACCTTTCTCAAATTGATGGGTACGTTAGGGTGGTTAAGAACATAATTGGGCACAACTCTCTCGGGCATCAACATCTTTAGTGATTGGTTATTCTTGAAAAGATTTTGCTATTTATATATTCTGAGTTGACAACTCGAATGATAGTCTCCTCACAAGAGGGATGCCCACAATTATTTTATTACACGTTTTCAACTCTCCTGAGTTGACAACTCGTACAAATAGCAAAATTTTCTTCTTGAAATCTATTATTGTCTTTTATTTTATTTGGCTTTGTAGATGGTAAACAGAAAAAATCGTGTCAAGATTCTGAATAGATTTACATCTTTTAAAAAGTACAAGACTTAGAGTATCTTAGAGATATTCTCTTTTAAAAAGCATATTTTATAATTAGAGAGTATCTATAAATTTAGAGAGTAAAAATTTTTAAACACTCCAACAATTCTTTATATTTAACACTTAAATTTACTACCCCAAAAAATATTTAGCCCCCTAATTGATAGAAATTAAAATCAAGATTTTAATCCAAATCAAAGTCACAATTAATTTTAACCGCACATTTTATTGACTTTTATCAAAATTTACTAAAAATCTAATTTTAATCTCCATCAAAAGGGATAAAGGGTGGCTTTTTTTTTCTCTCTATATGTTCTTTTCAATAACTTCCCTCCAAATTATTATTTCCGTTCATTAAAAATTGAAATACTCATAATGCATTTAATTATAAAGAGTGAATTTGACTCTCTAATGTTAATTTAAAAACTCCGTTAGAATATAATTTTAAAAGTTGACTCTTTAAAAATAGAAAGCATCTTAGATTTAAAAAATCATTAAAGATGCTCTTACGTTTGTGAGATTGTATATTTAAGGTTTGTTTACCACAAATTTTTGAAATTTTATTTTTCTTTAAAATTATTTTCAACTGCAAATTTTATGGGACTCAACTTTGAACCTTATATTTTATTTTTCAAAGAAAAAAAATTGTGTATCAAACAAGCCTTTGAACGTTGTCTCGGATGCCTTACAATATCTCGATATACAAAGAGAAGTAAGTTAGATGTATAATTCTAAAGTAAAATCCTATCAGTAAATTTTTTTTTTTTTTTAATGATCTTGCGTACAATCTTGTCAATATTTTGAATTAATTCTACATCTTAATGATGATTGTAGAGCTCTAATGTGTGTAGCATTCTTGTTTTGTTTAGTAACCAAATCAATACATCTACTTTGTGTCTCACTTAGGATTGTACTATTTTAGTTTAACAACTGAATAAGATTAGGCTATCTAGCATCAATTGGTAAATGCAACCAAAGTTAATATTTTTTGTTTTTTTTTAGCCTTTTTATGAAGTTAACAAAAATAGAAGAATATGGGTTATTAAATGACGGGCTGAATTAAATATAGGGAATAAATTACTCATTTAATAAGTCATATCATTTAACGTCACTCAGTGTCATTTTGACTAATTTTATAACACATGATGCTATATGATATAAATTGTGGATTACGATGGATGATCAATTGAAGACAATAGCTTGATTGTCGCCATGCTAGCTCGACTACCGTTATGCCAGCTCGACTACCGCTATGTTAGCTCGACTATTGCTATGCTCTTCACTATCTATGCTAGCTTCATTATCGCTATGCTTGCTTGGTTACCGTTATGTTATCTTAACTACCATTATGCTAGCCCGACTACTGTTATGCTAGATAGATCGCTACTATTCTAATAGCCCGGACATCATTTAAATTGATTGAAAATAGTTCTGACGATTATCATTGAGTCCATTACCCAATTTGTAGGTGGAGGTTAACTACTTAGCAATTGGGTGAAAACTGCATGGTGAATGGGCGTGTATTTCATTGGACACGTAGATAATAATCGCTTGCAGTCACATGACGCTAAGCATCTATAAATTCTTCATAGGTGTGTCAAGTATGGGGACTTTCTTTTTTTCAATTTTTCTAGCATTCTCTCTCTTTTCTTTAAATCATTCATCTATGAAAAATCACTAATACACATGTCGGAGGCAAAACGAGAGAGCCTTTTTTTTTGTAGGTTCATCAGAGTAGAGGAAGAAACCTTATTCAGCCCAGGAAGTCAGGAGGTATTGTCTTAACTATTGTACTTTGAATTCCCGGCCACAAATAATGAGGCAGTAATCACATGCCCGAACTTAGCAACTAGACTGGGGCAGTTCCAGTGAAAATTTGCAGTGACTCTCAGTTGATAGTTGGGTAGGTGACAGGAGAATTCAAAGTAAGGGATGGGAAAATAGCGGCCTATTTAATACAGGTTAAGGACTTGTAAATATGATTTTCAAGTTTCAAGATAACCAAGGTCCCTCGCGATGACAATGAATGAACAAACACTTTTATCTAAGATTGCATCTACAAACCCTAAGAATTTGCCTAGCATGCAAATGTACAAGTCCTGCGACATCCGAACGTTCTACATATGATCGACATTATAAACATATGATTAGAAGATAAGTTGGATGGACCCATCGATCGATTATATTATTGATGATAAACTGCCAAAAGATGTTTCCGAGGCAAGGAGACTGAGATTTCGAGCAGTCTCGTTCATTATTATCGACGAAAAACTTTACAAGCAAGGTTTTTCCATGCCATACTTGAAGTGATTGCGCCCAATTGTGGTACGTGAAGTGTTATTCAAAGTGCATGTAGAGATTTGCGACAATCGTCAAAGAGCCACTACCCTTATATTCAAAGCTCTGTGACAGGAGTCGCCATTAATTATTTTACCAATTGGGTAGGAGCGGAACCATGTCCATGATCATGATAGCTAAGGTATAGAGTTTTATATAGAAGAATATTATATGTAGATTCAACATACCGAGGGTAGTTATTGCCGCCAATGGCAGACAGTTTGACAACTACAGTTTCAAAGCTTTCTACTCAAATTGTAACATAGACCACAGACTCATTTCTGTTGCTCACCTACTATTGAATGGACAGACGAAAGTAACAAATCCGACATATTGTGGGATTTAAAGATAAGATTGGATAAAGAGAATGAGCTTTAGGCAGATGAATTACCTATTGTGTTATGGGTATATCCACGACCCCATGAAAACTAGCGGGAGAAACACCTTTCAAGCTATCTTTTGAGATGGAAGTCGCGGCCCCCGTGGAAATCGTAAATGAAACCGACAAGATGAAAGTCAAGTAGCTTGACATCGAAGTGAACAACATAAAACTCAACCTACTTGAGGGGGTAAGAGAAAAGGTAAAGATAACAACTTATAAGTGAAAGGTTGCTGAATACTTAAATCAATAGGTGAGACTAATGGTTTTTTTAATCAGGAGATCTCTTACTAGGGGATAAAGTATCAACAAGGCACCCTCCGCCTAAGCTCAAGCTAAATTGGGAATGACCATATGAGGTAATTTGAAGCCTTGGGAAGGGAGCCTACGGCCTCAAAGACCTGAAAGGGAAACTACTAGACAGGTCGTGGAATGTCGAACATCTCCAAAAATACCATCAATAGGGAGGCCCCATAGAAATTATTTATACTGTTTGATGAAAAACCTAGATGGCGATAGATGATGATGTTGCTAAGGAAGGACTAGCCTAGTTGAGACATTTTGGTGCGCCCATTGAGTCCACAAATCCAGGTAAGTTATATGTTAATGCAAGACTTTGATTTATAATTGATTGAAACATGGGCTTTAGACTTCGCCCAACACTTCAAGGTTGCTCTATGGAATAGCGTGAGCAACAAAACAAAAAAATAGGTTAGCTCGAAATCGTTCTATGGTCTAGTGGTGAGCTTTCAAAAATAAAAAATGGTTAAGGTCAAAAATCACTAAACCTTGCATTCTACACTTCAAGGTCGCTCAACAGAATAGCGACGAACAACAAAATCAGAAAATTGGTTAGCTTGAAATTGCTCTACGGTCTAGTGGTGAGCTTTCAAAATCAAAAAATGGTTAAGGCCCAAAATCACTTAACTTTGCGCTTTACACTTCGAGGTTGCTCGACGGTCTAATGGTACGTTTTCAAAATAAAAATTGGTAAAAGTCCCAAGAACACTAGACTCTACACGTTATATTTAAAAATATTCAAAAAATCAGTTGACGAGCAATAAACCAAACATTGGTTAAAAGTTGAGAATCATCAATTAAAATTGGAAAATCGAGGTTTGCTATCCGAGCCCGAGATTGCATCAATTGCACTAGCGATCGACACCCATAAGATGATCACGTAGCGATCGACCACACATCCATCGACCGTTGTACGGTCAGACGTGAGTTCGACAACTTCTATACCCATCAATTACTACGCTGTCAAGCAATGAGAGTTGTGCAAGAATAGCGGGCTAACATCTTCACATTTGGTGAGTGGTTTTCATATGCTAATGTGATGGTTCTTCTAGCCAAATAAAAAGAAAAATGGAAAGAAAATCGAATGCATGTCAAACTAGAATCATTTTTTGAAAAAGAAATCAACCACAATAGACACAAAATATGATATCCAATCCACATCCTGGACCAAGAAAAACTACAAAGTAGTCAAATGATAAAAATAAAAATCAACGGAGAATGCAAGTGTATAATGAAAAACTAAGTCACTTGGGGTGCGAGGTCCCTCCGCTCTCTTTCTGTGGTGTGCTTGTATATCAAAATGTCTTGGTCTACTTAACTACTTTTTTCTTCTCTCTACTCTAAGATAGAAATCAATCATAGTCAAAAGGATCGATGGATAGATGTTCAGCAGCCACCTTTTTTTGTAAGAGCAATAGAGGTCGCCATCGTTTTTGCCCCCCATATTCATTCTTGTTTTGACATATTCTGAAAAGGTCTTGTATCAATCTACTACATCAATTTGAGCACGGGCTAGAGATGAGCGCAAGTTATTAATCTCTTTCTCATATTCATTGACTCGGGACTCCTGCTCATTGAATCGGGACTTCATTTCCTTATTGCTAGCCTCCGCAGCATAGCGAGACTTCTTTTAAGTTGAATTTTTCTTCTTGAAGTTGTTTTCTCCTTGTCTGTCCTTCTCGAGAGCTTTCAAGTCAATCATTAGAAGGTGACTCTCCCAAATGAAACTTCCATAGTTAAAACCTGTTAGGCAAATAAGAAAAGCAGAATACAATTGTCAAGTAAACTCAAAGAAGTGAATATAAGCAAAAATGAAGAAAAGAGCAAAAAGAATACTCTTCTATTGTAGACTACCAGGACCTCTTAACATCATCCACTCTACGCCTAGCCAAAGCTCTAGTATGATCAGGCATGATGAAAGCATAGACCATATCAACTTATCGTTCACCTCTAGTAGGAGGAAATCTAAGATCTGGGAGTGGAGAAACTTCGCTTTCAAACCCAACCTCGTCATGACTCAAGTCATCCCCTCCAACTTCAGGCGGTAGGATGGCTCCCGTGGGCTCATCTAATGGCTGTGGAGATATCTTATCAATACACTTTCATTTTTTCGTGCTCGCGACCTTTCTTTTTTTGGAGGGACAGGGGACAACCCCTCATCACTCTTAAGCTCAGGCTCAATCTCAATCTCAAGCTCAGGTATTAAGCTCCAAACTCCCTCTAAGTCGAAGTCCATACCTGCATAGACACAACACAGCTTATTAGGCACAAAGAATAATAATTGAAGACACGTACGATTAGAAAATAAGAGCAATAAATAAAGGCTTACAATAGGTCGACCAATCCCCAACATCAACATCTCAAAAAATTTGAGATAGAAGGGGTACAAAAGGTACTAGGTGAGTCAGTTGTTGAATTTCCAAATTCAAGAGAGGAGTAAACTGAACCTGACTATTGAAAAGGCAAATTTGGGGAAGTCTACAATAAGTATTGAATGGAAATCTGCCTTCGGAAGGTTGGACGAAGAAAAATCGAGACTTCTACCCACTATTAGAATTTCTATACTTAGGAATACTAAGAGGAACTCTAGAAATGAAATAGACAAATGCGTTATACTATGGTAGATTGTGCAATTCAATTCAAACACACACCTGAATAGGTCGATGGATGGACTAATTTTTTCACTAAGACCAAGGTACAAGAAGTATAACGTTTTCCTCCATGTACTGAGATTTATCTGACTGAGGATAAGATGAAATTCGTTGAAAATTGAGACAAAGAAAGAATGAAGAGGAAGCCTCAATTAAAATAATCTTTTTACATAGCAATCTCGCGAGGATCTGACCCGAGAAGCTCTTCTTTTGACCTAGGGGCTCTAAATATATAATCATCAATGGGCATATACTTATTAAGCAACTTATTCAATTTGGTTGGATAGTTGTAAAAGTTAGATCCCTTTGACATATCAAGAACTAACGCCTTACCCGTCGCCCTCCGTCCAATTTCAAAGTTATAATTTGGAGACTTGAAATAATCGATATGATTTTTGGGAGAACATTGAACAAAATAAAAAGGTCAAAAAAATTAACGGAATTATTAACAACTCGAGGGGGTGCGATCGGCCACGAGGGGTCGATTAACCCCATAATCTTGGTTGGTCGACCAACCAGTGCTGGTTGATCCAGCACGGGTGGTCGATCAACTAGCGACTATGTCGGTCGATCCACTTAGAAATGTGCTAGCCGATTGACTAACATGGTCATCGACCCATCGAAAGATGTGTCGATCGGTCCTTCATTTCTTACTGTCGAATTCGCTCTCATCTACACTTGACGCGTAAAAAGATGATTTTGAATTTTCTTGGATAAAAGATGATGTTGAGGACAAAATAACTTTGTACATTGGAAAATGATGACAAAATAATGGAATTTCAAGAAATTTGAGAGTGGAAAATGAAATTACCTTGGGAATGAAGAGAGTGGGAGATGTGCTTAAGGTTTGCAAGAAGGAGAAGATGCAAAGAAAAATTAGACTTTCCTCCCTTCATATAGAAAAAAATTTGGGTTATCAAAAGCACAAGCCTATAAATTGACCTACTTGTGGATTGACAAATGCAAAAGGCAATCGAGCCGGTAATCATTCGCCATTGGCACAATCGACCTATTTACGTCCCATCAATATCATTAAAAAAAATCTTGTAACATAAATGAGTAAAGATACTACCTCTTAACGACGAGTATTAATAAGAGGTATAAGAGGTAGAAGGGCTAGTGAAGCTATATGACATAAATTGTGGATTACAATGGTTGACCAATTGAAGACAGTAGCTTGACTGTCACCATTCTAGATTGACTCCCACCATGTTAGCTCGATTACTGCTATGTTAGCTCGACTACTACCATGCTAGCTTGACCATATATGCTAGCTTGACCATATATGCTAGCCTGACTATCGCTATACTTGCTTGGCTACTACTATGCTAGCTTAACTACAGCTATGCTAGCCGGACTATCGTCATGTTGGCTCGACTACTGCTATGATAGACAAACCACTACTACCCTAACCGCCCAGACATCCTTTAAATTGATTGAAAATCGTTCGACAGTTATCACTGAATCCATTACCCAACTTGTAGGTGGATGTTAACTACTTAGCAAGTGGGTGAAAATCGCCTGGTGAGTTTGCATGTTTCATTGGACACGTCGACGATAGCCGCTTAGTAGTTACATGATGTCAGGCATATATAAATACTTCATAGGAGTGTCAGGTATAAAGACTTTCTTTTTTCCCAACACTTGTTCTGACATTCTCTCGCTTTTCTTTAAATCATTCATCTGTGAAAAATGAGGGAGAAAGTCGTAACCTCTTTTGCAAGTTCATTGGAGTAGCAGAATACACCTTATTCCGTCCAGAAAGTCAATAGGTCTTGCATTAATTATTTCAACACACTTGTGCTAAATGGTATTATTTGTAATAGAAATGCACTTTTACTATCATAAATATTTAAGGGTATGTTTGATAACCTTTTTTTTCCCCCTAGAACTAGGAATTAAAATTCCAAGTTCCAACTTTATGCTGTTTGATAGTACAAATTTTTCATGAAATTCATTTTCTCACTTTTCTCTCACACATGTGCATTTTCTTATTTTTGAGGAAAATGTTTTCTCACCACTTGGGTGAGAAAATAAATTTCAGATTTTTTTATTCATTTGGCAATAAGAACAAATTCTATACCCAATGATAAAAAAATTATCACTTTTATTGATAATTTTCATGCAAAATAAAGTCAAACGAATGATATTCGGTATGATAATTTTTTTAAATTTTTTTATTTTTTACTTTTGGCAATTGGAATAAATTCTAGATCCAATGATAAAAAAAATTATCACTTTTATTGATAATTTTTATGCAAAACAAAGTCAAATGGACACCAAACGTTTAACATTTTTCAGGTGAAAAATTATATCAATCAAACACAATTAATTACAATTCCCAGTAAAAACAAATTCTAGACAATTCAATTCCCTATAATTTATTTTCTTTCCACTCAAATTTCACATTTACAAGCAAACGGACCCTATTAAGTGTATTGCCGTGCTTTACTGACTAAACAAAAAAAATTAGCATTTATTCTCCAAAAGCAAGGATCTTGATATTGTGAGGTTGATACTAAGTTACTAACGTTAAGTTTATTCAATTAAAATGTACAATTATAAATAAGAAAAGTAAAATGAAATTGCGAGTATGGTTGAACCAAATAGGTCTAGACCGTGCCTGGATGTAGGTGAATTCATTCGAGCTGACGTATCCATTTTGATTTACCTACGTTTACAAAATTTTATTATTATTTTATTCTTCTCAATTTGCATCGATGATTTATGGTTTTTATTTATTTTCTTGACGAGAAAGTTAATTTTTTTTAGAGGGAAGAATTATTTTATTCCCAAATCTCTACTCGACTTCTAGTCCAAAAAACAAAAATTAAGAAAATTAGTGAAAAAATCAACCTATCTTCTCAAAATCTCTAATCTTCTGTAATTTTTTCTCTCCCAAATTTTCTGATTTCAAAATTCAAACACTAATTGTAGATTGAGTTTGTGGTAAATAGTTTAGATATATAGGTGCACTAAATTATGGATAGGTGAATTTGGTTTCAGCCCTTAGGATTTGCTTTTCCATGGTAGATGCAAACTATGATTTTCTGAGGGCAGGTGGTTGAGGCAATGGGTGGGGAGAAACTTTTGCAAAACTCCCAAAAGGATGACATTTTTTTGCCAGGAACAATATTTTAAAAATCGGCCCGGACATCGACCCGAAAAATAAAGAGGGTCAATGGTTGAAGAGTTGAACCGGGATCGACTCATATGACAAATTAAATAAATAAATACACAAATAAACTATATTGCATTATAACTATAATAGATTTTTAATTTTAGTTTACCAATTCAATATATATATATAATCCATATTTGTTGATTAGATTTACTATAATAATTTTTTTTATAACATCAAAAACTAACAATTAATATGTCCAAAATAATTCACTTTGTTCAAATTGATATTGTTTGTGATTATAATCTTGTTGAAAATATGATTTTTAATGAAAATAATAAAGTAAACTAGCAAACACTTAGAATTGACAATTGACAAATATCTCACATTAAAAAATCATTAAAATATTGGAAGAGGAGTATCCTTTAAAAAGCTAGTATCCTATATTGAAAGATTACTTCC
Organism: Osmanthus fragrans; assembly: GCA_019395295.1. Lineage (NCBI taxonomy): Eukaryota > Viridiplantae > Streptophyta > Magnoliopsida > Lamiales > Oleaceae > Osmanthus > Osmanthus fragrans. The sequence continues at coordinate 11,260,641 of CM033342.1, forward strand.
AAGAGGAGTCTCCTTTAAAAAAGAGCTAAATGAGCATCACTTGGATAAAAAAATTGATTTGGGCCTCTAGTATAATAGGTGAGTCCATCAAGATAGTTAAAAAAAAAAAAAAAAAAAAAAAAAAAACATATTACCTGAAAAAATTGTAACCGATTTTCTGGTTTAAGGTTGAATCGGCCGGGTTAATGATTTTTTGGCTAGTTTTCTATCATCCGGTTAATATATGAAGACCAGACCAGATTTGAGGCCGGTTTCCGACTGAATCGGCCAGTCCGATCTAATTTTTAAAACATTGGGTAGGAGATTTGGTGCACTCTTCGTTAGGTTGGTTAGAGTTGCATTAGGCTGTGGTGGTGGCTGTGTTTAGGTGAAGAAGGATTAATGGAGGCCCGTCGATGAGAAAGATGGAGAATTATCGTTTCCTTTTTATTGCTTTTTCTATTATTATTATTTAATTATTTTTCGCGCGAAAATGTAGAGTTATCATTATCCTTTTTAAAAAATGGTCAAGTTCATTTTGGTGTTTTCAATCTTAATTTGTTTTCAATGTAGTTTTGTTCTTAGTTTTGTAAAATACTAACAATATTAATCACATTTTTCATGGGTCCCATAACTTTTTAACCACACATTTTAAAATTTTTTATCACAATCTACTAAAAATCTAATTTTAATCCCCACCAAACACCCTTTTATTTTGATATTTTTGAAAAAAGATAAATTTATAACAAAATACTTTTCAGTGAAGAAAATGAAAATATTGAAAATAAGCGTTTAAATAAATTTTATTTAAATAAAATTTTGAAAATTAAAAATATTAAGAAATATAAATATAAGTTCTAACAAATAAAATTTAAAAGAAAAATAAAATTCATAAAATAAAATTGATAAATTCTAAAAAATAAAATCTAAAATTAGAAACAAATAAAATTTTAAAAACTAAATTCTCAAAAATATAAAATAACCTCAAAATATAAAATTATAAAAACTTCTAAAAAATAAAAATAGTTCAAACACTTAAAAATTATTTACATAAAAATTGTAAAAAAATATATATTTAAATGAACACAAACAAGATTATTTTTACTCCACTTCTATTTTATTCTCTATTTTTGAACCCAATTTATTATTTATTATTTATTTTACTTTTGTAGCGAAAAAAAAAATTATAAGATTCACCAACTTTAAAATGTATATATTACTTAATAATATATTAACATAAAATTGTTTTATTTTTAATTAAATAATCAAATTTAATGAAATAAAATATTATAAAATAAATTTTCGAATTTCAAACCAAACTTGTTTTCTAGTTTTTTGTTTTGAAAAATAATTTTTCAAATGACAAATCAAACACGATTTTAACAATTTCAAAACAAACCTTCAAAACACAAAATTGAAAATGAACTCAAAACTCAAAATTAAACACTGAAACACAAACCAAACGGTCCATTAAATTTTAATCAACTAATGGTCATTTTGACAAAAACGGTCCAGGGGTCTTTCGGGCGCACATTTATTAAAAGGTTTGGAATTTAGGTGTTAAGATTAGAATGTTTAGATTTGACGGCACATTGTTGCAAGGTTTGGAAACTTCTCCTACAAAATTTCTTTATTTTTATTTATCATTTTTTAATAACAAAATTTTCATCGATTATATTTAATTTCTTTATTTTTACTACATTTTTTTAAGAACAAAAATTTTGTTAATACTTTTAGGCCTCTATCAAGTGACTTGTCACTTGACTGCTAGATAAGCAAAATGCCATACGAGCTCACCTTGCTCCTTCAACAGCACTCTATCGTCCAAGAAAAATGTATGGTATCACCATTTCTATTTGTTGTCTACGGTGATGATCCAATCTGCTTGCCCATTCTATCTTCTATGGCATTGGAAGCATTACTCAACACTTAATCATATTACTCCTCAGAGGAGGTACCAATTCTAGCATACTTGTTATGTTACTTCTTCCGGGTGATTGAAACGAATTAACCCTTGGCCACACCAAGTGGCATTTTTCAATCCGTGGTGATTGAGGTCCGATCCCAAATGCTTGTGCAAGTTGCAAATTTTGACACATTAAGCAATGTACAATTTTATTGATGTGACATCTTTACAAATGCAACTTATAATAAAATCCTACACAATCTTTGACAGGGTGTGGGAGATCACATCACTATGATGACTACCATGTAACACCATTAAACTCGAGCCATTGGGATGAAGCCATGTGTCAAGCAATTGAGGGGTTTTAGTTGTGTTTCTTTCGCCTATAAAATATTCGCACTTGCAAGTGCAATGTAATAAAACTTGGTAATCTCACTCTCATATAAATTTGACTCATGCATTCTTCTTTTTTCTTGTTTCTTATTGTTCATTTATTTAACTTGAGCGTCGAAGTGGATACAATAATGTCCTTCCATTTTTTTTTCTTGGAGTCGCGATATGTGCATCTAGTGTGTGTGTATTTTCAAGTTAGTGTTTTCAATCGAGCGATCATCATGGTTCGCTCTAGGCCGGTTAAAAAAAACCCACAAATCAACCTGTAATTCAAGCGGGCTAGTTCACGGGACGATAAAGTTCGGGCCAATTAACATGATTGGACTCGATGATTACCCTCAAGCCCTTTAATAATTTTTTTTAAAAATCCATTAATATATAAAAAAATAATTTTATTTTTTTATCCTAAGGCCTAAAATGAGGGCTATGGTTGTGACAGCCTTAAAAAGTCTGTTTGGAGACTTCTTCTTTCGGTCCCGTCCGACTCGGACTGGAGTGCCCTTGGACCCCCCAAAAATTTTCAGATCGATGGCGGTCCACGATCCTATACAATTTTTTGCATGCCAATTACAACCCGATCGAATCGTTTCGGGTCCTAACATGGATGAGCCAGTTCAAACCAATCCATCCATTTTGTCACATCTAATTTAGATGTGCAAGTAACGACATGTGGAAGAAAGAGGATTTGAAATTTGTTGACGTCTTGATCCTCTTTGATTCGGAGGTCGACAAATACATTAACTTTTTAAGATAATTTTGAAAATTATCACAACAGTAAATCTTTGCATGTAAACTTAAAATATTTTTCTTGAATTTTTTTATTAGTAATGTTTATTTATATTCATTTTTATTATTATATAAAATTATTTTTTTTTTATTAAATTGAATTTATTATAATCACATACAAGTATTATTGATGAAAAACTGGTTGTAAACTTACATACATATACATACATATACATACATATATATATATATATATAGGGTAATTATCAGAAATGGTCCCTAACGTTTACACTCATTGCTAAAATGGTCCCTATTGTTTTAATTTTGACATTTACACCCTTATTTCAAACGTTTGTTGCAGAATTGGTCATTCCATCCAATTCCGTTAAATCAACCGTTAACAATTTAATGGAATTTGCAGAAATGGTCCCTAACATTTACACTCATTTGCTAAAATGGTCTCTATCTTGTTTGAGTCTAATTAAATTTTATTCTATTACATTTTATTTTTTTCTCTTTCCTATTTTCAACCACATAACTTTTCATAAAATAATATTATATGTAAATCGAAAATTTTTCCTTCTTTTTCAATCGTTCATTTAAAAATAATAATAATATTCCACATATTTTCATTCACAAAAAATGGGGGCCAAACGGGAAAACTAGTCAACTTCCCATATTTTTCTCCTCTTAAATTTTTTTGTAAATATAATTCTTATGGTTTGATATAATTTAGAAGTTTAGACCTCAACTCAAAATGTTGTCATGGTTTTGAGCATTTTGCCCACTGTTTTGGGACATTAATAACATGTTTGTGTAAGCATATGATGAAGGCTCGACTACTTCTGATTCAAGTAACTTATCAAAGCTCTGCCAGTCACATATTTGATTTCCATAATTGCTTTTATCATCTTCAGTCGACTCTTCATTCCCAAATATTGCATTACTATCGAAACTTAAACTTTCATTCGTTGTAAAATCACTCGTTAACATGGCTGGACTATCGAGTTCTGGAAGTTCGACTATTTGATTTTCTAAAACCATACCAAATGGAGACTGCTGAAAATTTGTCCCTTGATTAATTGGATCAAAAGGTTGCATTGAACTCGGGGTGCTTGGATACGATGAATTAGGCCTGTTATAGCTGTTGATTGATCCGGTACAGTAAATGTTGTTCCAAGCTTCAAAACCTTGCTTTTGATTTGGAGCTGGCTTCTTGAATGCGCGGCAAACCACCCATCCTTCTTCCTGTAATGTTTGATCTTATACGTAAATTTGCTTGTATGCCGACAACATTTTGAGTCGGGGTATAAAGTTGTAAATTACATCAAACCAAATGAATTATATTTCGCGAAAATTTTAAGAGGAGAAAAATAAGGGAAGTTGACTAATTTCCCCGTTTGGCCCCCATTTTTTGTGAATGAAAATATGTGGAATATTATTATTATTTTTAAATGAACGATTGAAAAAGAAGGAAAAATTTTCGATTTACATATAATATTATTTTATGAAAAGTTATGTGGTTGAAAATAGGAAAGAGAAAAAAATAAAATGTAATAGAATAAAATTTAATTAGACTCAAACAAGATAGAGACCATTTTAGCAAATGAGTGTAAATGTTAGGGACCATTTCTGCAAATTCCATTAAATTGTTAACGGTTGATTTAACGGAATTGGATGGAAGGACCAATTCCGCAACAAACGTTTGAAATAAGGGTGTAAATGTCAAAATTAAAACGATAGGGACCATTTTAGCAATGAATGTAAACGTTAGGGACCATTTCTACTAATTACCCATATATATCATTTGTAAATGGTTAAACTTTAATTTCAACTACAATTTCAATAGATCCCCAATTACTATTCACTTATACACCATTTGTTTGCATTAGTTGATTAAACGAACCGATGAACAACACTTATTAGCCAATGTTGAATAAAATATTGAATATTTACTTAAAACCAAATTAAATTTCAATACCAATAATATTACTTTTAGGAAGAATATGTGATAAAGACTATACATTTGATGATAACAATGTGTGATCTAACACGATCCCAATATGCTATAATTATCTAAAACTAAAATGTCCAACCTCCAATGATAATCTACGTAGCAAGAACAAAGTTAAAATTCAACGTCCACAATGATAATCTACATGGCAAGACAAAATGTGTTTAAACCTTGAACCTAGGCTATTTATTTATTTATAGGCGGTCTAAATCCAATTCCATTAGGATTATTAAAGCCTAACCTAATTGGTCCAAAAAATTAATTTAGAGACAATTACTTGAAATTATGTTTTTTAGGTTTTAATTAATTTATTAATCAAATATTATTTTATTTTATTTTTTTCAAAAACCAGATGATCGCATAAATGTAACTAACAAGTCATATGTAAATTAGGTCACCACACCACTAGACATCATTTCAAATTAAAATCACAAAATTTATAACTCACAATCATTTATCATAATAGGTCACATTTGCATACCACTTGATTTTTCAATTCTTTTCACAAATTTGATAATTTTGAAATTGTATTCTTAAATTATTGTAGTCATGAAATTTTACCATTAATTTATCTAATTGATTACTCTTACGCCAATAAAAAAAAAAAAAAAAAAAACCTAGTATTAATTATCCAGTTCACCTCACAGTTGAGCTTATAACTTTCCCCTTTTCCTTCAAGCCAAGAAGCAAAAGAAATGGCCTCAAATAATAACTTTACACGATCATGTAACTTACAAAACTGAGACAGCCAAAAGAAAAACCAATGAAAAGGCAAAATTAAATCAGCAAAAAACTATTTCAACACTCTACTGTAACTCATGAAGGCCAAAATAACGTAGGTGCTAGAACGTCCCAGCTTCCCAACATTTCCTTTTCTCCATTTATCCAACTCCAGGTCCCCTTTCCTGTTTTTCTTGAAAATATTACAATCAGATACTAAACAAAACCGCTATTGATGTCTTATCTGAGAGCGTTCACGAAAATCATCAATGAATCAACGTCTCTCTTCTCGGAGGGGTATTTTACGGGCCTTGAAGAATGTTTGGGGAAGAAAAGTATTGTAGGGAAGCTCCCCAACTGCAATTCTTGCTGAGCAAATGCCTTCTCCTCTCCATCTGCCCTGAACTTTCCCACCTTGACACCGGACCCTGCCAACTTCTCTGCCAATTCCACATATGACCCTTCTGCTGCCTGTTAGGATCAAAATAATAAGATTTTAGACTTTAAATCATGTTGATAAACATCACTACAATTAGCATCAAGATAAACATTTACCTGGCAAAAGCGGCACCAAGGTGCGTAAAGCACTACAAGCCAAGCCTCCTTCCTATTTTCCAATTTTAATAAGTTCTCGATTCCCGGCCTACTCAACTTAACAACATTATGCGTATTGAAAAGATCGGCATGCGTGGCAGTTCCATTTGCGTGAACTGCGCCATTGGCATTGCCATTTATATTTTCTTCCTTGATGTTACCTTTGTGCAAGCCACATTCCTTGGCCTTGGCATCCTCCCACCACCACCTTCCTTCTCTCTCATGTTGCCCGGGTAGGACAGGTCTTGTGCATGGCTCACATCCAATGGATATGTACCCTTGAGCGTGCAACGAGTTCAAGGGCACATTCATTGCCCGAAGGAAATTCCAAACGTCATCACCCTTCACATTTGCCACTGGGTTCCACTTCACCAAGCTGCCAAGCCCACTATCTATTCCCTCAAAAACAGGGTCAACCTGAACAACTGGAATTTCTGAGCGAGTGCCAGGAGACTGATCCTTCCGCTGCCCAGTTATCCAGGCGCGAAGCCCCTTAAGGGCCCTCCTCAGGGGCCTAACCTTCCTGATACGGCAGCACTCCTGGTGCCCATCTTCGTAAAAGGAGAAAAGTCCCTTGTTCCTAACCAAATCCTGAACTTCAACAGCATCGGGAAACATGTATTCAATGCGAATCCCATAGTGCTTCTCGACTTCGTCAAAAAATTTGTACGTCTCAGGGTTCAACCTCCCGGTGTCCAAGCTAAAAACTCTAAATGGTCGTCCAGTTAAATGCGCATATTCAATCAAGGCAACATCTTCAGCGCCACTGCAAGAATAAATCCTGACTCAGCACGTTTTCATTTGAAGTAATTATTCAGCTATTATAAGCAAAGTTCCACGTTGTACCAGACAGCTAATATTTTCAGATGCCTCAATTTCCATATACCATCCATCCATCCAAAGAAAATGAAGAGAGCTAAATTAGTTTTGACAGTCTATCAGCAAAGTAAAATGGCTCTAGGATGCCATTATACGAAATAGTAAATCCCCACTAGCTATCAAACTTACATGGTCCTTAGATTGAATGGCACAGTCTTAGGTTGGTTCATAGATTATGCACTTATACTATGCAGCAAAATTTCAGATGTCCTACGATTACACAATAATCTTATACATTTCAACCAGCAAATAACTAGCAGTTCTTTCCAAAAGTAACCATACAAATCAAAGTTCAACTCATAATATTAAAAGATAAAATCTATTCAGGATATATTTCTGCGATTATTATACGCAACTTGCATAAAATATAAATAAAGCATTGATTACTTAACAACGCTAAGCAGAACAATTTGCACAAATTCCTCAATTTATAATCAGAGTTGAATCATTATTGTCAAAATTACCTAAAAGCGATGGCAATATCGTTTCCGAATTTCTCAAGGGCTTTGTCCATAATCTCAAGAGGAGAAGCATTTTGAAGATCCTTGGCCAATTTTTCGTAGTCCTCTACCTCGACCTTTTTCAACCGCCTCTGCTGAATTCCACAACAAAATCAAGGGCAACACGTCATTTCAGATTGTCCAAAAATGACAATAAATTAAACAAACGATGTCTTAAAATGAAAAAAATAAAAAATAAAAAAAAAAAAAATAAATTCGCACCACCAGCGATGATGGTTGCTGCTGAATGGACAATTGAATCGTTCCTCTTTGGCTTGACGTTCAAAGCCTTAACAGAAGAATGCCGCCTGGAAAAATCGACAGCCGCTGATGGGAGACGAGGCTTGTGCAAAGTCTGGAAGGAACCAAATTGCGCAGCTGCAGAGAGAAATTATATTCATAAAACTCAAAAACAAGAAAACCCAGAAAAATAATTCACAAACAGAATGCGACAACACTAAAATCAAAAGGAAATATGAAATATATATTTTTTTAAATGTTACCTTTGGATTGATCAAAGGAATGAGATAAAGAAGAGCCATGAACTACAGATGAAGAAGTGAAAGCAAAAGCCATTTATATATAAATCTTTCTTATATCTATCTACAAAACCTGAGAATTTCAACAGGTAGAACAAGAGTTTGGGCAGTTGGTTTTTAGATTCAATTGCCTTCTCAGAGGAGAAATATTGGACTTTTAAATGGGGAAATGCAGAGAGGAGGCGGCCTTCTCCGGTTCATTGAACCTGGACGTGTTTTGGTGCAATAGCAAAATCTGACGTGGCGCATGACGATTGAGTAAAGGATCATTGTTGTTTGAATAAGCACTTCCGTCACATTTCAATACGAACAAAAACAGAAAAGGGTGAGCAAATAAGTTATTTGTACACTTTGAACTTATTTTTTGATTGACACGGTTTCATCGAACACTCACATGGAGGTCGGGTTCCACTCCATTAAATTTAATATTTTCGCCCTTCCATGTGAGTGTTCGATGGGATCGTGTCAACCAAAAGGTAAGTCCAGAGTGTACACGTAGCGCGATTGAAAGTGTGAGAGTCATGTTCAATAAACAATAGTTGAATTTGAAAATTATCTATCGTACATCATCATTTACACAATTTTTCACATATTCACGAATTGTCAAAAAAATTGAGGATTTTTAAATTTGGTTGATAAGATTTTAACTAATCTTGTCACTTATCTTTATCAAAATCCATGAAAATTTTGTAAAACGCTGTCACATTACCCCTAAGATTTGCTTGAATTTTTTTATACTTTTTTTTTTCTTTTTAATCCATTTATTTATTTTATTTTTGTTGTGTTTCTCAAGTTATTTGCTATTGCGATTCAAAAAAAAAAAAACAAAAACAAAAACAAAATCTGTACATATTGGTCACTACGAGTCTACTATCATTAACATGGGTTAAACATTCGACTTGTGGAATTGAAACATATTTTTGAAATAACTCTTCAATTTAGCTTAATAGGTCAGCTTTGGATAATTGGATATCGAATTATTCTGCAAGTACAAATTTTTTTACCAAATTTTATATAAGGAGACATTTGTGTTCCTGTGATTTGCTATTGCTAAAAACTGTTTTTGACAGCAGCCAATCCCTGTGAGACAACTATGTTTCCTATATAAAATCTGTTAAAAGATCTATACTTGTAGCATTTCTCTTGGACATCTCTAGTAGAATCTTCAAAGTCTCGTAAAGATTATTCTCCGTCGCTCAAATCTCAAAAGAAAAGAGATGGCTCTTATCCGCTAATATAAAGTAATTAATAATTCTTATCCTCAAATTAGATGTAATGATCATGAAAATACACATTCGGTATCTATATTGACACTTTGACAGGCAATTGTAATTTATTATTTTTGTTTGGAACAAAAGTAGGAGAGGATGTGATCCAATTTTAAAAAGAAATGAAACAAATTGAATACTAATAAATAATAAGTATTTTGAAAATGGAATCGTTGTTTTCAGGACTTTAACTGTTCGATTCTAGTCCAATTCGATTCATTGTGTTAAATTCTCAAAATCACTAACATTATCATATGCAAATGGCATGTCTAATATATAAGTTTGTAAATTATAATTATTTAATATTTAAATTTTTCATAATCTAATTATGAAAACAATTTATATTGATGTGATGATGATGCGTTTTCTAGGTTTAACTAAACGTGACAATTTACAACAAATGCTTAATTATTGGTGTGAATGAGTTATTACAAAACATATTCCAATATCATTTCTATTTTCTTTATAATTTGAGGATACAAAATATTAACTTGAAAATGATGAATGAAATCAAAGCATCTTATTAATATAAAATTGTATCTATAGAATTTAATGGATTATTTTGTCTGGCTTTATAAATAATACCATATTAAATCGAATATAAATTCAATGTACTATGTCGAAATTCATAGGAAAAAATATAATAGTCCGTTAAAAATGAAAAAAAAAAAATTCGAATTAAATTTATTTTGGTTCTTGGTATTAGAGACAAGAATCGACTAATTTTCGATTTTAATATCATAATCAATTAGAATTTGAGTAGAATCGAACTAAACCGATCGTTCTCATTTCGATTCTAGTTCGATACGATAGTTTTGATAGCTTTGGCCTACCCATAAACAAAAAGTTTTCAAAAGGGAGAACATTGTAGCTATAAAAAGTGCGTTTGATACACTGAATTGGTTGGAAAATATGAATAGAAAAAAATTGCAATTAAGGTAAGTATATTGTTTTAATACAGCGTTTGACGCTATATATAAATAATTAAAAATAAAAAATGCATATCAATTTTTTTTTTTTTTACTTGTTGGTAAATATGTAGTTTACACGTTAGTTTTTTCCTCATGAGCGAATTTTCAGATATAATGTAATTTTTCCTTAGAAGCAAATTTCTACTTGATAGTAAAAATATAATTTATAAATTAAATTTATAATTATAAGCGAATGTTTTACTTAGTGAATAAGTACTACTCATTTTCTTATACGTAAATTTGCTTGTATGTTACTTTAATGTAACTCGCTTTTTCCTTATTATTCATAATTCATTCCATCAATTACAAAGAATAAATACTTCAGTTTAAACCAAACACATTAGATGTGTTATTTATACTGTTGACCTCAAAAAATGTGCCAACAGAATTTCGATCACGTCCCTTCCATATGGACTCACCTACACACTGAACACTCCGTTAGAAGGCAAATGCCACCAGTCGAGAAAAAAGTTTGACGATTGTTTGCACTCCAATGGTCAAATCAACGGCTGGACGAAAGAAATATGAGTGCAAGAGAGGGAGACGAGATTTAGTTAGAGTTAGAAAACATACATCAAGTGTGAAAATGAACTCATATTTATAGAGAAATGAAAATGTAAATGGACCGACCCCAAGATGCAATTGTTTAATTAAATAGCCCAAGATATGGCTTCTTAATTTAATATCCTCAATCAAATTAAATAGTCGATGCCACATCAGTCATTGTGGGACCCCTTCACCACGCGTATGCCACGTAATTTATGGATGTAACAATAATTCTCCAAGTATGAATTGTACATTTATGTGGGTCGAATTTTGAAATATAAGTAGTTAATTAGGTGAGATCTTACAAATTGCCCCATAAATATGAGTAACTCCAATAAGTAATAACTTACGAATTATCTCGATAATATGCATCGATCTCAAATAGGCGAGGACTTACGAATTGCATCGAGAATATAAACCGTTCCAATAAGTGAGGATTTACGAACTACCTCGGAAAATATGTGTGCGAGTCTGAATAAACAAGGATTTACGAATTGCCTCGAAAGATAGATACTGCAAATAATTTTTCGAAATTTCGGTAGCATCTCCACTGTAATATGGACTAAATCAACCTGTAATACAACATAATATCTCCACCGCACATATATAAAATAAATTGGAATCCGTTTACACCTCGAGATAATGACAATAAAGAGAAGTAGCGATAGTTAAAATTTCTTCAAAATATAATATGCAGAGGGTCTGTCGTGCATCATAGTAAATCATATGTTTGTATAGCTCGGTGTAATAGTATTGCTAATTTGAAGCAAGTAACGTGATAATATGGAAAATGTGGCATACGTATTGGTTGTAATAAAAATAGTGGCATGGGTCATAAGACATGCTAGCAGTAATATGACGTGTACTTAGCAGCAATAATATAATGCATATGCTAGTAGTAAAACTGTAACGATAAAAAGATACTAGGATCACAATAGTCTTACAAATCCAATTATACATTTGGAGTTAAGAAAATGGGACATCTCATGGAAAACCTTTAATATATTTAGAAGCCTTAATTTCAATTTTTAGTTGTTCTGAACATATTGAAGTGGTGCTTCAATTTTGTTGAAATTTGATGTAGAGACAAAGTTGAATGTATAAGCAACTGTGATAAGCTGATGTAGAGGTGATGCTCTGAATGTAAGTAGCAGATGCGATGTTTTAGACATAAGTATCAGTGATAAGCTAACATCCTTACATGAGGGTGACGCATCCATGTCAATGGCTTCCTCCATGGTATTTGGTCCAGCCATGGAAGAGATTAACCTCTAAAGTAGCAAGATGGGGCTCCTTCTTGGATGTATCACATTTGTCATTGTTGATGCTTGTTTTATTTTTTATCTCATTGCAAGGAGTTTACTCTTTTATGCAAGGACTTCCTCCATGATGTTTGATCCAACCATGGAAGGCTTCATCTTCGTAAGTAATAAGGTGGGCTCGTCCCTCTCATTACGAAACAGTAAATGACATCCTTGCATGGTGGATGGTTCATCCATGCAGGGAAAAATGTAAACTCTTTGACATCAAGTAGATGTGTCATAGCTGAAGTAGAAGCAACGCTTTGAAAGATATGCAGCTGTAATGCAGTCGATGCTGAGGCTAATGAGCTCTTTGAATATAAGTGCAGTTGTAATGCAACAACTCATATGGTGAAGCATCTCGCGAAGCGATCAATGAATCGAGTTAGTGGCTTGTCTCAAACTATCTGAAACTTATAAGCAGGTCTTGGATAGACGATGTCTTATAGCTGGGCTCAATGACAGTAAAAGGCGAGGAATAAACATCTCACGAAACCAGAAATGAGCATCTGGCGAGGCTGAGAATAAATATTCCGCGAATAGCTCTCGAACTATCAGAGTCTTATAAGCGGCCTCGAATATACGAGGTCTTACAGTTGAACTCAACAATAGTAAGAGGCGACGAATAAACATCTCGCGAAATTAGGAATAAGCATTTGACGAGTCGGGGAATAGACATCCCGTGAATAGCTCTCGAACTATTGGAGTCTTATAAGCGGTCTGGGATAGACGAGGTTTTACAGCTAAACTTGACGATAGTGAGAGGTAAGGAATAAAACATCTCACGAAGCCAGGAATAAGTATCTGGCGAGGCGGGGAATAAACATTTCGTGAATAGCTCTAGAACTATCAGAGTCTTATAAGCGACCTCAGAATGACGATGTCTTATAACTAGGCTAAACAATAATAAGATGCGAGGAATAAAATTTCGCAAAGTCAGAAAATGATCATTTTGCAAGGATAAACACATCTAACAATTAGCCTCTTCATTTTTTCAACAAATGAGGATTCCAAAATACCATCCCTTTCCTTATGCAAGGAACGAGGACTCCAAAACATGTCGCAACTTCCTTTATCCCAGGAACGAGAACTCCAAGATACCGCCTCTTTCTTTATTAAATGAACGAGGACTTCAAAGTACTGCCTCTTCCTTTATTCAAGAAACAAGGTGTTATGAACCCACGTAGTAACGGTGACTACGGAACCCACAGGAAATTGAAGCCCGGCCTAAGAAAGTCCAAACAAACAAAGTTTGTGGTTATGACTCGAAAAATGATGGATTAAACAACCACACAATCCATATGTTATGTAAACTTTTTAATCACACAATTTGATGAATCTAACTCGGAAAGTTTAAAGTTCAACCCGAAAATTAATGAATCAAGAAACCAAAGCAATTATGAAAATACCTTTACCCTGTGATTACACAACAAACGAATCTCACTTGATTGTTGAACGCCACAAAGATTACGAATCTTTGATAAGTTCGAAATTGTTCATGGAAGAACAAGGTGAAAGCAATAATGCTGTCTCTTGAATTAAATTCTCAATTATCAAAGTCTTACAATGAAAGAAATAAAAATCATATTTATACTAAACTCTAGATACTAGTTAAAAACGGAAATAATTCAAAAAAGATTACAAAAAATCAAAAGAGATAGAGTTCTAATCAAATAAGTTAACTCGCGAGAAAATAAAAAAAATCTGCCCGGAATAAAACTATGCGACCGCATAGTGTTATTCTATGCGGTCGCATAGAACATCACTTTGTTGCCTAGGAATTCTTTGCATATTACCATGCGGCCACATGGTAGGGAGTACTATGCGGCCACATGGTGCTTCGGATGGCCTCCAACTTCCTTTGTTTGCAACACATTCTTCCAAACGGTTCCCGTTCTCAACTTCAACATGAAAATTATTCCTAAACTTATCAACTTCGCCCCTTTTGACCCCATAGCTTGAACTAGTATTTTGCATGGCTTCATTCACTCTTTGAGAACTCGAATTTTCCGTTATCCTCTCTACAACAAACATCAAACCCTCGATCGCTCGTGGCCTATCTCTGGATCACATCACAAGGACTCCAAGATACCGTGTTCGCTAAAATAGTAAACCGCAAGCGCACGAGTCGCGTTCAAGTAATAAAGTGGACATTTTAAGTTCGGATTGTCGATCGCTCGAGGAATGTCTACTCTAAATTACACAACTCTAATTAATTTAATTCTAACAATCAAAATAAACAAACACACAATAAAAACATGATTTGAAATGAGGAAAGTCAATGAAAATTTACAAAATAAGAAAAACACAAGTACTTGGGAATTTTGGAGGAGAAAACGTAGTTGAGATTCGTGGTTTCGTTTAACCGTTGCCTAATTAATTTCACAATAAACCAATTAACTAATTACTTATTTTCAATGTTAGACCTGATCTTCCAATTTTAGTTAATTACCTCTCTCGAGCGAAATTAACCCTAATTGATTAGTTAACCCAACTATATCTCTATATCGATTTGAAACCAAACAACCGCATTTAATAATTGTGAAAATAACTCATTTGGTCACCTAGGGCTAGGGGGTGGCAATAAAACTCGGATGGCCCGGGCTCGGCTCGGAAAAAGCCCGAGCTGAGCCCCATTTTGGGGCTTAGGCCCGAGCTCGGGCCGGCCCGTGTAAAATTTAAAAAAAAAAAAAAAAAAATTGAAAATTAGCTGCCTGCTGTCACAATTTTTATGAATTACATTTTCCAAACTACACACAAACACATATTCTTTTTTTCACACACATATGCACGCACATCACCCAGCTTTGTTCTTAAATCTTAGGTATGGGTGTCTATATAGAAGGGGAGGTTACCAGTATTGAACATCAAATGTGATTAAATGCAAAGAAAGTGCTCCTTGATGGAAGCAAATAGTTAAATTTACAAGGTGAATAAAAGCCAAAGATAGTTGAATTGTTATTTGGGCATAGAAACTCATCTCAGCAGGCCATAGAAAAATCTCTAGAATTTTCACAATGGTAATTGAAAATATCACTCTTGGTTTTGTTACATGTGGATGAAGTGTTTGATGATTTGTGTCAATGGGGATATTGGGCTTTGTTCAATATTGGGAAGATATGGCATTAACTTCAGGTGATGCAATTATGACAATTTACTTGTCATAAGAGAGAATAATTGAAGAATGAGTTGCACATGGGAACACAAAGGAGTAATTCATATTGTTTACGTAAGAATAATGCATAGGTGTTCCAAAAAAATTATAATAGAAAATTGTTGTATCAACATATTTACCATGTTCAGTTGTAAATAATATTGGCTCATGATATGATTTGTTGTTGGAACACTTTAAAATTTCAATATGGTTATTAAGGTGTCAATAAATCCATGTTAGGCATGAGGATTCTTGAATGTCCAAGGAATCGTCATTAGAGAACTGTTGCTTTATAATTTTGTAGGTAAATTCATAATTTTTTCATACTTTTTAATCACATATTCTTAAAAAAAAAAATACATTTTTACTTTAAATAATCTTTCCAAACAAACACGTGAATACTCTCTTTTTTGTCAAGAGTTCATTGGGACTAGTGTAGATAATAAAAAAAATATATATTTTACAAAAAAAAAAAAAATTACCCGGGCCGAGCCACTTTTTTTTGGCCGGGCTTAGCCCGGCTCGACTTGGGCCCAAAAAAGCCCGGCCAAAAAAATTCGAGCCGAGCCCAAGCTTTTTTTTCCCGGCCTGGCTCGTTGCCATAGCTACCTAGGGCTAGTGGTATATATCTATCCACTACACAAGCATAGAGTCACTACACAAACCTAGGGTTTTTACCATTTGGTCTAAATTATACAATCCTCTCTCGAGCGATGTACAAATCACGAAACACATTCATTCATTGGCCACATGAATGAAAATACAATCATAACAATAATAGAAACATATGGAAATAAGCATTTTAATATTAAAGAGCAAATATGAAAATTAATTAAAAGTTAGGTTAAATTAATACCACAAATCCCAACACAATAACTTAACACATTTTATATATGTGATAACAAAGGAGAATATTTATATAATATATTACAAATTTGACAAAATAATTGAGAAAAATCAAGCTATAGATAAAACCCGATTTTGAAGCTTGGCTATAATTTTCCCCAAATATTTCTCCACCTTCTCTTAATGTTCTCCTTGTGTACTCTTGAATTGTATCCCCAAAATAACCAAGGAAAGAAAAAGAAAAGAAAGAAACCAAAAAAAAAAAAAAAAAAAAAAACAGCAGCTTAAGACGTGAAAACCAGCAGAAAAGAAGAAGCTCCCACCCAAATGCCCAAAATCTGATTTTTATGTTAAAATCTAGATGAAATTGCAACCTAAGTCCTTGAGGTTTCGAAAGACGAGCAAAAAGGTTCCTAAACTTTGAACTTGTACATTTGGATCCTTAGATTTTATCTTTTATTTCAATCTTGCCCTCCATAAATTGCACTCCGAATCCTCCACTTTCTGGCTTGCTCATATTGGTCCCCAACTTCACAAGTATGTGCAATTTTAGTCATTTTTTTCATTCTTTTGTCTTGTTTTCTTTCCTTTGGGTGATTTTTGCGTACAAAAACATAAATTACACAATTGTGAGTAGAAATCCACTCATTTTCATCAATAATAAGTTTGTTTAAGTATTAACTAAGTGTGCAAAAATATACTTATCAAATACCCCCAAATTTAAATTCTTGCTCGTCCCGAGCAAGATAATCTACCACGCAATCATGCAAACTAGATACAAATCACCACATTAGATAGCTTGCCAAAAATATCATACAGTGTAAAATTGTATATTAATTCACAAATATGCTCCAAATAATGCAACCAAAAATAATTTTAAGCTTGTCCAATATTCAATCGGTGTGTGGGTGCATAGTCACTTTCAATCATTATCTAAAATAGGAAAAAGTTGTAAAGATGGAAAAAAATTTCAAATTGGCTCCAACCCGACTCTTTGTGGTCAAATATTTCCTTTCTCGTAAGATTCACACACTAAAATAGATATTTCTATTATTTCCCGAGGTGTAAATCTAAATGTTGTTCTCAATCACTCATTTCTTTTTCCGCTCTAATTTGATTGGGTCTAACCGACAATATCAACCCTAGTCATGTGACGATTCTCCACAAAATGAGTGCTTCGACATTCAAACTTATACTAAGTAATTCAAACACATTAGTTATCTAAGCCTATCAATCAAATATTATTGTACAACAACAAATTTTATTTTTTTTGGTTTCTTTTTTTTTCCAGTCAAATCTCACGTTTTACCTCACTCCCTTAAGCTTTATTCTTGACCCTTGTAGCGAGTTTTAGATCGATAACTTCCCGGTTATTTAGACCAAAGGATACTGGGTTTTGAGATACCCCAACAGACTTAATAACTCGAGTAAAAAAGGCTATGAAATGAGGCCCAAGATTTAACAAGCGCAACATCATATTTTTTTCACAACGTAACACCATGGCTTAGATCCCTAGCATATAGTCATTACCTAGCTTATACTTGGAGAAAGACACTCCACACAATTTTTTTTCAACACGCATGGAATCAACACATTTCTAGATAATATCCTTTACCAGCTCGACCACCCCAAAACTTATCTTACAATATGGTAAAGTGAAATAGAAGTGGATATAGGTTGATATAATTTTTCAAGCAACACACAAGCTAGTTCTTACCATTTCAAAATCTCTCCATCAATCAAAAAAATTTCACATCTAGATAACAATTAATCATGACTATTTTACTCAAAGTGATTCAGGATCTCACATAGATTAAGCAATTTTGAAAAAATTTAGGCACAAATAGCATATTTGGTCATAACTCATGAATCAATAACAATTTCAAACATCAAGCAATCTTAAGCCGGAATGTTATCTAACATGTTAACACAATATCACCAATATAAGCACAATATCAAAAGCTGACAAGGCTATAACATCAAATCAAATCATCAAAAGCCGACAAGGCTCAACACCTCCAAACTTAAACCACACATTGTCCTCAATGTGAAAAAGAACAAGATAAAAGAAGAGGAAATAATGAAACTTCCCTGATTGACCATTTGTGAGAGGATACCGATGCTTGACTTGGACTTTCAATGCTTTTGAATGGATTTGGGCAAGTAACATTGTACACAATTTATCCCCAAGTTTGTGAGGAACCATAGATTTGTGGGACTTCAAAAAAATTACCTACAAAAAAATGATAGCAAAATAAATAAAAGCAAGAAAATACATAAAAATAAATAAAAGCGTAAAGTAAGAAAATTGGGTTGCCTCCCAACAAACGCTTTTTTATAGTCTTTAGCTCGACTTTGGCAGTTGAATCACAGACACCTAAATAAGGATTTGGATGCCTTGTCCATCTTTCTTCTTTTGGCTTTGTTCCACTCTTCATTGGATCTCCAAAACTCTACCTTGCCATTCTCTATATAATAGGACTTGAATATTCCATCCGATTCAAATCCAACTATATAGACTTCCACCACATCATTGAGCTTAATCACAAACTCAATTTTCGGGCAATCAATGAAGTCAGAAAAATGTACTTTACTTTCATCCTCATTGCTTGCTACATTTTCATTCGGCCCCTTTGTGATTAAATTGTCATTCTCTTTAAGCTCTTTGTCAATAGTGGATATGTCTTCAGATTAAATGACCAGTCCGCAATCTAAATCTATGGGCAGTGAGAAGTCGGTCTCATTGACTTTCTCTAGTGGATTGTACCCCCACTGTTGAAATCCATCCCAGTACATATAATCTCCCATAAACATATCATTTTCGTCTAACTTGGCAAGTACTTTGCAAGTACCTTCTCGCTCAATAGGGGAGGACCATCTCCCACAAGTTTGATGTCCTCATTCCAATCGTCAGGTACAAAATCTCCTACGAGCATGTACCTCTCTTCAGATTGATCAATCGCTTGTTTTCGACACCTCAAATATTTTCCAAACTTTAGAAGTTTCGGCGTGTGTAATCCAATGTACGAGAACAAGCATGGCCCAGTACAATGCACCGTGTAACAATTATCACAACTTGGATGTCCTCCAAGCATATCCTTATAGTCTATGTAAAGATTATTCATTGCACAAGTTTTGTTACTTTACCAAAGTTAGAATCCTACAAATATCTGAAAAGTGCAGGGAGAGAACACAAACATAAGGTAGATTAACAATACGGGGGTTAGCCAATGTATACAAAAGTAAGAGCAATTAAAAACAAATAAAAAGAAAGTGTTAAAACTAAAATGAACTAAAGTGGTAATCAAAGTAAAAATATTCCCCGACAACGGCGCCAAAAACTTGTTCGCTAAAATATTAAACCGCAAGCGCACGGGTCGCGTTCAAATAATAAAGTGGACCTTTTAAATTCAGGTTGTCGATCCCTCGAGGAATGTCTATTCTGAATTACGCAACTCTAATTAATTTAATTCTAACAATCAAAATAAACAAACACACAATAAAAACATGATTTGAAATAAGGAAAGTCAATGAAAATCTACAAAATAAGAAAAACACAAGTACTTGGGAATTTTGGAGGAGAAAACGTGGTTGAGATTCGTGGTTTCGTTTAACCGTCGCCTAATTAATATCACAACAAACCAATTAACTAATTACTCATTTTCAATTTTAGACCCGATCTTCCAATTTTAGTTAATGTTACCCTCTCTCAAGCGAAATTAACCATAATTGATTAGTTAAACCTACTATATCTCTATGTCGATTTGAAACCAAACAATCGCATTTAATAATTGTGAAAATAGCTCATTGGGTCACCTAGGGTTAGTGGTATATCTCTATCCACTACACAAGCATAGGGCCACTACACAAACCTAGAGTTTCTACTATTTGGTCTAAATTATACAATCCTCTCTCGAGCGATGTACAAATCACGAAACACAATCATTCATTGGCCAGATAAATGAAAATGCAATCATAATAATAATAGAAATACATGGAAATAAGCATTTTAATATTAAAGAGCAAATATGAAAATTAATTAAAAGTTAGGTTAAACTAATACCACAAATCCCAACACAATAACTTAACACATTTTATATATGTGATAACAAAGGAGAATGTTTATACAATACATTACAAATTTGACAAAATAATTGAGAAAAATCAAGTTATAGATAAAACCCGATTTTGAAGTTTGGCTATGATTTTCCCCAAATATTTCTCCACCTTCTTTTGATGTTCTCCTTGTGTACTCTTGAATTGTATCCCCAAAATAACCAAATAAAAAGGAAAGAAAAAGAAAGGAAATGAAAAAGAAGAGAAAGAAACTAAAAAAAAAACAGCAGCTTAAGACGTGAAAACCAACAGAAAAGAAGAAGCTCCCAACCAAATGCCCAAAATTTGATTTTTATGTTAAAATCTAGAGGAAATTGCAACCTAAGTCCTTGAGGTTTCAAACGACGAGCAAAAAGGTCCCTAAACTTTGAACTTGTACATTTCGATCCTCAAATTTTATCTTTTATTTAAATCTTTCCCTCCGTAAATTGCACTCCGAATCCTCCACTTTCTGGCTTGCTCATATTGGTCTCCAACTTCACAAATTTGTGCAATTTTAGTCATTTTTTCATTCTTTTGCTTTTTTCTCTTTCCTTTGATTGATTTTTGCTTACAAAAATATAAATTGCACAATTATGAGTAGAAATTCACTCATTTTTCATCAATAATAAGTTTGTTTAAGTATTAAATAAGTGTGCAAAAATACACTTATCATACCGCATCTTCATTTATTCAAGGAACGATGACTCTAAGATACCGTCTCTTCCTTTATTCAAGGAATGATGACTCATAAAATGCTGCTTCTGATAATAGAAAAACCATGAGTTAAGGCTCGCCTTCGAAGTTGCGAGGTCTTAGAGCTTGCCTCGAATAATAAAGATAAAGATGAAAAGGGCCGTTGGATAAGAAGGCTCTAGGCTTAAGCATTTCATCATACACTTTGCATGCACTTGCAAAAACAATCGGATGGCTGAGGTTAGTAGTGTAAGTGTTATGCCCTAAATCCAATCAACTTTGGGCATAAATACTTTTGATATATGTTTAATGCATTTATTTTGACAAGATCTATTATGATATTAAATAATAGAGTCCGTAAATTCAAGTTTCGATAATCTGTTAATCACAAGGAGTTGTGATTGTGAGATATAAATTACATATGATTGAATCTTAAATCACCCATGGTCATAAGTAATAACGAGATACAGATATCGTTGTTACCGATAGACCATCACGTGTGTCATTCCTTACTTGTGAAGTAAGTAGCTGATCTCACAAGTTAAAGTGTGGTGACACTTAAATGAACACGTAATGTTTTGTTATAGAACAAAGCATTAGAGACCCGTTGGGAGATTCCACATGGATAACTATCTGAGTGTCAGTGGTTAATCTCTAACGTTCGATAGTGGAATTGGTTATTCGACTTGAAATCATCATAATACCTTATGTGGGGACAATCATAGTTTGGTAATACTGGAAGTTGCTCTGTCAAGGGCCGCTAATACGGCATCGTTCGGGTATGTCAAGAATCATATGAAGGTTGTGAATGATCAATAGATGATTCGTCACTCTTAGATAGTAAGAGTTTATGATATGTATTTCATCCAATTAAGTTGATAATGAAATCATTGGCCAAGGTGTACGCATAAGTCGAAAAGGAGTTTTCGACTTATATTGACTTAATAGTGGAATGAAAGATATGATCGATAATTGAGATTAAAATTTATCCATATCTCGTGATTGATCGGATCATACTGACGAAGGGATTATAGTTTCACGATAAACAAACGAATTTGGTTTTGTCATACCACGTGACATTTTCCGTCACATGTATTACCCTGACACATTGCTAGATGTCAATCTAGGACGACGGATGTGAATTAGTGATAAATCAAAAGGGTGTTTTGATTTATCGATTTTGATTAGATCAAAATAATAATTCACGTCGTTAGGTATCGTGATTGTGAACCTAATGGGTCACACACAAAAGGAGAATTAGAAGTAGGGGTGGGCAAAAACCCGACCAACCCGATCAACCCGACCAACCCAACCCAACCCGATCAGTTTGGGTTGGTTTTTTAAGTTCAATTGGGTTGGGTTGGGTTGAAAAATTAAATTTAAGGTTGGGTTGGGTTGGGTCTTGGGTTATGAATTAAAACCCAACCCGATGAATTAAAAAAATTAATATCTAAAATGAAAAAAATAAATTAAATAGACATAATAGTAAAGATAAGATAATGATTTATAATATATAAATGCCAATTTTCTTCATATAAATCGATTCACATGAACACTATTTAAAATGCAATGTCATTTGACGTTAAAATAAAAATTAAAGACATGATAATGAAGTGATTGATTTTCAAAAAATTGTAAAAAAAAAAATGCTTCTTAAATTTTAAACTTATTTATACATTATTTTTAGAAAGAATTCCTTATATGTGTGTTTAAAAAGCGTAGATTTTCAAATAATTTCAAATTCTAAAAAATTATCCAAATTTAACAAATAAATCGAATCTAACTTTGATTGGGCCGAAGCCCAACCCGACCAACACAACCCAACCCAAACCGATTTTGATCGGTTTGGGTTGGGTTGGGTTTAAATCAATAATTGGGTTGGGTTGGGTTGATTTTTTATCAAATCGATCAAGTTGGGTTGGGTTTGGGTTGGGAAAAAAACCGACCCAACCCAACCCACCACCCCTAATTAGAAGATTGAGATCCGTCAAGTAATTAATTGACAAGTGTTGTATAATTAATCCATTAATTAATTGGATTGCTTATTAATATGTCCGAATTAATTAATTGGATTAATTAATTCATGGACATGATTTAATTAATTGAATTTATTAAATATTGGATCGAGTTAAGTTTAAAAGACGGACCAAGCCCGTTTAAGCTTATATAAATAAGCTACTAGGGTTTGTAAACAGTTGATGAATTTTCATTATTCTTGCTAGTACAAAAAAAGTAAACTCTAGTTCCTTCTCATTCTTGTTCCCTGTGTGGATTCCATTGGAGGCTGGACAATTGAACAGCTGTGGGAGGCAAATCAGGATTGCTGGAACTACAAGAATAGTAAAGGAGTTTGCAGATCTGAATAAATGTATAGTTTCTATCACAATTTCTATCTAAACACAAAGCAGATCTTTGGATGAGAATTAAAATTTATTTAATTTTTCGCTGTGTATGTTAAATAAATTCTCAACAAGTAGCCTATCCACAGAACCATCAACAATTATAGCAGCACATTTCACACATCTTTCACATTTTTTCATAGCAGATGACTGAATGAATACACTAGAATGCAAATAAAAGAATTCAACAGCCTCAAAAATTTCGCTTTGACATTAGCTCCCCCATAATATTGGAATTCAGCATAAAGTAGTAAATAGAAATTGAAAATTGATACGTGTAGCCTTAACTGATCACTTTGAATGGAAATTATTAGAATAGCTTTTAGCATCAATAAAGTCCCAAATCTTTCAAGTATCTATTCAATTTCAAAAAAGTAGTTGAAGTACCTTGAAACTTGCAACTAATGTAATCTGGAAGAAGATAAAGAAATTCCTTGGCCCAACAAGAATTAAGAGGAGCAATTGTCCATGAATTGAAGTATACCAACTGAGAAATTCTAAGGCACAATTAAAAGAATTAATTTTCAAGTACATTATTTTTGACATTGTACTCACAATGTATGGGGTCCATCATTATTTTAATTGTGGGCTCCATCCCTTATATGTGAGTGTAATGTCAAATTTAATGTCAAGAATAATGTACTTGTAGCAAAACTCTATTAAAAATCATGTGATAAATCAATTTATTACATGTTTAATTATAATATAATATAATTAATCAACTTACCCCCACCTATCTCCACCCCACACACCACACCAAATTTCACATTTATATATATATATATATATATATATATATATATCTCTCTCTCTCTCTCTCTCTCTCTCTCCATCGGAGGCGGTAATCGGCTCCAACAACCGCTCCGACGACCTCTCTAATGACTGCTCATGTGACTATTTCAGTGACCGCTCCACAATACCTTTTTTTACAAGTGACATATTAAATATGATTTTTGACCTAGATTGTTACCTATGACTTGTAACATAAAACGTGACCTGTAAATTTGATATGTGACTCTACAAAACATGACATGTGACCTTTTAATATTGATTCATGACCATTTATATTGATTTGTGACCTACACAAAATGACAGTGACTTGTGAACTCAAACCTATGACCAATGAACTGTGATATTAACGACGAATTGTGAACTGTAACGTATGAACTGTGACCTTATGTGTTCATGATCAAATTTGTCTTCAGTATGACAGTGTGTGACCATGTCAGTCTAATTTGTGAAAATATGTAACCATGTCACACACAGTCACAGTCTATACAAGTCTGGTTACATGCAATCATAATGAAGATGAATTTGGTCACACTCGATTGTCGTCGCCACCACTCCCAACACCAACAACCACACATACACCAGCTCACCACAACCACATATACTACCAGCAACAGAACCATTGGTACCCCACCACACCACCACCAACAAAATCACCCACATATAAAAAACATTGGAATCTGAGTGCGCTATGATACTACCCATAACTAGATTTTGAACAAAAAAAAATCAAATCTCCAACCACCACAGCAGATCTGTTCGGAAAAATAATAATAACCAACACACAGTGGCGCCGCCACATGAGCTTACAATGGCGCGCACTTACATACAGAATAATCAAAACTCACCACCATCCCAACCAGTCGATCCCCAGATCTACAGTCCCACCGTCGAACCATCATTCCTTCAAATCCTACCATCTCAACCAATCACTCTTTAATTCTGTTGTCAGACCGCCATCGGTCCACCATATCATTACCATCGCACTCATTTTTAGAAATCGAACCATCTTATGCATTTTCTATAATCAAAGGTGTCGTGAGCAGTGCTCATCGTCGCTGTGCGCGACAATTATGGGCTCACGTAGCGACGAACTGCTGCGCGCATTTGCTTTCCCTGGCTGTTCTACTCCACCCTAGAAGGTTAGGTGGGAATGGGTAGAGTAATGGTAGATACTAGAGAAAGAGAAGATGAAGAGTGTTGTAGAGAGAGAAAGATTGTATAAAGAGAAAGATACAGAGTGGGGGCTGGGTTTGTGATTAATCGGGGTGGTAGGTTATTATCTGGATTATGGTTTAATTAATTTTTTTATTAATAACAATTAATAGTCCTATTTATCACCTAAAATCTAAAATTTTAATTTAACCCTCTTATTTATGAAAATTAATCTTTAATTGTAAAGTTATAGGTAATTTTCTCATTAAAATATTTGGCCCACCGATTATGTTATCCAATGAGCCTAACTATTTGGAAACTAGAGAAACATGGGGCCAAAAGAAAATAAGTTTCTGGCCCAATGGGGATAAAAGCCATACTCCAAGCTTAAAGGTTTAATAGGCCCATATGATAATTGGTCCAAGTGGCACGCCTTTACAATTTACATCACTCAATATTTATTTGGGAAATTTTCATAAATGAGAGGATAAGTATGACCAATTTCAATGATAAGAAAACAAGTTTCAACTTTCAAAAATTTATTTATAATTTAATTAATTAAATATATAAAGGTCACAGATATATACAATTTGGTCACAAATTTATTTATTAGTCACATATTGTCAAATTAATTAGTCACAAATTATTTCGAGGTCACAAATCAAAAATTTTATAGGTCACGATTTATTTTCGAGGTCACAAATTATTTTACAGTCACGATTGAAAAATTTCATCGATCACAATTAATTCATCGGTCATAAATCACAATTATTATAAATCACAACTTGTTAGACAGTCACATATTATCAGATTATTGGTCATAGATTAACAATTTCTTAGATTACGTATAATTTTTTAGTCACAAATTATCCAAATCATTGGTCACATATTTTTTAGAGCTTTGCTTCAGGTACACATTTTTCGACATTGTGGATGATATTGCACTCACATGGGCAGTGGGATCCGCGATTAAAATAATCATGGATCCCACTGCCCATGTGAGTACAATGTCAAAAATAATGTACATTAAGAGTGTACATTAAGTTTAATTCTATTTTTTATTGGTCACATTAACCAATTTAGTGGTCACAACCAATCAAATAATCTGTGACAACCACCCGACTGCCGTCTCCACCACACCACACAACCACGACCAACCAATAAATTCTCAAATCCACCATCAACGTTGCAGCTACCACCACCACGACCACCACCAACACCGTCACTGCTGCCACCATCACTGTCGACCACAATAAACCTACCCCCAGATCCACTATCGCCGCCGCCACCAACATCTCATAATCTGAAAATAACCCATCAACACTGCCACAAACAAAAAATCCACAAAACCATTAGCAACACTTACCTCCACCGTCAGATCCACCATCGCCATTAGACCTACCACCATTGACAACCACTGCCACGCCATCCTACCATCACCGCCACAACTACAACACCGCAAGACATCACCGCCACTGTCGTCCCTTTGCCAGCACCACAAACTCATCACCAAAGCCAACAATACCACCACCACCGCTGCCGACCACCGCACAACCACACAGATCGAATCAAATACAAAAACTCCCAAAAAATTCGGAGTTACGGGTTCGGGTTCTTCATCATTTTCTTCGATTTCTGATTCGAAATCATCGAGGTCGTCCTGTGCCTTGCTAAGCCGCTACTCGCTGCGCCTTACTGAGTCGCGAGCAGAGCCGCCACGCTGCGTCGTTTGCAGCGAGGAACCGGGGAGAAGGAGAGAAGAAGGTGGTTTCGCTGCCGATGAAGATACTCCACTGCGCCTTACCTTGCAGGTGCCGGAATAGCAGGTTGGTGAGGCGCCGACGTGGGGAAAGTAGAGACTCTGTGGAGAAAGGCGGGGGGAGAAATGGAGCAGAAAAAATTAATTAGGTTTTTGAAATGAAATTTGTATAATTAATATTTAATATTTAAATAATATACATCTGATTTTTGAAAGGACAAACATCTCATCTGATTTAAGAAATCAGATCTTAAAAGGTAGGATGTGGTGTAATTTTCACTATTTGCTTCCACCAATTTAGTTAGAAGCTCAGTTTTTGGGATTAAAATAGGAAAAGAATAATGTTAGGCCCAATAAACAATCTTCACTTCTGGCAATATACTTTAGTGGGGGTGCCCCCGGGGCACATCTAAAGTGGCAAAAATCGTGTGTTGGAGCTTGCCAACTCAGCATGGGGAGTTCGAATCTTGGGAGGAGCAGTCAAGTGATGTAAAAACTTTTGGACAGAGTAGCTTGATGTTGTAAGACCCATGGAGGAGGGTCTCTTGGGGCAACAAGTAGAAGGGCGCACGAACACTGGTTATGGAGGACATATCCCGCGGTTTACCTCCTCGGGCTGGAGAGGGGCCAAATGCTCGAGATCCAGGATTTAATATGGCGAAGTTGGGACACCTGGATATAAAATATATATATATATATATATATATATATATATATACTGTAGTGGGAATTAATTACACCAAGCTAGAAAAGTACAAATTATATTAGACAAAACATCTTGCAGGACAATGCTTCTTCTTCCAAACACGCCACTATCATTGTCTTGTCTCCATCTCAATTAATGTGTGCACAGTAGAAAAAAGCAAGAGCAAGATTGGAGACCATATGTCAGGCCACCTCAAGTGGTGCACTAAATTTTTCGAATAAATTTGAGTGTACAATCTTTTTTGTACACTCAGGTGCACAACTCTCTCACAAGTTGTGAGGTCGATCTGATTTTAAGATTATTTTAAGTTGGGCCCCACCTCTCCAATGTGAGAGGACTGTGTGTCGAACTGTGTGCGGCACTGTACCCACAGTTCGATCCAAATTTTTTACTATTTTTCATCAAATTTTGTATTAAATTAAAATTCATCTCCAACCATTATACCAAATGAACAATATTTAATCATTTTCTTATCTTTTTTATTCTTAATGATTAACTTATTTATTTTACAAATACATAAATTACTAAACAAATAATTACGTTAAATTAACGAAAATATTAAATTCATTAATAAATATAAAAAATATTGTACAATTAATAGAAATACGAATTTCAATATTTCGATATTACTAAATCGAAATATTATCGTACTTGTATTCTTGGGATTCTTATCGTTTTCTTTAAATAAACAATGCACTTGTTTTTATATATCGTTTTCTTTAAATAAAACTAGATTAATATAGGTATGTGATTGTTGTAATATATTTCGTGTTAACTTTAAATAGTCGTGTTTGCTATATTTTCAATTTTTTTGTATACTTATTTTAATTGATTCATTAATTATTATTTTTTACATTTAAAATTTATTTTACATGTAAATAATAATAATAATAATAGTACTAATAGTAATTAAAATTAAAATAATAAAATTATTATATTAAAAAATTATAACACAAATTACATAAATATCCTTCGTCAATTGCTTTCATAAATGAAAAAGAGGGCAAACTTGACTTTGCACCATTTTTGCACCAAAATGGTGCAAAGTTTGATACTCTATTGGAGACCATTTACACCAAAATTTGGTGTTTTTTTTGGTGCAATGGTGCAACTATTGGAGATGACCTCACCGGCGATATCAACGGTCTTTGCCGGAAGTTGTGTTATACGTGGTTGCTTCGATAGTGGGTGTTATTCCATCGGTGATTGTGGTGGTTCCGACAACAATAGAGGCTACAACATTTTCTTTTGACCAAAAGTTTTAGCCAAGCATTGAAGGTTGCTTTTGGGTTGATGGTGGATTTTTTCCTTTCTCAGTAGCCATCTTCTTCTTTGCTGATTTTTTGTTGTTGTTAATGCTTGAAACACATAGCAAGGTGGCTTTCCTTTCCATGAACTTGATGCCAGAATATGCTACAAAAATTATTTTGATTGCTCATCGCCATCTGCTCTGTTTTTCATCCTTATGGCTAGTTTAGTATATCTTTTGACGTTGAGTTTGCCCCAAAGACTAGGTGGATAAGGCCAAACACGGGGGAGCACACAAAATATATTTCTTGGACAGACCCATAGGCGAATGTTTATTGAATAAATCCATCTTTTTTCTTAACCATTTTCATGATGAGTTTTTTCAACCATCAACCGAAAATAGCCATTTTTCATGGCAAATTTTTCAACCCAGGTTTCGTCAACCTTTCGTTGGAAAGCTCATTTCTTCAAGGAAAATTTATCAGATCTTAGTCAATTACCCCTATCTTCTTCATTTGTAGTGGCTGGCTTCTTCCACTTTTTAGTCGTTGTCTTCTGTTTTGGTAGATGAAACTGTTCGAAAATCCATATTTTCCGATAGCTTTTTCAATGTGGTAAAAACATGGTTAATATACCATTTTCCACAGACAATGTCAATATGTTGATTTCAAAAAATGCGCCAACAAAATTCTGACCACGTTCCCTCCATTAGAATGCAAAGGCCACCACTTGAAAAAAAGGTCTGACAATCGTTTGCATTCCGACGGATCAAGTCAATGGCCGATCGAAAAAAATATGAGTGCAAGAGAAGGAGATGGGATTTTGGTTAGGGTTAGAAAAATATACCTCAAGTGTGAAAATGAACTCATATTTACAGAGAAATGAAAATGTAAATGTGTTAGGTGATTAATGGGTCGAGCTCAATATGCAATTGTTCAATAGCCCAAGGCTTCTTGATTTAATGTCTAATCAAATTAAATAGTCAATGTCACTTCTGTCGATGTTGGACACTCTTTGTCACGCGTATGCCACATAATTTATGGATATAACATATACTAGTGAGCAAATATAATTCGAGTAATGTTACATCAAATAACATATATAATAAAAAATAATTCCTAACTTAATCAGTAAAAAAAATACTTATACTTTAAACTTAATTTCAACCTATCATTCATTTCATGGAATTCAAACCTTTATCTTCTATTCAATCACATATTTTATCAATTTTTATCAAAATTTACTAAAAAGGCATAATCATAAATTTTTAAGTTTTTCATTACTTATTAATATGGTATAGCACCAAATACCGTACTAGAATAATTCTCCATAGTCACCTTAACAAATTCCTTAAAAATATCTCTATAATTTAATATAGTATATCAAACATTAGTATAATAAAATCATAACTATTGCGAAATACTAGCCTCAACTAGCCCGTGGACTGCGGCCAAACTATCTTCTCTTTTTCCCAAGCATTCCATTTTCTCAAACATGTATAATATGAAATATTAAATAATAGTTGACACTATTGATAAGTGTATTTTATACACTTATTCGAACTTTAAAATATTGATATTTCATTTTTGTATATAAATTATAGTCTAATCTTGTGTATATTTCATTTATTAGAAGAAACTCAATGATTTGACATGAAATTAGAAGAAATGAATGAAAAAGAGTGAAGCTCAAAGTTCGAGGATCAAATTCCAAATATTTAATAGTTGATTCGGGACCGCAAAACGATAATTGAAGATTGCTATGAGTCAATTGTATGCAATTAGAAATAAAAAAAAAATAAAAAAATATAATCAAACCATTTTCACAAATCAATTTCTAATCGCCCAAGTAATATTTTAAATTTTTAGTCAAAAATTGAAACCCATTTTTGGTATAGTAGATGTTTAAATTGGAAATTTTTTACTTCAAATGAATTTGTAGTCCTTTGAGTTATATTTTCAACGCATTATGAATCGTTTCAACCGGATATCAGAAGATAAAGTTATAAGAAAAATATTGACGACTATGCAGAGATAAAATATGTTCGCGCGAAGACAACTTTCTTTATTTGATTGGAACTCTATTGAAAACTAATTTGGACATGACTTTCAACCAATTTTTTATTCTTATAAATACCTAATAGTAGAATAAATTAAAATAACCTCTCATACTCTTAAATTCATAATTTATCACGTCAAAGAGAGGGCAAAACCAACACACTTTTGGGCAAATCAAGAAGCAAGTGCAAGATATTCATCAATTGGAGATGAAAACTTGGTATTTGGGGAACACACAAGAAGATATGATGGAGATTCAGCAAGAAACCATTGAAAAGATTCAAGATTTCAAGATCCATCTTCTTCTCCTTCATCAATCTACAATTCGGGGTTTGTTTTTCCAATCCATAATGATTTCTTGTATTTTGTAATGTTAGACTAGGATTTTAATTGATGAGACACTGATAAACTCTTATTATGATATTTTAGTATAAATTTAATAATTTGACATCCAATATGTGTTTATTCTTGAATGATTATCATAAGATTTAATATCTTTTTAATTACTTGATCACTAAGTGAATTCATTGTGAATTTAATTGATTTCGAAAGAAACGATAAGATAAATAACACATTATAAGAACAATGTTATTCTCATCCCTCACTACAGCAGTCGCATTATGTAGCATACACATGACAGTTGACTATTTGATGCATGAGTCAATAAAAACTATCACATTAATGCATCAAATAATTATCTGCTATGTGTATGTCATCGCATGCCTTCATGTTTGTATATTTCATAGAGATATAAGTTCACATGAGATAATATATTTAATTGACATTGAGAGGTGCTTTTAATTAAATTAGAAACATTGATCAACATGAATGTACACATATTGTTTGATTTGTATTGAAACGGATTAATAAGGGAAATTCAATGTCTTAGGAATATCACATCGAAATTTACAAAAACATTATAAATTGCTCAATAGAATAGTTAGTTTAATTAGTCAATTTAACATAAATTCTTTAAAAAATTTGCTATTCGATTAAAGTTGAAATTAATTTATCAAATATTAAGTATATAGTTCTCTTGGGAATGATATTTTATTCATCACTTTATTACTTGTTCGCGATACCGTTCACTCGTGGGAAATAAAATTTAATTTTTTCATTCGTGATGCAGTTTGGGATTTCACCTCGTTGAACATGCCTCATAGTTATTGGTGTAATCCATTCATCCCATAAATTTTATTTAAATTTTTCTAGTATACATCTACATTGAGTAGTGGTAATTTATATTTGTTGATTACAAACATATTTACTAGGCCCAACTTGAGCATAAAGTCGGGCGAAGTACTAGGTCTCGGGTTATTAATCAAATCGGTGGATCATCGATTAAAATTTTGTTGAAGTATAATTTTTTTAAAGGCAAAATTAAAATTTTAAAGTTATTTATCACTAATTATTTAAGTCTATAAAATAAAAGCAAAGTTGGACAATAATTTTTTAAAAATTATTTCTAGAAAACAATAAATGATTCACGAAATATATATATATATATATATATATATATATATATATATATCTTAACTATATAAAAGAGTGAGTTTTTTTTCCACGTGTCAACAATTTGTATCGTCAACCAATACGACGTCGTTTTTTGCGTGGAAGCATAATGTGGAAGTGTGAAGAAATGTGTAAGAGAAGAAAATTTAGGCCATGTTTGAGCCCCTTTTTTTCCCTTTTTTCTCATCCATTTCCTTTTTCCAACACTGAACGCATTAATGAGAGGTGAAAATGTACTGAATTTTCTGACACAATTTCTAATTCTAAAAATATCTAATATATAATAAATATACAATTCCTAAACTAAATATACAATTTGGCAAAAAAAAATATCAAATATTTCTTAAATATTCAATTATAACAACACCGAAAACTAAATTAAGATAATTTAAAATTTAAAATCTTCACGCTAATAAAAATATCTAATATATAATAAATATACAATTCGGTAAAAAAAAATATCAAATATTTCCTAAATATTCAATTATAAAAACATCGAAAACTAAATTAAGAAAATTTTAAAAAAATTAAATCTTGACGCTAATATATATATATATATATATATATATATATATATATCTTAAGTAAAGTAAAAAAAAATTTAAAACTCTAGAGAGTGTCACTCTCAAATTACGTGACCGCATCACGGTGATGACAATTTGAGAGTGTCACTCCTAAATTTTGAGAGTGACACGGCCTCAGTGATGGCATAGTCATCATCGTGACACGGCCACGAAGATAGCTTTTTTTTTTTTTTTTACTTGTTACTATATATATATATATATGTTCTATCCTAATCCTAAAAATATCTAATATATAATAAATATACAATTCGACAAAAAAAATATCAAATATTTCCTAAATATTCAATTATAACAACACCGAAAACTAAATTAAGATATTCTTCACGCTAATAAAAGTATGTAATATATAATAAATATACAATTCGGTAAAATAAAAAATCAAATATTTTCTAAATATTCAATTATAAAAACACCGAAAACTAAATTAAGAAGATTTAAAAAAAATTAAAATCTTCATGCTAATTTTTTTTTTGCGTGTCAGAATTACTGTTAAACCTATTATATATATATATATATATATATATATATATATATATATATATATATCATATCCTAATTCTAAAAATATCTAACATATACTAAATATACAATTCGGTAAAAAAATATCAAATATTCAATTATAACAACACCGAAAACTAAATTAAGATGATTTTAAAAAATTTAAAATCTTCAAACTAATAAAAATATCTCATATATAATAAATATACAATTCAGCAAAAAAATATCAAATATTTCCTAAATATTCAATTATAACAACACCGAAAATTAAATTAACATTATTTTAAAATTTTCACGCTAATAAAAATATCTAATTCGGCAAAAAAAAAAATCAAATATTTCATAAATACTAACTATATAAAAGAGTGATTTTTTTTGCCACGTGTCAATAATTGTATCGTCAACCACTACTACGTCGTTTTTTGCGTGGAAGCGTAATGTGGAAGCGCGAAGAAATGTATAAGAAAAGAAAATTTAGGCTTTGTTTGAATCCCTCTTTTTTCCCTTTTTTCTCATCCATTTCCTTTTTGCAACACTGAATGCATTAATAAGAGGTGAAAAGGTACTGAATTTTCTAATACAATTTTTAATCCTAAAAATATCTAATATATAATAAATATACAATTCGGCAAAAAAAAAAATCAAATATTACCTAAATATTCAATTATAACAATACCGAAAACTAAATTAAGATGATTTTAAATTTAAAATTTTCACGCTAATAAAAATATCTAATATATAATAAATATACAATTCGGTAAAAAAAATATCAAATATTTTCTAAATATTCAATTATAAAAACACCGAAAACTAAATTAAGAAAATTTAAAAAAAATTAAATCTTGACGCTAATATATATATATAATTTTTTTTTAAATAAATTGAAAAAAAAAATTAAAACTCTAGAGAGTGTCACTTTCAAACGTGACCGTGTCACGATGATGCCATGCCATCACCGTGACACAGCCACAAAGATGGCCTTTTTTTTTTTTTTTTTTCGTGTTACTATATATATATATATATATATATATATATATATATATATATATATCCTAACCTAATCCTAAAAATATCTAATATATAATAAATATACAATTCGATAAAAAAAATATCAAATATTTCCTAAATATTCAATTCTAACAACACCGAAAACTAAATTAAGATATTCTTCAGGCTAATAAAAATATGTAATATATAATAAATATACAATTCGACAAAAAAAATATCAACTATTTTCTAAATTTTCAATTATAAAAACACCGAAAATTAAATTAAGAAGATTTTTAAAAAATTAAAATCTTCACGCTAATATTTTTTTTTTTTGCGTGTCAGAATTACTGTTAAACCTATTATATATATTCTATCCTAATCCTAAAAATATCTAATATATAATAAATATACAATTCGATAAAAAAATATCAAATATTTCCTAAATATTAAATTATAACAACACCGAAAATTAAATTAACATAATTTTAAAAAATTTAAAATCTTCACGCTAATAAAAATATCTAATATATAATAAATATCTAATTCAGCAAAAAAAAATCAAATATTTCATAAATATTCAATTATAACAACGCCGAAAACTAAATTAAGATGATTTTAAAAAATTTAAAATTTTCACGCTAATAAAAATATCTAATATATAATAAATATACAATTCGGCAAAAAAGAAATATCAAATATTTCCTAAATATTCAATTATAACAACACCGGAAACTAAATTAAGAAGACCACGCTAATATTTTTTTTTCTTTTTGCGTGTCAAAATTACTGTTAAACTTACTATATGTATCATATCCTAATCCTAAAAATATCTAATATATAATAAATATACAATTCAACAAAAAAAAAATTAAATATTTCCTAAATATTCAATTATAAAAATACCGAAAACTAAATTAAGAATATTTTTAAAAAATTAAAATCTTCACGCTAATATTTTTTTTTCTTTTTGCGTATCAGAATTACTGTTAAACCTACTATATATATAATATCCTAATCCTAAAAATATCTAATATATAATAAATATACAATTCAGCAAAAAAAATATCAAATATTTTCTAAATATTCAATTATAAAAACACCGAACACTAAATTAAGAAGATTTAAAAAAAAATTCATGCTAATATATATATATATATATATATATATATATATATATATCTTAAATAAAGTGAAAAAAAAAATTAAAACTCATGTAACACTCTCATATTTGAGTGTCACACTCTCAAACATATTTTGAGAGTGAAACTCTCAGACGTTTCATTTGGCATTTTTTTTTACATGTTACTATATATATATATATATATATATATATATATATATATATATATATATATATATATATATATATATTTTTTTTTTTTTATGTTTAAATTCTATTTCTAATTCTGTATTCAATTATCTTTTAATTTTTTAATTAAAAGATAATGGTAGTATAATGATTAATAAAGATTTTATGCAACTACAGAAATTTACACTTTGTGCCCCTAACTATAGTAAGAACATCCCATCAGAGTTCGCTGAGAAGCGTGGTGGAACTAGGAAAGATAATGAAAAAGAATGTGAATGCAGTAAAGAAAAAGAATGTCAGTTGATAGAAGAAGAAGAATTTGATGAATTAGAAAATGGTTTAGAATTTTATTATGAATCAATTAAAGAAGAAGATGATTTAAGATCAGAATTTGTAGAAATTGAAAGAGTTTATGATTTGTTAGTTACAGAACAAAATATAGAAAATATGATTAGTAAATTAGAAAAATTAGAAATTTTGGGATAAAGATAAAATTTATTGTGAGTTAAAAATAAAAAACCCAGAATATATAATTAAGACAAAAAATATAGATGCTACTAATCAAGATATAGAAGATTTTAAAATGCATATTACAGATCTATTAAAATTAGGAGTAATAAGAAAATCAGATAGTCCACATAGATCAGCAGCATTTATAGTTAGAAAACACTCAGAAATAGTTAGAGGTAAAAGTAGAATGGTAATAAATTATAAAAGATTAAATGATAATACTATAGATGATGCATATAATATTCCAGATAAGACTGTATTAATAAATAAAATCCAAGGATGTAATATTTTTAGTAAATTTGATTTAAAATCAAGTTTTTGGCAAGTAAAAATGCACCCAGACTCAATAATATGGACAGCCTTTACTTGTCCAGAAGGACATTTCGAATGGTTAGTTATGCCATTTGGAATTAAGAATGCCCCTAGCATATTCCAAAGAAAGATGGATAGTATATTTAGTAAGCATAGTAATTTTATTATTACTTATATAGATGAT
Organism: Osmanthus fragrans; assembly: GCA_019395295.1. Lineage (NCBI taxonomy): Eukaryota > Viridiplantae > Streptophyta > Magnoliopsida > Lamiales > Oleaceae > Osmanthus > Osmanthus fragrans. The sequence goes on from CM033342.1 coordinate 11,297,780, forward strand.
ATTTTAGTTTTTAGTAAAAATAGAAGAGAGCATAGAGGACATTTACAGATTTTATTCTCAGAATTTATTAGACATGGTTTAATTATAAATAAAAAGAAAATGTTTTTATTCAAAGAATATATAGAATTTTTAGGAGTAAATATAGGAAGAGGACAAATAGAATTACAACCCCACATAGCTCAGAAAGCTTTAGAATTTCCTGATAAATTAGAAGATTTAAAACAATTACAAAAATTTTTAGGATTAGTAAATTATGCTAGACCTTTTATTAAAAATTTAGGAAAGATTGCAGGACCATTGTATGGAAAGACTTCTCCTAAAGGACAGAAATATTTTAATATTGAAGATATTAAATTAGTCCAAAAAATTAAAGAAAAATTAAGAATTTTACCTAAATTAGCTATGCCACTTGATACAGATTATCTTATAATAGAAACAGATGGTAGTATTACAGGATGGGGAGCAATATTAATTGCAAAACCCAATAAATACTCAGAAAAAGATACTGAGAAGATAGTTAGATATAATAGTGGAAATTATAAAGAAAAAATAAATTCTAGCAGTATAGATTTAGAACTATTAGCAATTATTTATGCTATAGATTCTTTTGAATTATTTATTATTTCTAAGAAAGAAATAACTATTAGAACAGATTGTGAAGCAATAGTTAGTTTTGTTAGTAAATTAAAATTAGAAAATAAAAGAAGTAACAGAAGAAGGTGGTTAAATTTTATAGATAGAATTACAAATACAGGCATAAATTTTAATTTTGAGCATATTAAAGGAAGTGATAATAAAATAGCAGATATTCTTAGTAGAATTATTAAAAATAAAGAATATGACTAATATTTTATTGCAGATGCAAAGACCAAGAGCTCCAAGACCAGGAATGCTTCAAAGCACTCCCAGCTCTTCATCTCAGACTCAAAATCAGACTAATATAGCACAGACTTTTGATAAACTGAGATTTGGTAATACAGAATTAATATGTTTTCCAAATAGTAATATTAGTTTTAAGTTATTACCTCATATTTCAGTTAGTAAAGCAGAAAAATGTATTTTAGATAACTTATGGATTTCTTATAATAAGAATCCTAAAGATCAAAAATATTTTTTAGCTTGTTTAAATTCATTATCAGAATATTTTAACAAAGATCATAAGAAGTTTAAATGTTATGTAGTTTTACAAGGTAGATTGCCAGGTATTTATCATACTTGGTTAGAAGTAGCAGACTGTATTAAGAATTTTCCAAATCCTCTTTACAAAGGATTTTATTCCATTTCAGAAGCTTTAGATGAGTGTAGAAAGTATTTAGGCATAAATTATTTTATTGCACCTTCATTAAAGAATGTTTCAGATGATCCATTAGATTTTTCTTCCAAATTTTGTTTAAATTGTGAAAATATGAATAAGAATTTTAAAATTTTTAAATGAATCTAATCAGAGTCTTCAGCAAGAAAAGTTGATTTTACAAAAGAAGATTTCTGATCTAGAACAGGAGATCATAAAAATGAAGATTTCAAGTTCAATTTTTAGCCAAGGTACTATAGAGCCACAGAAATCTATAGCTAGTCCAGTTCAAACGGAAACTGGTAAAGACTTATCAAATCCGTTGATGGCTGTGAACTTGCCAAAAGTTCAACAGACTCAGGAGACTGTTGATTCTCCTACTAGACAGACTCAACAGGCTGAAAATCCTGTTACAGATCAAAATATTCAAGACCAGACACAGCAGACTGGTACTTCTGCTACAAGATTAATTAGTCCATTAGATTTAAAGCAGAAAAAGCCTATAATTATAGATTCAGATTTATATCAAGATGCCCAAGATCCAAATCAGATTTCTCCGTCAGATATTAAAAGACTTAAAGAAATGCTTGGAAAGATTGATGACTTTCAGCAACAAGTTAAACAAAGAAATACAAGGAAAAAGAAGAAGTTGCTGATTAAAAAGAAAAATAAAGGAAGAAATATTGTAATCAGATCCAATAATAATTCGGAAGATGATGATAATCCAGACCAACTCTCTGAAGGTGGAGACTCACTTGACACAATTGGAGAGCATAATTATGCTACTAGATGAAAAAGACAAAGAAAATAAGATATGGCAGACAAAAGGAAGCAAGATTCTCAGTCACCAGAAACACGTAAAGAGAAAGATAAGATGAAGACTCCAGAATGAAGACACTTGTATGGAGATTAGAAAAAGAATTTTGTACGAAAATTCAAATTATTAAAAGTTGTTTGTTTTGTATAGATTTAGTCAAAAAGAAGATAACTTTACTTTATAAAAGTAAAGATAGGATAGAATACTGTTTACTTTAGACAAATTCTACTATTTTCTTTTTGAATTTTTGTAAAGCAAAAGATTCTTTTGCTGTAGAAACACGGTTTCTCCATCTATAAAAGGAGAACCAAATTCATTTGTAAAAATATAGAGTTTTGATATAAAAATATAAGATCAAGTTTCCTCTCAAATGTTTTAATTTTCTTTCCTTTCCCGAAAGAGAAATCCTTAGTTTTCTTTTATCTTTTAGTAATGTAATATCCCACAAAAATATTTTTAAGTTTTTGTATAGTTTGGTTTGAATGTTCTAAGGAATGGATCTAATAATCAATATTAGTTTCAGATCCTATAAGAACATATGTTAATAGTTTGTTTTCAAAAGTTGAAGAAATTTTGAACAGTGTTATATTCAATGCCGAATGCAACCCTGGCTAGAATATAATATCAAGATTTTGAAAACTGTTTTTGTAAATGTTTTTAGATTTTATGTTTCATACTGGGTATATGATAAAAGCATGTCTTAATTTTGAGTTTTCAAATGCTGTTTTAAAATCAGTCCTGAGTGACCTCCCAGAAAGCGTAAAGGCCCAGTGGAGAGGCTAAGAAGCGCTATAGAGGAGAGAAAGGGATACTGTTTTAAAATCGTTTTATAAGGGATTGTCTGAAAAGTCCTGTCCTTATAAAATGGAAGTTAAGCCAAAATTCATATATCCCAGATGGCATAATTTTATCATTTCAAAGAATATGATTTTGAAAATGGTTTTGAAAGTGTTATAAAGAATACTGAATATAACCCAGAGTATTCTTATAATATCAAAAAACTTTTCTTTTGATATCTTTGAGTGTGATATAAAAAAAAAAAAAAAAAAAAAAAAAAAAAAAAAAAAAATGGGATATTATGTTATAAAAAAGATAAAGAATTCATAATTAAGGAGAGTACTGAGTAGGATTTTTCAACAGTTGTTTCAACCGCCTTATAATTCTGTCAAGCAAGCAAATTCTCTTGTTTTTCAGGACCCCCCCCTCTATTGGTATCAGAGCATAAGTGACGAGTTTTGGGATTTAGCATACGCTACAAAGGTAATATTTTTAGAATTTTATGTTTTTTAAAATTCATAGAATAGAAGTAGATAAAATAGTTTATAGTTTTTCTTTTCATAATAATAAATTTAGAGATTTTGAATATAGTATAAAATTTTGAAGACGCAGTAGAAAGAGAAAAAAACCTATAAATTATTTATTTGCTGTATTACAAGTAGTAAAAGATTTACCTCCAGAAATAAGAGAACAGATATTATATAGATCTTTAATATCAGAATTTAGAGAACAATATTTTACAGATTATTTCAATTATATTTTTGAAATAGAATTGGAAATAAATTTAGTAAAAGAAATTGAAAGTGAATTAGAATTAGAAAACAATAATTATAATTATAATTATCATTTCTTGAATTATAGTTATTCTGATCTCTTAAATTATAGTTATTCTGTAAGTAGGAATTCTGTAGACTCTTGGTATTATTTGTCAGATTAACTGGATATATTAAATAAAGAAGTAAATAATTTAAGTAAAAAGATCTTAAAAGTAGAAGGAGATATATTAGGAATAAAAGAAAACCTAGATTTTATTAAAGAACAAAATAAAAATATTTTAGATAAAATTATTAAGATTGAAAATTTAAGTAAATTCCCAGATCTTAGAATAACTGAAGCCATAGAGAATATTAATAAAAGATTAAATAATAATAATAATAATAATTAGAACTCAGACTACTGAAGGAATCGATAATGTTATAAAAAATTTAGAAAATTTAAGTTTAAAAACAACAGGAAAAGAAGTTATAACTAGAAAATTTTCAACAAATTTTTATAAATATGAATAATTTGGCTAGAAGTTTTTCTGGTAGATCTAGAACTATTAATGAAGAAGGACCCTCAAACAGAAGACTTAGTACTTCCAGTATAAGCAGTAATCTTATAGAAAGAATATTAAATAGACAACCTCAGTATAATCAGAATATTGAAGAAATAATTGATCCAGAACAAGACTATGATAGATTTCAGACACATGGTTTACAATTATTAAATCCAGAAAATTTGTATAATAGAGGATTATTAGAATCAAGAACTCAATTTTTCAGACATACTAGAGAAGTTTCAATTCAATGTTTAGATGGTCAAGTTAGAAAATTATCATTAATTTCAGAACAATCTAAAAAAGATTTAAAAAAGAAAAATTTTAAGTTCATGCATTTAGGACTAATAGTAATAGGTGTTAAAGGATTAATGAGAAAAAACTTAGGGACTAAAGTACTATTAACCATTTATGATGGAAGATTTCAGAATATAGAAAAAGGAATGATAGCAAGTACAGAAGTAGATATGAATAATAATATAGGAATAATATATTGTACTCCAGATATGTTTTGTACAATAAAAGATTTTTCAGAAGAAATTAAAATAGGTATTCAGACTCATGGTTATGAAGATGTAAAGTCAGGAGAAAATTTGTTAATAAGCATAGGATTTTTAGGAAGATGTAGTAATACTTCTCAGACTAAATATAAAGTTTATATAGATAAGGTTATAAATTTAATGAGTAGTAAAGGTATAAAAATGATTAAGCCTAAGACTTATGATTCAGAAATTTTAGCAGGATTAGAATGAAATTTGGATAAATTCTTAGAAACACAAGACCCAACTATAACTCCTCAAGAAGCCATAACATATAGAGATATGTATGGTAAAACTAGTTTAAGATTTGGTAATTATAATACTATTAATAATAATGACTTTGAAACAGAATCTAGTAATAATAATGAAGAACAACAAGAACAAGAACAGCAAAGACAAGATCCTTATATGGATGCTGTAGAAATAAAAATAGAAGATAGGATTATTTATCCAAAAGAATTAGAAATGAATTTATCTCCCACAGAATTATTAAAATTAGAAGATCATTTGTTTTTAATTAAACAAATAAATGAAAATGAATATTTATATTATGATAGTCAAAAGAATATAAGAGTAGGAGAAAATATAGATGAAATAGATAATAAGACAGAGTTTTCAGAAATCAGTGATTATAAGGAACTAGCAGATGAAGAAATGAATGAAACCAGAAACTAGTACTTTTCAATATGGTTTAGGATATCCACCTAGGAAAGCCTTAAATTATGAAGATAAAGGACAAAAATATGTTTCTAGAGGAAAACTTAGACCTTTAGAACCAGTTATAGAATTTCAGACTCCTCATAAGCCACAGATTTTAAATATTACAGCACATGATCCACAGACTTGGGATAATGTAATAGAAGTATGGAAAAGTACAGTAATAGGTAATTATATAAGATTATCTCAAAATGTACATATGGAAGCAATAGAAATGTATAGGTATCTAGAAACATTTTTTTAGGTGAAAGTGCAAAAGCTACATGGGAAGCTTATAAAAAAGATAAACAAAAAGATTTTGAAGATTTAGTAGCCTTAGGAAATAACCCATATAATTTTTGTTTTAAAATTCATGAATTATTGACAGGAGCAGATCCTAATATAGGACATACTATTTTACAAGAAAAAGCTGTTAGAGATTTAGAACAATTAAGTTTAAATAGATGGACAAAAGGTAGAGAAGTAAAACAATTTTTAAATGAATATCATTATTTAGTTTCTATTTCAGGGAATACATTTAATCAAGAATTAGGAAATAAATTGTTTCATAAGTTACCAGGACCATTAGGTTTAGAAATAACTAAAAAATGGAATGAAATTTTAAGTCAGAATAGACCAAATTATATATGGAGTATAGGTCACAGAACACAGTTTATAATGAAGTGTTTAGAAGAAAAAATGTGTAGAACTACAAATTCAGAACCAGCTTAAAAAGACTGATTATAAATTTTGCAAAGATATTTTTACTCCTCAGACTTATGGAAATAAGTTTAAAGAAAAAGATAAAAAGTATAAGAAAAAATATCAATATAAAAGACCTACCAAGAAAAGATATTATCTTAGAAAATCTAATAGAAGAAAACCTTATTTAGATGAAAATAGACATGTTAGGAAATTTAAGCCAGAAAGAAATTACCCTAATAAGTTAAATTGTTATGTATGTGGAGGAGCAGATCATTTAGCAAAGACTTGTCCTAAAAAATTAAATAATAATGATAGGAGAAGTACATTAATAGAGTGTACAAATGAGGATTTATTAGAAATAGATGAATATATTTCAGATAAAGAATCTATATATAGTATAATATCTATAGAAGATTTAGATAATCAAATTGATTTAGAAAAAGATTCAGATTATGAAGGTTTTATAAAAGAATTTTCTAATATTCAAAATTCTTCAGATTCAGAAGAAGAAATAGAATTTATGAATACAGAATTAGAAATAGAATGTAAACATAATTGGATTAAGGAAATAGGATCAGATAGTATAGCATGTTATATATGTAGATGGTATCCTAGTAAAAATGTAAGATTTAAATGTAATAATTGTTATAAAGAAGCATGTAAAAAATGCTTAATTCAGAAAGAATTGATAGAACCTGAAGAAAATAAACAAGCAGAAATAATTCAAATAGAATTATCAGAAATTAAAATTCTTAGAAAAAGAATTGAGAATTTAGAAGATATGCAAAGATATATATTACAAAAAATAGAATTATTAGAACCTAATAATAAGGGAAAAAATCATGAGATAATTCCAGAACCAGAATTAGTTCAGGTTTTCTGTAATTCAGAAAAATTAAAAAGTATTAAAGTAAAATGTTATGTTAGAATAGAAAACTATGAAATAGTTTGTTTAGGATTAATAGACTCAGGATGTAGTCACTGTATAATAAATAAAAGAGTTATTCCAGATAAATATATAATAAAAGCAAAAGACCCTATAGAAGCACAACAGATGGATGGTAATTTTTATAGTTACCAAGATATATTAAGACTAGCAAAGATTAGTTTTGAAACTAATTGTGGTAAAAGTACAGAATATAGTTTACCAAAAGACTCAGTATGGGTAAGAGATTTATCTTTAAATACAGACTTAATTTTAGGATTAAGTTTCTTATTAAAAGATAATGGTAGTATAATGATTAATAAAGATTTTATGCAACTACAGAAACTTAATCCTAAAATTAAGTCTGTATTTAAAGATAAATCTCTTACCCATACTGAGTCTTTTGGTAAACTATATTCTGTACTTTTACCACAATTAGTTTCAAAACTAATCTTTGCTGGTCTTAATATATCTTGGTAACTATAAAAATTACCATCCATCTGTTGTGCTTCTATAGGGTCTTTTGCTTTTATTATATATTTATCTGGAATAACTCTTTTATTTATTATACAGTGACTACATCCTGAGTCTATTAATCCTAAACAAACTATTTCATAGTTTTCTATTCTAACATAACATTTTACTTTAATACTTTTTAATTTTTCTGAATTACAGAAAACCTGAACTAATTCTGGTTCTGGAATTATCTCATGATTTTTTCCCTTATTATTAGGTTCTAATAATTCTATTTTTTGTAATATATATCTTTGCATATCTTCTAAATTCTCAATTCTTTTTCTAAGAATTTTAATTTCTGATAATTCTATTTGAATTATTTCTGCTTGTTTATTTTCTTCAGGTTCTATCAATTCTTTCTGAATTAAGCATTTTTTACATGCTTCTTTATAACAATTATTACATTTAAATCTTACATTTTTACTAGGATACCATCTACATATATAACATGCTATACTATCTGATCCTATTTCCTTAATCCAATTATGTTTACATTCTATTTCTAATTCTGTATTCATAAATTCTATTTCTTCTTCTGAATCTGAAGAATTTTGAATATTAGAAAATTCTTTTATAAAACCTTCATAATCTGAATCTTTTTCTAAATCAATTTGATTATCTAAATCTTCTATAGATATTATACTATATATAGATTCTTTATCTGAAATATATTCATCTATTTCTAATAAATCCTCATTTGTACACTCTATTAATGTACTTCTCCTATCATTATTATTTAATTTTTTTAGGACAAGTCTTTGCTAAATGATCTGCTCCTCCACATACATAACAATTTAACTTATTAGGGTAATTTCTTTCTGGCTTAAATTTCCTAACATGTCTATTTTCATCTAAATAAGGTTTTCTTCTATTAGATTTTCTAAGATAATATCTTTTCTTGGTAGGTCTTTTATATTGATATTTTTTCTTATACTTTTTATCTTTTTCTTTAAACTTATTTCCATAAGTCTGAGGAGTAAAAATATCTTTGCAAAATTTATAATCAGTCTTTTTAAGCTGGTTCTGAATTTGTAGTTCTACACATTTTTCTTCTAAACACTTCATTATAAACTGTGTTCTGTGACCTATACTCCATATATAATTTGGTCTATTCTGACTTAAAATTTCATTCCATTTTTTAGTTATTTCTAAACCTAATGGTCCTGGTAACTTATGAAACAATTTATTTCCTAATTCTTGATTAAATGTATTCCCTGAAATAGAAACTAAATAATGATATTCATTTAAAAATTGTTTTTTACTTCTCTACCTTTTGTCCATCTATTTAAACTTAATTGTTCTAAATCTCTAACAGCTTTTTCTTGTAAAATAGTATGTCCTATATTAGGATCTGCTCCTGTCAATAATTCATGAATTTTAAAACAAAAATTATATGGGTTATTTCCTAAGGCTACTAAATCTTCAAAATCTTTTTGTTTATCTTTTTTATAAGCTTCCCATGTAGCTTTTGCACTTTCACCTAAAAATGTTTCTAGATACCTATACATTTCTATTGCTTCCATATGTACATTTTGAGATAATCTTATATAATTACCTATTACTGTACTTTTCCATACTTCTATTACATTATCCCAAGTCTGTGGATCATGTGCTGTAATATTTAAAATCTGTGGCTTATGAGGAGTCTGAAATTCTATAACTGGTTCTAAAGGTCTAAGTTTTCCTCTAGAAACATATTTTTGTCCTTTATCTTCATAATTTAAGGCTTTCCTAGGTGGATATCCTAAACCATATTGAAAAGTACTAGTTTCTGGTTTCATTTCTTCATCTGCTAGTTCCTTATAATCACTGATTTCTGAAAACTCTGTCTTCTTATTATCTATTTCATCTATATTTTCTCCTACTCTTATATTCTTTTGACTATCATAATATAAATATTCATTTTCATTTATTTGTTTAATTAAAAACAAATGATCTTCTAATTTTAATAATTCTGTGGGAGATAAATTCATTTCTAATTCTTTTGGATAAATAATCCTATCTTCTATTTTTATTTCTACAGCATCCATATAAGGATCTTGTCTTTGCTGTTCTTGTTCTTGTTGTTCTTCATTATTATTACTAGATTCTGTTTCAAAGTCATTATTATTAATAGTATTATAATTACCAAATCTTAAACTAGTTTTACCATACATATCTCTATATGTTATGGCTTCTTGAGGAGTTATAGTTGGGTCTTGTGTTTCTAAGAATTTATCCAAATTCCATTCTAATCCTGCTAAAATTTCTGAATCATAAGTCTTAGGCTTAATCATTTTTATACCTTTACTACTCATTAAATTTATAACCTTATCTATATAAACTTTATATTTAGTCTGAGAAGTATTACTACATCTTCCTAAAAATCCTATGCTTATTAACAAATTTTCTCCTGACTTTACATCTTCATAACCATGAGTCTGAATACCTATTTTAATTTCTTCTGAAAAATCTTTTATTGTACAAAACATATCTGGAGTACAATATATTATTCCTATATTATTATTCATATCTACTTCTGTACTTGCTATCATTCCTTTTTCTATATTCTGAAATCTTCCATCATAAATGGTTAATAGTACTTTAGTCCCTAAGTTTTTTCTCATTAATCCTTTAACACCTATTACTATTAGTCCTAAATGCATGAACTTAAAATTTTTCTTTTTTAAATCTTTTTTAGATTGTTCTGAAATTAATGATAATTTTCTAACTTGACCATCTAAACATTGAATTGAAACTTCTCTAGTATGTCTGAAAAATTGAGTTCTTGATTCTAATAATCCTCTATTATACAAATTTTCTGGATTTAATAATTGTAAACCATGTGTCTGAAATCTATCATAGTCTTGTTCTGGATCAATTATTTCTTCAATATTCTGATTATACTGAGGTTGTCTATTTAATATTCTTTCTATAAGATTACTGCTTATACTGGAAGTACTAAGTCTTCTGTTTGAGGGTCCTTCTTCATTAATAGTTCTAGATCTACCAGAAAAACTTCTAGCCAAATTATTCATATTTATAAAAATTTGTTGAAAATTTTCTAGTTATAACTTCTTTTCCTGTTGTTTTTAAACTTAAATTTTCTAAATTTTTTATAACATTATCGATTCCTTCAGTAGTCTGAGTTCTAATATTATTATTATTATTATTTAGTCTTTTATTAATATTCTCTATGGCTTCAGTTATTCTAAGATCTGGGAATTTACTTAAATTTTCAATCTTAATAATTTTATCTAAAATATTTTTATTTTGTTCTTTAATAAAATCTAGGTTTTCTTTTATTCCTAATATATCTCCTTCTACTTTTAAGATCTTTTTACTTAAATTATTTACTTCTTTATTTAATATATCCAGTTAATCTGACAAATAATACCAAGAGTCTACAGAATTCCTACTTACAGAATAACTATAATTTAAGAGATCAGAATAACTATAATTCAAGAAATGATAATTATAATTATAATTATTGTTTTCTAATTCTAATTCACTTTCAATTTCTTTTACTAAATTTATTTCCAATTCTATTTCAAAAATATAATTGAAATAATCTGTAAAATATTGTTCTCTAAATTCTGATATTAAAGATCTATATAATATCTGTTCTCTTATTTCTGGAGGTAAATCTTTTACTACTTGTAATACAGCAAATAAATAATTTATAGGTTTTTCTCTTTCTACTGCGTCTTCAAAATTTATACTATATTCAAAATCTCTAAATTTATTATTATGAAAAGAAAAACTATAAACTATTTTATCTACTTCTATTCTATGAATTTTAAAAAACATAAAATTCTAAAAATATTACCTTTGTAGCGTATGCTAAATCCCAAAACTCGTCACTTATGCTCTGATACCAATAGAGGGGGGGGTCCTGAAAAACAAGAGAATTTGCTTGCTTGACAGAATTATAAGGCGGTTGAAACAACTGTTGAAAAATCCTACTCAGTACTCTCCTTAATTATGAATTCTTTATCTTTTTTATAACATAATATCCCATTTTTTTTTTTTTTTTTTTTTTTATATCACACTCAAAGATATCAAAAGAAAAGTTTTGATATTATAAGAATACTCTGGGTTATATTCAGTATTCTTTATAACACTTTCAAAACCATTTTCAAAATCATATTCTTTGAAATGATAAAATTATGCCATCTGGGATATATGAATTTTGGCTTAACTTCCATTTTATAAGGACAGGACTTTTCAGACAATCCCTTATAAAACGATTTTAAAACAGTATCCCTTTCTCTCCTCTATAGCGCTTCTTAGCCTCTCCACTGGGCCTTTACGCTTTCTGGGAGGTCACTCAGGACTGATTTTAAAACAGCATTTGAAAACTCAAAATTAAGACATGCTTTTATCATATACCCAGTATGAAACATAAAATCTAAAAACATTTACAAAAACAGTTTTCAAAATCTTGATATTATATTCTAGCCAGGGTTGCATTCGGCATTGAATATAACACTGTTCAAAATTTCTTCAACTTTTGAAAACAAACTATTAACATATGTTCTTATAGGATCTGAAACTAATATTGATTATTAGATCCATTCCTTAGAACATTCAAACCAAACTATACAAAAACTTAAAAATATTTTTGTGGGATATTACATTACTAAAAGATAAAAGAAAACTAAGGATTTCTCTTTCGGGAAAGGAAAGAAAATTAAAACATTTGAGAGGAAACTTGATCTTATATTTTTATATCAAAACTCTATATCTTTACAAATGAATTTGGTTCTCCTTTTATAGATGGAGAAACCGTGTTTCTACAGCAAAAGAATCTTTTGCTTTACAAAAATTCAAAAAGAAAATAGTAGAATTTGTCTAAAGTAAACAGTATTCTATCCTATCTTTACTTTTATAAAGTAAAGTTATCTTCTTTTTGACTAAATCTATACAAAACAAACAACTTTTAATAATTTGAATTTTCGTACAAAATTCTTTTTTCTAATCTCCATACAAGTGTCTTCATTCTGGAGTCTTCATCTTATCTTTCTCTTTACGTGTTTCTGGTGACTGAGAATCTTGCTTCCTTTTGTCTGCCATATCTTATTTTTCTTTGTCTTTTTCATCTAGTAGCATAATTATGCTCTCCAATTGTGTCAAGTGAGTCTCCACCTTCAGAGAGTTGGTCTGGATTATCATCATCTTCCGAATTATTATTGGATCTGATTACAATATTTCTTCCTTTATTTTTCTTTTTAATCAGCAACTTCTTCTTTTTCCTTGTATTTCTTTGTTTAACTTGTTGCTGAAAGTCATCAATCTTTCCAAGCATTTCTTTAAGTCTTTTAATATCTGACGGAGAAATCTGATTTGGATCTTGGGCATCTTGATATAAATCTGAATCTATAATTATAGGCTTTTTCTGCTTTAAATCTAATGGACTAATTAATCTTGTAGCAGAAGTACCAGTCTGCTGTGTCTGGTCTTGAATATTTTGATCTGTAACAGGATTTTCAGCCTGTTGAGTCTGTCTAGTAGGAGAATCAACAGTCTCCTGAGTCTGTTGAACTTTTGGCAAGTTCACAGCCATCAACGGATTTGATAAGTCTTTACCAGTTTCCGTTTGAACTGGACTAGCTATAGATTTCTGTGGCTCTATAGTACCTTGGCTAAAAATTGAACTTGAAATCTTCATTTTTATGATCTCCTGTTCTAGATCAGAAATCTTCTTTTGTAAAATCAACTTTTCTTGCTGAAGACTCTGATTAGATTCATTTAAAATTTTAAAATTCTTATTCATATTTTCACAATTTAAACAAAATTTGGAAGAAAAATCTAATGGATCATCTGAAACATTCTTTAATGAAGGTGCAATAAAATAATTTATGCCTAAATACTTTCTACACTCATCTAAAGCTTCTGAAATGGAATAAAATCCTTTGTAAAGAGGATTTGGAAAATTCTTAATACAGTCTGCTACTTCTAACCAAGTATGATAAATACCTGGCAATCTACCTTGTAAAACTACATAACATTTAAACTTCTTATGATCTTTGTTAAAATATTCTGATAATGAATTTAAACAAGCTAAAAAATATTTTTGATCTTTAGGATTCTTATTATAAGAAATCCATAAGTTATCTAAAATACATTTTTCTGCTTTACTAACTGAAATATGAGGTAATAACTTAAAACTAATATTACTATTTGGAAAACATATTAATTCTGTATTACCAAATCTCAGTTTATCAAAAGTCTGTGCTATATTAGTCTGATTTTGAGTCTGAGATGAAGAGCTGGGAGTGCTTTGAAGCATTCCTGGTCTTGGAGCTCTTGGTCTTTGCATCTGCAATAAAATATTAGTCATATTCTTTATTTTTAATAATTCTACTAAGAATATCTGCTATTTTATTATCACTTCCTTTAATATGCTCAAAATTAAAATTTATGCCTGTATTTGTAATTCTATCTATAAAATTTAACCACCTTCTTCTGTTACTTCTTTTATTTTCTAATTTTAATTTACTAACAAAACTAACTATTGCTTCACAATCTGTTCTAATAGTTATTTCTTTCTTAGAAATAATAAATAATTCAAAAGAATCTATAGCATAAATAATTGCTAATAGTTCTAAATCTATACTGCTAGAATTTATTTTTTCTTTATAATTTCCACTATTATATCTAACTATCTTCTCAGTATCTTTTTCTGAGTATTTATTGGGTTTTGCAATTAATATTGCTCCCCATCCTGTAATACTACCATCTGTTTCTATTATAAGATAATCTGTATCAAGTGGCATAGCTAATTTAGGTAAAATTCTTAATTTTTCTTTAATTTTTTGGACTAATTTAATATCTTCAATATTAAAATATTTTCTGTCCTTTAGGAGAAGTCTTTCCATACAATGGTCCTGCAATCTTTCCTAAATTTTTAATAAAAGGTCTAGCATAATTTACTAATCCTAAAAATTTTTGTAATTGTTTTAAATCTTCTAATTTATCAGGAAATTCTAAAGCTTTCTGAGCTATGTGGGGTTGTAATTCTATTTGTCCTCTTCCTATATTTACTCCTAAAAATTCTATATATTCTTTGAATAAAAACATTTTCTTTTTATTTATAATTAAACCATGTCTAATAAATTCTGAGAATAAAATCTGTAAATGTCCTCTATGCTCTCTTCTATTTTTACTAAAAACTAAAATATCATCTATATAAGTAATAATAAAATTACTATGCTTACTAAATATACTATCCATCTTTCTTTGGAATATGCTAGGGGCATTCTTAATTCCAAATGGCATAACTAACCATTCGAAATGTCCTTCTGGACAAGTAAAGGCTGTCCATATTATTGAGTCTGGGTGCATTTTTACTTGCCAAAAACTTGATTTTAAATCAAATTTACTAAAAATATTACATCCTTGGATTTTATTTATTAATACAGTCTTATCTGGAATATTATATGCATCATCTATAGTATTATCATTTAATCTTTTATAATTTATTACCATTCTACTTTTACCTCTAACTATTTCTGAGTGTTTTCTAACTATAAATGCTGCTGATCTATGTGGACTATCTGATTTTCTTATTACTCCTAATTTTAATAGATCTGTAATATGCATTTTAAAATCTTCTATATCTTGATTAGTAGCATCTATATTTTTTGTCTTAATTATATATTCTGGGTTTTTTATTTTTAACTCACAATAAATTTTATCTTTATCCCAAAATTTCTAATTTTTCTAATTTACTAATCATATTTTCTATATTTTGTTCTGTAACTAACAAATCATAAACTCTTTCAATTTCTACAAATTCTGATCTTAAATCATCTTCTTCTTTAATTGATTCATAATAAAATTCTAAACCATTTTCTAATTCATCAAATTCTTCTTCTTCTATCAACTGACATTCTTTTTCTTTACTGATTTACTAATCATATTTTCTATATTTTGTTCTGTAACTAACAAATCATAAACTCTTTCAATTTCTACAAATTCTGATCTTAAATCATCTTCTTCTTTAATTGATTCATAATAAAATTCTAAACCATTTTCTAATTCATCAAATTCTTCTTCTTCTATCAACTGACATTCTTTTTCTTTACTGCATTCACATTCTTTTTCATTATCTTTCCTAGTTCCACCACGCTTCTCAGCGAACTCTGATGGGATGTTCTTACTATAGTTAGGGGCACAAAGTGTAAATTTCTGTAGTTGCATAAAATCTTTATTAATCATTATACTACCATTATCTTTTAATAAGAAACTTAATCCTAAAATTAAGTCTGTATTTAAAGATAAATCTCTTACCCATACTGAGTCTTTTGGTAAACTATATTCTGTACTTTTACCACAATTAGTTTCAAAACTAATCTTTGCTGGTCTTAATATATCTTGGTAACTATAAAAATTACCATCCATCTGTTGTGCTTCTATAGGGTCTTTTGCTTTTATTATATATTTTATCTGGAATAACTCTTTTATTTATTATACAGTGACTACATCCTGAGTCTATTAATCCTAAACAAACTATTTCATAGTTTTCTATTCTAACATAACATTTTACTTTAATACTTTTTAATTTTTCTGAATTACAGAAAACCTGAACTAATTCTGGTTCTGGAATTATCTCATGATTTTTTCCCTTATTATTAGGTTCTAATAATTCTATTTTTTGTAATATATATCTTTGCATATCTTCTAAATTCTCAATTCTTTTTCTAAGAATTTTAATTTCTGATAATTCTATTTGAATTATTTCTGCTTGTTTATTTTCTTCAGGTTCTATCAATTCTTTCTGAATTAAGCATTTTTTACATGCTTCTTTATAACAATTATTACATTTAAATCTTACATTTTTACTAGGATACCATCTACATATATAACATGCTATACTATCTGATCCTATTTCCTTAATCCAATTATGTTTACATTCTATTTCTAATTCTGTATTCATAAATTCTATTTCTTCTTCTGAATCTGAAGAATTTTGAATATTAGAAAATTCTTTTATAAAACCTTCATAATCTGAATCTTTTTCTAAATCAATTTGATTATCTAAATCTTCTATAGATATTATACTATATATAGATTCTTTATCTGAAATATATTCATCTATTTCTAATAAATCCTCATTTGTACACTCTATTAATGTACTTCTCCTATCATTATTATTTAATTTTTTAGGACAAGTCTTTGCTAAATGATCTGCTCCTCCACATACATAACAATTTAACTTATTAGGGTAATTTCTTTCTGGCTTAAATTTCCTAACATGTCTATTTTCATCTAAATAAGGTTTTCTTCTATTAGATTTTCTAAGATAATATCTTTTCTTGGTAGGTCTTTTATATTGATATTTTTTCTTATACTTTTTATCTTTTTCTTTAAACTTATTTCCATAAGTCTGAGGAGTAAAAATATCTTTGCAAAATTTATAATCAGTCTTTTTAAGCTGGTTCTGAATTTGTAGTTCTACACATTTTTCTTCTAAACACTTCATTATAAACTGTGTTCTGTGACCTATACTCCATATATAATTTGGTCTATTCTGACTTAAAATTTTCATTCCATTTTTTAGTTATTTCTAAACCTAATGGTCCTGGTAACTTATGAAACAATTTATTTCCTAATTCTTGATTAAATGTATTCCCTGAAATAAAATTTATTGTGAGTTAAAAATAAAAAAACCCAGAATATATAATTAAGACAAAAAATATAGATGCTACTAATCAAGATATAGAAGATTTTAAAAATGCATATTACAGATCTATTAAAATTAGGAGTAATAAGAAAATCAGATAGTCCACATAGATCAGCAGCATTTATAGTTAGAAAACACTCAGTATTACATTTAATCTTTTATAATTTATTACCATTCTACTTTTACCTCTAACTATTTCTGAGTGTTTTCTAACTATAAATGCTGCTGATCTATGTGGACTATCTGATTTTCTTATTACTCCTAATTTTAATAGATCTGTAATATGCATTTTAAAATCTTCTATATCTTGATTAGTAGCATCTATATTTTTTGTCTTAATTATATATTCTGGGTTTTTTATTTTTAACTCACAATAAATTTTATCTTTATCCCAAAATTTTAATATGATTAGTAAATTAGAAAAATTAGAAATATTAGGAGAAAATGTTTTAAAATTTTGGGATAAAGATAAAATTTATTGTGAGTTAAAAATAAAAAACCCAGAATATATAATTAAGACAAAAAATATAGATGCTACTAATCAAGATATAGAAGATTTTAAAATGCATATTACAGATCTATTAAAATTAGGAGTAATAAGAAAATCAGATAGTCCACATAGATCAGCAGCATTTATAGTTAGAAAACACTCAGAAATAGTTAGAGAGGTAAAAGTAGAATGGTAATAAATTATAAAAGATTAAATGATAATACTATAGATGATGCATATAATATTCCAGATAAGACTGTATTAATAAATAAAATCCAAGGATGTAATATTTTTAGTAAATTTGATTTAAAATCAGGTTTTTGGCAAGTAAAAATGCACCCAGACTCAATAATATGGACAGCCTTTACTTGTCCAGAAGGACATTTCGAATGGTTAGTTATGCCATTTGGAATTAAGAATGCCCCTAGCATATTCCAAAGAAAGATGGATAGTATATTTAGTAAGCATAGTAATTTTATTATTACTTATATAGATGATATTTTAGTTTTTAGTAAAAATAGAAGAGAGCATAGAGGACATTTACAGATTATCTTGATTAGTAGCATCTATATTTTTTGTCTTAATTATATATTCTGGGTTTTTTATTTTTAACTCACAATAAATTTTATCTTTATCCCAAAATTTTAAAACATTTTCTCCTAATATTTCTAATTTTTCTAATTTACTAATCATATTTTCTATATTTTGTGTTCTGTAACTAACAAATCATAAACTCTTTCAATTTCTACAAATTCTGATCTTAAATCATCTTCTTCTTTAATTGATTCATAATAAAATTCTAAACCATTTTCTAATTCATCAAATTCTTCTTCTTCTTCTATCAACTGACATTCTTTTTCTTTACTGCATTCACATTCTTTTTCATTATCTTTCCTAGTTCCACCACGCTTCTCAGCGAACTCTGATGGGATGTTCTTACTATAGTTAGGGGCACAAAGTGTAAATTTCTGTAGTTGCATAAAATCTTTATTAATCATTATACTACCATTATCTTTTAATAAGAAACTTAATCCTAAAATTAAGTCTGTATTTAAAGATAAATCTCTTACCCATACTGAGTCTTTTGGTAAACTATATTCTGTACTTTTACCACAATTAGTTTCAAAACTAATCTTTGCTGGTCTTAATATATCTTGGTAACTATAAAAATTACCATCCATCTGTTGTGCTTCTATAGGGTCTTTTGCTTTTATTATATATTTATCTGGAATAACTCTTTTATTTATTATACAGTGACTACATCCTGAGTCTATTAATCCTAAACAAACTATTTCATAGTTTTCTATTCTAACATAACATTTTACTTTAATACTTTTTAATTTTTCTGAATTACAGAAAACCTGAACTAATTCTGGTTCTGGAAATTATCTCATGATTTTTTCCCTTATTATTAGGTTCTAATAATTCTATTTTTTGTAATATATATCTTTGCATATCTTCTAAATTCTCAATTCTTTTTCTAAGAATTTTAATTTCTGATAATTCTATTTGAATTATTTCTGCTTGTTTATTTTCTTCAGGTTCTATCAATTCTTTCTGAATTAAGCATTTTTTACATGCTTCTTTATAACAATTATTACATTTAAATCTTACATTTTTACTAGGATACCATCTACATATATAACATGCTATACTATCTGATCCTATTTCCTTAAATCCAATTATGTTTACATTCTATTTCTAATTCTGTATTCATAAATTCTATTTCTTCTTCTGAATCTGAAGAATTTTGAATATTAGAAAATTCTTTTATAAAACCTTCATAATCTGAATCTTTTTCTAAATCAATTTGATTATCTAAATCTTCTATAGATATTATACTATATATAGATTCTTTATCTGAAATATATTCATCTATTTCTAATAAATCCTCATTTGTACACTCTATTAATGTACTTCTCCTATCATTATTATTTAATTTTTTAGGACAAGTCTTTGCTAAATGATCTGCTCCTCCACATACATAACAATTTAACTTATTAGGGTAATTTCTTTCTGGCTTAAATTTCCTAACATGTCTATTTTCATCTAAATAAGGTTTTCTTCTATTAGATTTTCTAAGATAATATCTTTTCTTGGTAGGTCTTTTATATTGATATTTTTTCTTATACTTTTTATCTTTTTCTTTAAACTTATTTCCATAAGTCTGAGGAGTAAAAATATCTTTGCAAAATTTATAATCAGTCTTTTTAAGCTGGTTCTGAATTTGTAGTTCTACACATTTTTCTTCTAAACACTTCATTATAAACTGTGTTCTGTGACCTATACTCCATATATAATTTGGTCTATTCTGACTTAAAATTTCATTCCATTTTTTAGTTATTTCTAAACCTAATGGTCCTGGTAACTTATGAAACAATTTATTTCCTAATTCTTGATTAAATGTATTCCCTGAAATAAAATTTATTGTGAGTTAAAAATAAAAAACCCAGAATATATAATTAAGACAAAAAATATAGATGCTACTAATCAAGATATAGAAGATTTTAAAATGCATATTACAGATCTATTAAAATTAGGAGTAATAAGAAAATCAGATAGTCCACATAGATCAGCAGCATTTATAGTTAGAAAACACTCAGAAATAGTTAGAGGTAAAAGTAGAATGGTAATAAATTATAAAAGATTAAATGTAATACTGAGTGTTTTCTAACTATAAATGCTGCTGATCTATGTGGACTATCTGATTTTCTTATTACTCCTAATTTTAATAGATCTGTAATATGCATTTTAAAATCTTCTATATCTTGATTAGTAGCATCTATATTTTTTGTCTTAATTATATATTCTGGGTTTTTTATTTTTAACTCACAATAAATTTTATCTTTATCCCAAAATTTTAAAACATTTTCTCCTAATATTTCTAATTTTTCTAATTTACTAATCATATTTTCTATATTTTGTTCTGTAACTAACAAATCATAAACTCTTTCAATTTCTACAAATTCTGATCTTAAATCATCTTCTTCTTTAATTGATTCATAATAAAATTCTAAACCATTTTCTAATTCATCAAATTCTTCTTCTTCTATCAACTGACATTCTTTTTCTTTACTGCATTCACATTCTTTTTCATTATCTTTCCTAGTTCCACCACGCTTCTCAGCGAACTCTGATGGGATGTTCTTACTATAGTTAGGGGCACAAAGTGTAAATTTCTGTAGTTGCATAAAATCTTTATTAATCATTATACTACCATTATCTTTTAATAAGAAACTTAATCCTAAAATTAAGTCTGTATTTAAAGATAAATCTCTTACCCATACTGAGTCTTTTGGTAAACTATATTCTGTACTTTTACCACAATTAGTTTCAAAACTAATCTTTGCTGGTCTTAATATATCTTGGTAACTATAAAAATTACCATCCATCTATTGTGCTTCTATAGGGTCTTTTGCTTTTATTATATATTTATATCTGGAATAACTCTTTTATTTATTATACAGTGACTACATCCTGAGTCTATTAATCCTAAACAAACTATTTCATAGTTTTCTATTCTAACATAACATTTTACTTTAATACTTTTTAATTTTTCTGAATTACAGAAAACCTGAACTAATTCTGGTTCTGGAATTATCTCATGATTTTTTCCCTTATTATTAGGTTCTAATAATTCTATTTTTTGTAATATATATCTTTGCATATCTTCTAAATTCTCAATTCTTTTTCTAAGAATTTTAATTTCTGATAATTCTATTTGAATTATTTCTGCTTGTTTATTTTCTTCAGGTTCTATCAATTCTTTCTGAATTAAGCATTTTTTACATGCTTCTTTATAACAATTATTACATTTAAATCTTACATTTTTACTAGGATACCATCTACATATATAACATGCTATACTATCTGATCCTATTTCCTTAATCCAATTATGTTTACATTCTATTTCTAATTCTGTATTCATAAATTCTATTTCTTCTTCTGAATCTGAAGAATTTTGAATATTAGAAAATTCTTTTATAAAACCTTCATAATCTGAATCTTTTTCTAAATCAATTTGATTATCTAAATCTTCTATAGATATTATACTATATATAGATTCTTTATCTGAAATATATTCATCTATTTCTAATAAATCCTCATTTGTACACTCTATTAATGTACTTCTCCTATCATTATTATTTAATTTTTTAGGACAAGTCTTTGCTAAATGATCTGCTCCTCCACATACATAACAATTTAACTTATTAGGGTAATTTCTTTCTGGCTTAAATTTCCTAACATGTCTATTTTCATCTAAATAAGGTTTTCTTCTATTAGATTTTCTAAGATAATATCTTTTCTTGGTAGGTCTTTTATATTGATATTTTTTCTTATACTTTTTATCTTTTTCTTTAAACTTATTTCCATAAGTCTGAGGAGTAAAAATATCTTTGCAAAATTTATAATCAGTCTTTTTAAGCTGGTTCTGAATTTGTAGTTCTACACATTTTTCTTCTAAACACTTCATTATAAACTGTGTTCTGTGACCTATACTCCATATATAATTTGGTCTATTCTGACTTAAAATTTCATTCCATTTTTTAGTTATTTCTAAACCTAATGGTCCTGGTAACTTATGAAACAATTTATTTCCTAATTCTTGATTAAATGTATTCCCTGAAATAGAAACTAAATAATGATATTCATTTAAAAATTGTTTTTTTACTTCTCTACCTTTTGTCCATCTATTTAAACTTAATTGTTCTAAATCTCTAACAGCTTTTTCTTGTAAAATAGTATGTCCTATATTAGGATCTGCTCCTGTCAATAATTCATGAATTTTAAAACAAAAATTATATGGGTTATTTCCTAAGGCTACTAAATCTTCAAAATCTTTTTGTTTATCTTTTTTATAAGCTTCCCATGTAGCTTTTGCACTTTCACCTAAAAATGTTTCTAGATACCTATACATTTCTATTGCTTCCATATGTACATTTTGAGATAATCTTATATAATTACCTATTACTGTACTTTTCCATACTTCTATTACATTATCCCAAGTCTGTGGATCATGTGCTGTAATATTTAAAATCTGTGGCTTATGAGGAGTCTGAAATTCTATAACTGGTTCTAAAGGTCTAAGTTTTCCTCTAGAAACATATTTTTGTCCTTTATCTTCATAATTTAAGGCTTTCCTAGGTGGATATCCTAAACCATATTGAAAAGTACTAGTTTCTGGTTTCATTTCTTCATCTGCTAGTTCCTTATAATCACTGATTTCTGAAAACTCTGTCTTATTATCTATTTCATCTATATTTTCTCCTACTCTTATATTCTTTTGACTATCATAATATAAATATTCATTTTCATTTATTTGTTTAATTAAAAACAAATGATCTTCTAATTTTAATAATTCTGTGGGAGATAAATTCATTTCTAATTCTTTTGGATAAATAATCCTATCTTCTATTTTTATTTCTACAGCATCCATATAAGGATCTTGTCTTTGCTGTTCTTGTTCTTGTTGTTCTTCATTATTATTACTAGATTCTGTTTCAAAGTCATTATTATTAATAGTATTATAATTACCAAATCTTAAACTAGTTTTACCATACATATCTCTATATGTTATGGCTTCTTGAGGAGTTATAGTTGGGTCTTGTGTTTCTAAGAATTTATCCAAATTCCATTCTAATCCTGCTAAAATTTCTGAATCATAAGTCTTAGGCTTAATCATTTTTATACCTTTACTACTCATTAAATTTATAACCTTATCTATATAAACTTTATATTTAGTCTGAGAAGTATTACTACATCTTCCTAAAAATCCTATGCTTATTAACAAATTTTCTCTCCTGACTTTACATCTTCATAACCATGAGTCTGAATACCTATTTTAATTTCTTCTGAAAAATCTTTTATTGTACAAAACATATCTGGAGTACAATATATTATTCCTATATTATTATTCATATCTACTTCTGTACTTGCTATCATTCCTTTTTCTATATTCTGAAATCTTCCATCATAAATGGTTAATAGTACTTTAGTCCCTAAGTTTTTTCTCATTAATCCTTTAACACCTATTACTATTAGTCCTAAATGCATGAACTTAAAATTTTTCTTTTTTAAATCTTTTTTAGATTGTTCTGAAATTAATGATAATTTTCTAACTTGACCATCTAAACATTGAATTGAAACTTCTCTAGTATGTCTGAAAAAATTTTGAGTTCTTGATTCTAATAATCCTCTATTATACAAATTTTCTGGATTTAATAATTGTAAACCATGTGTCTGAAATCTATCATAGTCTTGTTCTGGATCAATTATTTCTTCAATATTCTGATTATACTGAGGTTGTCTATTTAATATTCTTTCTATAAGATTACTGCTTATACTGGAAGTACTAAGTCTTCTGTTTGAGGGTCCTTCTTCATTAATAGTTCTAGATCTACCAGAAAAACTTCTAGCCAAATTATTCATATTTATAAAAAAATTTGTTGAAAATTTTCTAGTTATAACTTCTTTTCCTGTTGTTTTTAAACTAAAATTTTCTAAATTTTTTATAACATTATCGATTCCTTCAGTAGTCTGAGTTCTAATATTATTATTATTATTATTTAGTCTTTTATTAATATTCTCTATGGCTTCAGTTATTCTAAGATCTGGGAATTTACTTAAATTTTCAATCTTAATAATTTTATCTAAAATATTTTTATTTTGTTCTTTAATAAAATCTAGGTTTTCTTTTATTCCTAATATATCTCCTTCTACTTTTAAGATCTTTTTACTTAAATTATTTACTTCTTTATTTAATATATCCAGTTAATCTGACAAATAATACCAAGAGTCTACAGAATTCCTACTTACAGAATAACTATAATTTAAGAGATCAGAATAACTATAATTCAAGAAATGATAATTATAATTATAATTATTGTTTTCTAATTCTAATTCACTTTCAATTTCTTTTACTAAATTTATTTCCAATTCTATTTCAAAAATATAATTGAAATAATCTGTAAAATATTGTTCTCTAAATTCTGATATTAAAGATCTATATAATATCTGTTCTCTTATTTCTGGAGGTAAATCTTTTACTACTTGTAATACAGCAAATAAATAATTTATAGGTTTTTCTCTTTCTACTGCGTCTTCAAAATTTATACTATATTCAAAATCTCTAAATTTATTATTATGAAAAGAAAAAAACTATAAACTATTTTATCTACTTCTATTCTATGAATTTTAAAAAACATAAAATTCTAAAAATATTACCTTTGTAGCGTATGCTAAATCCCAAAACTCGTCACTTATGCTCTGATACCAATAGAGGGGGGGGTCCTGAAAAACAAGAGAATTTGCTTGCTTGACAGAATTATAAGGCGGTTGAAACAACTGTTGAAAAAATCCTACTCAGTACTCTCCTTAATTATGAATTCTTTATCTTTTTTATAACATAATATCCCATTTTTTTTTTTTTTTTTTTTTTTTTTTTTTTTTTTTTTATATCACACTCAAAGATATCAAAAGAAAAGTTTTGATATTATAAGAATACTCTGGGTTATATTCAGTATTCTTTATAACACTTTCAAAACCATTTTCAAAATCATATTCTTTGAAATGATAAAATTATGCCATCTGGGATATATGAATTTTGGCTTAACTTCCATTTTATAAGGACAGGACTTTTCAGACAATCCCTTATAAAACGATTTTAAAACAGTATCCCTTTCTCTCCTCTATAGCGCTTCTTAGCCTCTCCACTGGGCCTTTACGCTTTCTGGGAGGTCACTCAGGACTGATTTTAAAACAGCATTTGAAAACTCAAAATTAAGACATGCTTTTATCATATACCCAGTATGAAACATAAAATCTAAAAACATTTACAAAAACAGTTTTCAAAATCTTGATATTATATTCTAGCCAGGGTTGCATTCGGCATTGAATATAACACTGTTCAAAATTTCTTCAACTTTTGAAAACAAAACTATTAACATATGTTCTTATAGGATCTGAAACTAATATTGATTATTAGATCCATTCCTTAGAACATTCAAACCAAACTATACAAAAACTTAAAAATATTTTTGTGGGATATTACATTACTAAAAGATAAAAGAAAACTAAGGATTTCTCTTTCGGGAAAGGAAAGAAAATTAAAACATTTGAGAGGAAACTTGATCTTATATTTTTATATCAAAACTCTATATATTTACAAATGAATTTGGTTCTCCTTTTATAGATGGAGAAACCGTGTTTCTACAGCAAAAGAATCTTTTGCTTTACAAAAATTCAAAAAGAAAATAGTAGAATTTGTCTAAAGTAAACAGTATTCTATCCTATCTTTACTTTTATAAAGTAAAGTTATCTTCTTTTTGACTAAATCTATACAAAACAAACAACTTTTAATAATTTGAATTTTCGTACAAAATTCTTTTTCTAATCTCCATACAAGTGTCTTCATTCTGGAGTCTTCATCTTATCTTTCTCTTTACGTGTTTCTGGTGACTGAGAATCTTGCTTCCTTTTGTCTGCCATATCTTATTTTCTTTGTCTTTTTCATCTAGTAGCATAATTATGCTCTCCAATTGTGTCAAGTGAGTCTCCACCTTCAGAGAGTTGGTCTGGATTATCATCATCTTCCGAATTATTATTGGATCTGATTACAATATTTCTTCCTTTATTTTTCTTTTTAATCAGCAACTTCTTCTTTTTCCTTGTATTTCTTTGTTTAACTTGTTGCTGAAAGTCATCAATCTTTCCAAGCATTTCTTTAAGTCTTTTAATATCTGACGGAGAAATCTGATTTGGATCTTGGGCATCTTGATATAAATCTGAATCTATAATTATAGGCTTTTTCTGCTTTAAATCTAATGGACTAATTAATCTTGTAGCAGAAGTACCAGTCTGCTGTGTCTGGTCTTGAATATTTTGATCTGTAACAGGATTTTCAGCCTGTTGAGTCTGTCTAGTAGGAGAATCAACAGTCTCCTGAGTCTGTTGAACTTTTGGCAAGTTCACAGCCATCAACGGATTTGATAAGTCTTTACCAGTTTCCGTTTGAACTGGACTAGCTATAGATTTCTGTGGCTCTATAGTACCTTGGCTAAAAATTGAACTTGAAATCTTCATTTTTATGATCTCCTGTTCTAGATCAGAAATCTTCTTTTGTAAAATCAACTTTTCTTGCTGAAGACTCTGATTAGATTCATTTAAAATTTTAAAATTCTTATTCATATTTTCACAATTTAAACAAAATTTTGGAAGAAAAATCTAATGGATCATCTGAAACATTCTTTAATGAAGGTGCAATAAAATAATTTATGCCTAAATACTTTCTACACTCATCTAAAGCTTCTGAAATAGAATAAAATCCTTTGTAAAGAGGATTTGGAAAATTCTTAATACAGTCTGCTACTTCTAACCAAGTATGATAAATACCTGGCAATCTACCTTGTAAAACTACATAACATTTAAACTTCTTATGATCTTTGTTAAAATATTCTGATAATGAATTTAAACAAGCTAAAAAATATTTTTGATCTTTAGGATTCTTATTATAAGAAATCCATAAGTTATCTAAAATACATTTTTCTGCTTTACTAACTGAAATATGAGGTAATAACTTAAAACTAATATTACTATTTGGAAAACATATTAATTCTGTATTACCAAATCTCAGTTTATCAAAAGTCTGTGCTATATTAGTCTGATTTTGAGTCTGAGATGAAGAGCTGGGAGTGCTTTGAAGCATTCCTGGTCTTGGAGCTCTTGGTCTTTGCATCTGCAATAAAATATTAGTCATATTCTTTATTTTTTATAATTCTACTAAGAATATCTGCTATTTTATTATCACTTCCTTTAATATGCTCAAAATTAAAATTTATGCCTGTATTTGTAATTCTATCTATAAAATTTAACCACCTTCTTCTGTTACTTCTTTTATTTTCTAATTTTAATTTACTAACAAAACTAACTATTGCTTCACAATCTGTTCTAATAGTTATTTCTTTCTTAGAAATAATAAATAATTCAAAAGAATCTATAGCATAAATAATTGCTAATAGTTCTAAATCTATACTGCTAGAATTTATTTTTTCTTTATAATTTCCACTATTATATCTAACTATCTTCTCAGTATCTTTTTCTGAGTATTTATTGGGTTTTGCAATTAATATTGCTCCCCATCCTGTAATACTACCATCTGTTTTATATTATAAGATAATCTGTATCAAGTGGCATAGCTAATTTAGGTAAAATTCTTAATTTTTCTTTAATTTTTTTTTGGACTAATTTAATATCTTCAATATTAAAATATTTCTGTCCTTTAGGAGAAGTCTTTCCATACAATGGTCCTGCAATCTTTCCTAAATTTTTAATAAAAGGTCTAGCATAATTTACTAATCCTAAAAATTTTTGTAATTGTTTTAAATCTTCTAATTTATCAGGAAATTCTAAAGCTTTCTGAGCTATGTGGGGTTGTAATTCTATTTGTCCTCTTCCTATATTTACTCCTAAAAATTCTATATATTCTTTGAATAAAAACATTTTCTTTTTATTTATAATTAAACCATGTCTAATAAATTCTGAGAATAAAATCTGTAAATGTCCTCTATGCTCTCTTCTATTTTTACTAAAAACTAAAATATCATCTATATAAGTAATAATAAAATTACTATGCTTACTAAATATACTATCCATCTTTCTTTGGAATATGCTAGGGGCATTCTTAATTCCAAATGGCATAACTAACCATTCGAAATGTCCTTCTGGACAAGTAAAGGCTGTCCATATTATTGAGTCTGGGTGCATTTTTTACTTTGCCAAAAACCTGATTTTAAATCAAATTTACTAAAAATATTACATCCTTGGATTTTATTTATTAATACAGTCTTATCTGGAATATTATATGCATCATCTATAGTATTATCATTTAATCTTTTATAATTTATTACCATTCTACTTTTACCTCTAACTATTTCTGAGTGTTTTCTAACTATAAATGCTGCTGATCTATGTGGACTATCTGATTTTCTTATTACTCCTAATTTTAATAGATCTGTAATATGCATTTTAAAATCTTCTATATCTTGATTAGTAGCATCTATATTTTTTGTCTTAATTATATATTCTGGGTTTTTTATTTTTAACTCACAATAAATTTTATCTTTATCCCAAAATTTTAAAACATTTTCTCCTAATATTTCTAATTTTTCTAATTTACTAATCATATTTTCTATATTTTGTTCTGTAACTAACAAATCATAAACTCTTTCAATTTCTACAAATTCTGATCTTAAATCATCTTCTTCTTTAATTGATTCATAATAAAATTCTAAACCATTTTCTAATTCATCAAATTCTTCTTCTTCTATCAACTGACATTCTTTTTCTTTACTGCATTCACATTCTTTTTCATTATCTTTCCTAGTTCCACCACGCTTCTCAGCGAACTCTGATGGGATGTTCTTACTATAGTTAGGGGCACAAAGTGTAAATTTCTGTAGTTGCATAAAATCTTTATTAATCATTATACTACCATTATCTTTTAATAAGAAACTTAATCCTAAAATTAAGTCTGTATTTAAAAGATAAATCTCTTACCCATACTGAGTCTTTTGGTAAACTATATTCTGTACTTTTACCACAATTAGTTTCAAAACTAATCTTTGCTGGTCTTAATATATCTTGGTAACTATAAAAATTACCATCCATCTGTTGTGCTTCTATAGGGTCTTTTGCTTTTATTATATATTTATCTGGAATAACTCTTTTATTTATTATACAGTGACTACATCCTGAGTCTATTAATCCTAAACAAACTATTTCATAGTTTTCTATTCTAACATAACATTTTACTTTAATACTTTTTAATTTTTCTGAATTACAGAAAACCTGAACTAATTCTGGTTCTGGAATTATCTCATGATTTTTTCCCCTTATTATTAGGTTCTAATAATTCTATTTTTTGTAATATATATCTTTGCATATCTCTTCTAAATTCTCAATTCTTTTTCTAAGAATTTTAATTTCTGATAATTCTATTTGAATTATTTCTGCTTGTTTATTTTCTTCAGGTTCTATCAATTCTTTCTGAATTAAGCATTTTTTACATGCTTCTTTATAACAATTATTACATTTAAATCTTACATTTTTACTAGGATACCATCTACATATATAACATGCTATACTATCTGATCCTATTTCCTTAATCCAATTATGTTTACATTCTATTTCTAATTCTGTATTCATAAATTCTATTTCTTCTTCTGAATCTGAAGAATTTTGAATATTAGAAAATTCTTTTATAAAACCTTCATAATCTGAATCTTTTTCTAAATCAATTTGATTATCTAAATCTTCTATAGATATTATACTATATATAGATTCTTTATCTGAAATATATTCATCTATTTCTAATAAATCCTCATTTGTACACTCTATTAATGTACTTCTCCTATCATTATTATTTAATTTTTTAGGACAAGTCTTTGCTAAATGATCTGCTCCTCCACATACATAACAATTTAACTTATTAGGGTAATTTCTTTCTGGCTTAAATTTCCTAACATGTCTATTTTCATCTAAATAAGGTTTTCTTCTATTAGATTTTCTAAGATAATATCTTTTCTTGGTAGGTCTTTTATATTGATATTTTTTCTTATACTTTTTATCTTTTTCTTTAAACTTATTTCCATAAGTCTGAGGAGTAAAAATATCTTTGCAAAATTTATAATCAGTCTTTTTAAGCTGGTTCTGAATTTGTAGTTCTACACATTTTTCTTCTAAACACTTCATTATAAACTGTGTTCTGTGACCTATACTCCATATATAATTTGGTCTATTCTGACTTAAAATTTCATTCCATTTTTTAGTTATTTCTAAACCTAATGGTCCTGGTAACTTATGAAACAATTTATTTCCTAATTCTTGATTAAATGTATTCCCTGAAATAGAAACTAAATAATGATATTCATTTAATTAAAAAATTAATTGCAATATTAATTTTTTAAAACAAAAATTATATGGGTTATTTCCTAAGGCTACTAAATCTTCAAAATCTTTTTGTTTATCTTTTTTATAAGCTTCCCATGTAGCTTTTGCACTTTCACCTAAAAATGTTTCTAGATACCTATACATTTCTATTGCTTCCATATGTACATTTTGAGATAATCTTATATAATTACCTATTACTGTACTTTTCCATACTTCTATTACATTATCCCAAGTCTGTGGATCATGTGCTGTAATATTTAAAATCTGTGGCTTATGAGGAGTCTGAAATTCTATAACTGGTTCTAAAGGTCTAAGTTTTCCTCTAGAAACATATTTTTGTCCTTTATCTTCATAATTTAAGGCTTTCCTAGGTGGATATCCTAAACCATATTGAAAAGTACTAGTTTCTGGTTTCATTTCTTCATCTGCTAGTTCCTTATAATCACTGATTTCTGAAAACTCTGTCTTATTATCTATTTCATCTATATTTTCTCCTACTCTTATATTCTTTTGACTATCATAATATAAATATTCATTTTCATTTATTTGTTTAATTAAAAACAAATGATCTTCTAATTTTAATAATTCTGTGGGAGATAAATTCATTTCTAATTCTTTTGGATAAATAATCCTATCTTCTATTTTTATTTCTACAGCATCCATATAAGGATCTTGTCTTTGCTGTTCTTGTTCTTGTTGTTCTTCATTAATAGTTCTAGATCTACCAGAAAAACTTCTAGCCAAATTATTCATATTTATAAAAATTTGTTGAAAATTTTCTAGTTATAACTTCTTTTCCTGTTGTTTTTAAACTTAAATTTTCTAAATTTTTTATAACATTATCGATTCCTTCAGTAGTCTGAGTTCTAATATTATTATTATTATTATTTAGTCTTTTATTAATATTCTCTATGGCTTCAGTTATTCTAAGATCTGGGAATTTACTTAAATTTTCAATCTTAATAATTTTATCTAAAATATTTTTATTTTGTTCTTTAATAAAATCTAGGTTTTCTTTTATTCCTAATATATCTCCTTCTACTTTTAAGATCTTTTTACTTAAATTATTTACTTCTTTATTTAATATATCCAGTTAATCTGACAAATAATACCAAGAGTCTACAGAATTCCTACTTACAGAATAACTATAATTTAAGAGATCAGAATAACTATAATTCAAGAAATGATAATTATAATTATAATTATTGTTTTCTAATTCTAATTCACTTTCAATTTCTTTTACTAAATTTATTTCCAATTCTATTTCAAAAATATAATTGAAATAATCTGTAAAATATTGTTCTCTAAATTCTGATATTAAAGATCTATATAATATCTGTTCTCTTATTTCTGGAGGTAAATCTTTTACTACTTGTAATACAGCAAATAAATAATTTATAGGTTTTTCTCTTTCTACTACTGCGTCTTCAAAATTTATACTATATTCAAAATCTCTAAATTTATTATTATGAAAAGAAAAACTATAAACTATTTTATCTACTTCTATTCTATGAATTTTAAAAAACATAAAATTCTAAAAATATTACCTTTGTAGCGTATGCTAAATCCCAAAACTCGTCACTTATGCTCTGATACCAATAGAGGGGGGGGTCCTGAAAAACAAGAGAATTTGCTTGCTTGACAGAATTATAAGGCGGTTGAAACAACTGTTGAAAAATCCTACTCAGTACTCTCCTTAATTATGAATTCTTTATCTTTTTTATAAACATAATATCCCATTTTTTTTTTTTTTTTTTTTTTTTTTTTTTTTTTTTTTTTTTTTATATCACACTCAAAGATATCAAAAGAAAAGTTTTGATATTATAAGAATACTCTGGGTTATATTCAGTATTCTTTATAACACTTTCAAAACCATTTTCAAAATCATATTCTTTGAAATGATAAAATTATGCCATCTGGGATATATGAATTTTGGCTTAACTTCCATTTTATAAGGACAGGACTTTTCAGACAATCCCTTATAAAACGATTTTAAAACAGTATCCCTTTCTCTCCTCTATAGCGCTTCTTAGCCTCTCCACTGGGCCTTTACGCTTTCTGGGAGGTCACTCAGGACTGATTTTAAAACAGCATTTGAAAACTCAAAATTAAGACATGCTTTTATCATATACCCAGTATGAAACATAAAATCTAAAAACATTTACAAAAACAGTTTTCAAAATCTTGATATTATATTCTAGCCAGGGTTGCATTCGGCATTGAATATAACACTGTTCAAAATTTCTTCAACTTTTGAAAACAAACTATTAACATATGTTCTTATAGGATCTGAAACTAATATTGATTATTAGATCCATTCCTTAGAACATTCAAACCAAACTATACAAAAACTTAAAAATATTTTTGTGGGATATTACATTACTAAAAGATAAAAGAAAACTAAGGATTTCTCTTTCGGGAAAGGAAAGAAAATTAAAACATTTGAGAGGAAACTTGATCTTATATTTTTATATCAAAACTCTATATATTTACAAATGAATTTGGTTCTCCTTTTATAGATGGAGAAACCGTGTTTCTACAGCAAAAGAATCTTTTGCTTTACAAAAATTCAAAAAGAAAATAGTAGAATTTGTCTAAAGTAAACAGTATTCTATCCTATCTTTACTTTTATAAAGTAAAGTTATCTTCTTTTTTGACTAAATCTATACAAAACAAACAACTTTTAATAATTTGAATTTTCGTACAAAATTCTTTTTCTAATCTCCATACAAGTGTCTTCATTCTGGAGTCTTCATCTTATCTTTCTCTTTACGTGTTTCTGGTGACTGAGAATCTTGCTTCCTTTTGTCTGCCATATCTTATTTTCTTTTGTCTTTTTCATCTAGTAGCATAATTATGCTCTCCAATTGTGTCAAGTGAGTCTCCACCTTCAGAGAGTTGGTCTGGATTATCATCATCTTCCGAATTATTATTGGATCTGATTACAATATTTCTTCCTTTATTTTTCTTTTTAATCAGCAACTTCTTCTTTTTCCTTGTATTTCTTTGTTTAACTTGTTGCTGAAAGTCATCAATCTTTCCAAGCATTTCTTTAAGTCTTTTAATATCTGACGGAGAAATCTGATTTGGATCTTGGGCATCTTGATATAAATCTGAATCTATAATTATAGGCTTTTTCTGCTTTAAATCTAATGGACTAATTAATCTTGTAGCAGAAGTACCAGTCTGCTGTGTCTGGTCTTGAATATTTTGATCTGTAACAGGATTTTCAGCCTGTTGAGTCTGTCTAGTAGGAGAATCAACAGTCTCCTGAGTCTGTTGAACTTTTGGCAAGTTCACAGCCATCAACGGATTTGATAAGTCTTTACCAGTTTCCGTTTGAACTGGACTAGCTATAGATTTCTGTGGCTCTATAGTACCTTGGCTAAAAATTGAACTTGAAATCTTCATTTTTATGATCTCCTGTTCTAGATCAGAAATCTTCTTTTGTAAAATCAACTTTTCTTGCTGAAGACTCTGATTAGATTCATTTAAAATTTTAAAATTCTTATTCATATTTTCACAATTTAAACAAAATTTGGAAGAAAAATCTAATGGATCATCTGAAACATTCTTTAATGAAGGTGCAATAAAATAATTTATGCCTAAATACTTTCTACACTCATCTAAAGCTTCTGAAATAGAATAAAATCCTTTGTAAAGAGGATTTGGAAAATTCTTAATACAGTCTGCTACTTCTAACCAAGTATGATAAATACCTGGCAATCTACCTTGTAAAACTACATAACATTTAAACTTCTTATGATCTTTGTTAAAATATTCTGATAATGAATTTAAACAAGCTAAAAAATATTTTTGATCTTTAGGATTCTTATTATAAGAAATCCATAAGTTATCTAAAATACATTTTTCTGCTTTACTAACTGAAATATGAGGTAATAACTTAAAACTAATATTACTATTTGGAAAACATATTAATTCTGTATTACCAAATCTCAGTTTATCAAAAGTCTGTGCTATATTAGTCTGATTTTGAGTCTGAGATGAAGAGCTGGGAGTGCTTTGAAGCATTCCTGGTCTTGGAGCTCTTGGTCTTTGCATCTGCAATAAAATATTAGTCATATTCTTTATTTTTAATAATTCTACTAAGAATATCTGCTATTTTATTATCACTTCCTTTAATATGCTCAAAATTAAAATTTATGCCTGTATTTGTAATTCTATCTATAAAATTTAACCACCTTCTTCTGTTACTTCTTTTATTTTCTAATTTTAATTTACTAACAAAACTAACTATTGCTTCACAATCTGTTCTAATAGTTATTTCTTTCTTAGAAATAATAAATAATTCAAAAGAATCTATAGCATAAATAATTGCTAATAGTTCTAAATCTATACTGCTAGAATTTATTTTTTCTTTATAATTTCCACTATTATATCTAACTATCTTCTCAGTATCTTTTTCTGAGTATTTATTGGGTTTTGCAATTAATATTGCTCCCCATCCTGTAATACTACCATCTGTTTCTATTATAAGATAATCTGTATCAAGTGGCATAGCTAATTTAGGTAAAATTCTTAATTTTTCTTTAATTTTTTGGACTAATTTAATATCTTCAATATTAAAATATTTCTGTCCTTTAGGAGAAGTCTTTCCATACAATGGTCCTGCAATCTTTCCTAAATTTTTAATAAAAGGTCTAGCATAATTTACTAATCCTAAAAAATTTTTGTAATTGTTTTAAATCTTCTAATTTATCAGGAAATTCTAAAGCTTTCTGAGCTATGTGGGGTTGTAATTCTATTTGTCCTCTTCCTATATTTACTCCTAAAAATTCTATATATTCTTTGAATAAAAACATTTTCTTTTTATTTATAATTAAACCATGTCTAATAAATTCTGAGAATAAAATCTGTAAATGTCCTCTATGCTCTCTTCTATTTTTACTAAAAACTAAAATATCATCTATATAAGTAATAATAAAATTACTATGCTTACTAAATATACTATCCATCTTTCTTTGGAATATGCTAGGGGCATTCTTAATTCCAAATGGCATAACTAACCATTCGAAATGTCCTTCTGGACAAGTAAAGGCTGTCCATATTATTGAGTCTGGGTGCATTTTTACTTGCCAAAAACCTGATTTTAAATCAAATTTACTAAAAATATTACATCCTTGGATTTTATTTATTAATACAGTCTTATCTGGAATATTATATGCATCATCTATAGTATTATCATTTAATCTTTTATAATTTATTACCATTCTACTTTTACCTCTAACTATTTCTGAGTGTTTTCTAACTATAAATGCTGCTGATCTATGTGGACTATCTGATTTTCTTATTACTCCTAATTTTAATAGATCTGTAATATGCATTTTAAAATCTTCTATATCTTGATTAGTAGCATCTATATTTTTTGTCTTAATTATATATTCTGGGTTTTTTATTTTTAACTCACAATAAATTTTATCTTTATCCCAAAATTTTAAAACATTTTCTCCTAATATTTCTAATTTTTCTAATTTACTAATCATATTTTCTATATTTTGTTCTGTAACTAACAAATCATAAACTCTTTCAATTTCTACAAATTCTGATCTTAAATCATCTTCTTCTTTAATTGATTCATAATAAAATTCTAAACCATTTTCTAATTCATCAAATTCTTCTTCTTCTATCAACTGACATTCTTTTTCTTTACTGCATTCACATTCTTTTTCATTATCTTTCCTAGTTCCACCACGCTTCTCAGCGAACTCTGATGGGATGTTCTTACTATAGTTAGGGGCACAAAGTGTAAATTTCTGTAGTTGCATAAAATCTTTATTAATCATTATACTACCATTATCTTTTAATAAGAAACTTAATCCTAAAATTAAGTCTGTATTTAAAGATAAATCTCTTACCCATACTGAGTCTTTTGGTAAACTATATTCTGTACTTTTACCACAATTAGTTTCAAAACTAATCTTTGCTGGTCTTAATATATCTTGGTAACTATAAAAATTACCATCCATCTGTTGTGCTTCTATAGGGTCTTTTGCTTTTATTATATATTTATCTGGAATAACTCTTTTATTTATTATACAGTGACTACATCCTGAGTCTATTAATCCTAAACAAACTATTTCATAGTTTTCTATTCTAACATAACATTTTACTTTAATACTTTTTAATTTTTCTGAATTACAGAAAACCTGAACTAATTCTGGTTCTGGAATTATCTCATGATTTTTTTCCCTTATTATTAGGTTCTAATAATTCTATTTTTTTGTAATATATATCTTTGCATATCTTCTAAATTCTCAATTCTTTTTCTAAGAATTTTAATTTTCTGATAATTCTATTTGAATTATTTCTGCTTGTTTATTTTCTTCAGGTTCTATCAATTCTTTCTGAATTAAGCATTTTTTACATGCTTCTTTATAACAATTATTACATTTAAATCTTACATTTTTACTAGGATACCATCTACATATATAACATGCTATACTATCTGATCCTATTTCCTTAATCCAATTATGTTTACATTCTATTTCTAATTCTGTATTCATAAATTCTATTTCTTCTTCTGAATCTGAAGAATTTTGAATATTAGAAAATTCTTTTATAAAACCTTCATAATCTGAATCTTTTTCTAAATCAATTTGATTATCTAAATCTTCTATAGATATTATACTATATATAGATTCTTTATCTGAAATATATTCATCTATTTCTAATAAATCCTCATTTGTACACTCTATTAATGTACTTCTCCTATCATTATTATTTAATTTTTTAGGACAAGTCTTTGCTAAATGATCTGCTCCTCCACATACATAACAATTTAACTTATTAGGGTAATTTCTTTCTGGCTTAAATTTCCTAACATGTCTATTTTCATCTAAATAAGGTTTTCTTCTATTAGATTTTCTAAGATAATATCTTTTCTTGGTAGGTCTTTTATATTGATATTTTTTCTTATACTTTTTATCTTTTTCTTTAAACTTATTTCCATAAGTCTGAGGAGTAAAAATATCTTTGCAAAATTTATAATCAGTCTTTTTAAGCTGGTTCTGAATTTGTAGTTCTACACATTTTTCTTCTAAACACTTCATTATAAACTGTGTTCTGTGACCTATACTCCATATATAATTTGGTCTATTCTGACTTAAAATTTCATTCCATTTTTTAGTTATTTCTAAACCTAATGGTCCTGGTAACTTATGAAACAATTTATTTCCTAATTCTTGATTAAATGTATTCCCTGAAATAGAAACTAAATAATGATATTCATTTAAAAATTGTTTTACTTCTCTACCTTTTGTCCATCTATTTAAACTTAATTGTTCTAAATCTCTAACAGCTTTTTCTTGTAAAATAGTATGTCCTATATTAGGATCTGCTCCTGTCAATAATTCATGAATTTTAAAACAAAAATTATATGGGTTATTTCCTAAGGCTACTAAATCTTCAAAATCTTTTTGTTTATCTTTTTTATAAGCTTCCCATGTAGCTTTTGCACTTTCACCTAAAAATGTTTCTAGATACCTATACATTTCTATTGCTTCCATATGTACATTTTGAGATAATCTTATATAATTACCTATTACTGTACTTTTCCATACTTCTATTACATTATCCCAAGTCTGTGGATCATGTGCTGTAATATTTAAAATCTGTGGCTTATGAGGAGTCTGAAATTCTATAACTGGTTCTAAAGGTCTAAGTTTTCCTCTAGAAACATATTTTTGTCCTTTATCTTCATAATTTAAGGCTTTCCTAGGTGGATATCCTAAACCATATTGAAAAGTACTAGTTTCTGGTTTCATTTCTTCATCTGCTAGTTCCTTATAATCACTGATTTCTGAAAACTCTGTCTTATTATCTATTTCATCTATATTTTCTCCTACTCTTATATTCTTTTGACTATCATAATATAAATATTCATTTTCATTTATTTGTTTAATTAAAAACAAATGATCTTCTAATTTTAATAATTCTGTGGGAGATAAATTCATTTCTAATTCTTTTGGATAAATAATCCTATCTTCTATTTTTATTTCTACAGCATCCATATAAGGATCTTGTCTTTGCTGTTCTTGTTCTTGTTGTTCTTCATTATTATTACTAGATTCTGTTTCAAAGTCATTATTATTAATAGTATTATAATTACCAAATCTTAAACTAGTTTTACCATACATATCTCTATATGTTATGGCTTCTTGAGGAGTTATAGTTGGGTCTTGTGTTTCTAAGAATTTATCCAAATTCCATTCTAATCCTGCTAAAATTTCTGAATCATAAGTCTTAGGCTTAATCATTTTTATACCTTTACTACTCATTAAATTTATAACCTTATCTATATAAACTTTATATTTAGTCTGAGAAGTATTACTACATCTTCCTAAAAATCCTATGCTTATTAACAAATTTTCTCCTGACTTTACATCTTCATAACCATGAGTCTGAATACCTATTTTAATTTCTT
The DNA here is from genome assembly GCA_019395295.1 of Osmanthus fragrans. Lineage (NCBI taxonomy): Eukaryota > Viridiplantae > Streptophyta > Magnoliopsida > Lamiales > Oleaceae > Osmanthus > Osmanthus fragrans. The sequence goes on from CM033342.1 coordinate 11,336,909, forward strand.
CTGAAAAATCTTTTATTGTACAAAACATATCTGGAGTACAATATATTATTCCTATATTATTATTCATATCTACTTCTGTACTTGCTATCATTCCTTTTTCTATATTCTGAAATCTTCCATCATAAATGGTTAATAGTACTTTAGTCCCTAAGTTTTTTCTCATTAATCCTTTAACACCTATTACTATTAGTCCTAAATGCATGAACTTAAAATTTTTCTTTTTTAAATCTTTTTTAGATTGTTCTGAAATTAATGATAATTTTCTAACTTGACCATCTAAACATTGAATTGAAACTTCTCTAGTATGTCTGAAAAATTGAGTTCTTGATTCTAATAATCCTCTATTATACAAATTTTCTGGATTTAATAATTGTAAACCATGTGTCTGAAATCTATCATAGTCTTGTTCTGGATCAATTATTTCTTCAATATTCTGATTATACTGAGGTTGTCTATTTAATATTCTTTCTATAAGATTACTGCTTATACTGGAAGTACTAAGTCTTCTGTTTGAGGGTCCTTCTTCATTAATAGTTCTAGATCTACCAGAAAAACTTCTAGCCAAATTATTCATATTTATAAAAATTTGTTGAAAATTTTCTAGTTATAACTTCTTTTCCTGTTGTTTTTAAAACTTAAATTTTCTAAATTTTTTATAACATTATCGATTCCTTCAGTAGTCTGAGTTCTAATATTATTATTATTATTTATTTAGTCTTTTATTAATATTCTCTATGGCTTCAGTTATTCTAAGATCTGGGAATTTACTTAAATTTTCAATCTTAATAATTTTATCTAAAATATTTTTATTTTGTTCTTTAATAAAATCTAGGTTTTCTTTTATTCCTAATATATCTCCTTCTACTTTTAAGATCTTTTTACTTAAATTATTTACTTCTTTATTTAATATATCCAGTTAATCTGACAAATAATACCAAGAGTCTACAGAATTCCTACTTACAGAATAACTATAATTTAAGAGATCAGAATAACTATAATTCAAGAAATGATAATTATAATTATAATTATTGTTTTCTAATTCTAATTCACTTTCAATTTCTTTTACTAAATTTATTTCCAATTCTATTTCAAAAATATAATTGAAATAATCTGTAAAATATTGTTCTCTAAATTCTGATATTAAAGATCTATATAATATCTGTTCTCTTATTTCTGGAGGTAAATCTTTTACTACTTGTAATACAGCAAATAAATAATTTTATAGGTTTTTCTCTTTCTACTGCGTCTTCAAAATTTATACTATATTCAAAATCTCTAAATTTATTATTATGAAAAGAAAAACTATAAACTATTTTATCTACTTCTATTCTATGAATTTTAAAAAAACATAAAATTCTAAAAATATTACCTTTGTAGCGTATGCTAAATCCCAAAACTCGTCACTTATGCTCTGATACCAATAGAGGGGGGGTCCTGAAAAACAAGAGAATTTGCTTGCTTGACAGAATTATAAGGCGGTTGAAACAACTGTTGAAAAATCCTACTCAGTACTCTCCTTAATTATGAATTCTTTATCTTTTTTATAACATAATATCCCATTTTTTTTTTTTTTTTTTTTTTTTTTTTTTTATATCACACTCAAAGATATCAAAAGAAAAGTTTTGATATTATAAGAATACTCTGGGTTATATTCAGTATTCTTTATAACACTTTCAAAACCATTTTCAAAATCATATTCTTTGAAATGATAAAATTATGCCATCTGGGATATATGAATTTTGGCTTAACTTCCATTTTATAAGGACAGGACTTTTCAGACAATCCCTTATAAAACGATTTTAAAACAGTATCCCTTTCTCTCCTCTATAGCGCTTCTTAGCCTCTCCACTGGGCCTTTACGCTTTCTGGGAGGTCACTCAGGACTGATTTTAAAACAGCATTTGAAAACTCAAAATTAAGACATGCTTTTATCATATACCCAGTATGAAACATAAAATCTAAAAACATTTACAAAAACAGTTTTCAAAATCTTGATATTATATTCTAGCCAGGGTTGCATTCGGCATTGAATATAACACTGTTCAAAATTTCTTCAACTTTTGAAAACAAACTATTAACATATGTTCTTATAGGATCTGAAACTAATATTGATTATTAGATCCATTCCTTAGAACATTCAAACCAAACTATACAAAAACTTAAAAATATTTTTGTGGGATATTACATTACTAAAAGATAAAAGAAAACTAAGGATTTCTCTTTCGGGAAAGGAAAGAAAATTAAAAACATTTGAGAGGAAACTTGATCTTATATTTTTATATCAAAACTCTATATATTTACAAATGAATTTGGTTCTCCTTTTATAGATGGAGAAACCGTGTTTCTACAGCAAAAGAATCTTTTGCTTTACAAAAATTCAAAAAGAAAATAGTAGAATTTGTCTAAAGTAAACAGTATTCTATCCTATCTTTACTTTTATAAAGTAAAGTTATCTTCTTTTTGACTAAATCTATACAAAACAAACAACTTTTAATAATTTGAATTTTCGTACAAAATTCTTTTTCTAATCTCCATACAAGTGTCTTCATTCTGGAGTCTTCATCTTATCTTTCTCTTTACGTGTTTCTGGTGACTGAGAATCTTGCTTCCTTTTGTCTGCCATATCTTATTTTCTTTGTCTTTTTCATCTAGTAGCATAATTATGCTCTCCAATTGTGTCAAGTGAGTCTCCACCTTCAGAGAGTTGGTCTGGATTATCATCATCTTCCGAATTATTATTGGATCTGATTACAATATTTCTTCCTTTATTTTTCTTTTTAATCAGCAACTTCTTCTTTTTCCTTGTATTTCTTTGTTTAACTTGTTGCTGAAAGTCATCAATCTTTCCAAGCATTTCTTTAAGTCTTTTAATATCTGACGGAGAAATCTGATTTGGATCTTGGGCATCTTGATATAAATCTGAATCTATAATTATAGGCTTTTTCTGCTTTAAATCTAATGGACTAATTAATCTTGTAGCAGAAGTACCAGTCTGCTGTGTCTGGTCTTGAATATTTTGATCTGTAACAGGATTTTCAGCCTGTTGAGTCTGTCTAGTAGGAGAATCAACAGTCTCCTGAGTCTGTTGAACTTTTGGCAAGTTCACAGCCATCAACGGATTTGATAAGTCTTTACCAGTTTCCGTTTGAACTGGACTAGCTATAGATTTCTGTGGCTCTATAGTACCTTGGCTAAAAATTGAACTTGAAATCTTCATTTTTATGATCTCCTGTTCTAGATCAGAAATCTTCTTTTGTAAAATCAACTTTTCTTGCTGAAGACTCTGATTAGATTCATTTAAAATTTTAAAATTCTTATTCATATTTTCACAATTTAAACAAAATTTGGAAGAAAAAATCTAATGGATCATCTGAAACATTCTTTAATGAAGGTGCAATAAAATAATTTATGCCTAAATACTTTCTACACTCATCTAAAGCTTCTGAAATAGAATAAAATCCTTTGTAAAGAGGATTTGGAAAATTCTTAATACAGTCTGCTACTTCTAACCAAGTATGATAAATACCTGGCAATCTACCTTGTAAAACTACATAACATTTAAACTTCTTATGATCTTTGTTAAAATATTCTGATAATGAATTTAAACAAGCTAAAAAATATTTTTGATCTTTAGGATTCTTATTATAAGAAATCCATAAGTTATCTAAAATACATTTTTCTGCTTTACTAACTGAAATATGAGGTAATAACTTAAAACTAATATTACTATTTGGAAAACATATTAATTCTGTATTACCAAATCTCAGTTTATCAAAAGTCTGTGCTATATTAGTCTGATTTTGAGTCTGAGATGAAGAGCTGGGAGTGCTTTGAAGCATTCCTGGTCTTGGAGCTCTTGGTCTTTGCATCTGCAATAAAATATTAGTCATATATTCTTTATTTTTAATAATTCTACTAAGAATATCTGCTATTTTATTATCACTTCCTTTAATATGCTCAAAATTAAAATTTATGCCTGTATTTGTAATTCTATCTATAAAATTTAACCACCTTCTTCTGTTACTTCTTTTATTTTCTAATTTTAATTTACTAACAAAACTAACTATTGCTTCACAATCTGTTCTAATAGTTATTTCTTTCTTAGAAATAATAAATAATTCAAAAGAATCTATAGCATAAATAATTGCTAATAGTTCTAAATCTATACTGCTAGAATTTATTTTTTCTTTATAATTTCCACTATTATATCTAACTATCTTCTCAGTATCTTTTTCTGAGTATTTATTGGGTTTTGCAATTAATATTGCTCCCCATCCTGTAATACTACCATCTGTTTCTATTATAAGATAATCTGTATCAAGTGGCATAGCTAATTTAGGTAAAATTCTTAATTTTTCTTTAATTTTTTGGACTAATTTAATATCTTCAATATTAAAATATTTCTGTCCTTTAGGAGAAGTCTTTCCATACAATGGTCCTGCAATCTTTCCTAAATTTTTAATAAAAGGTCTAGCATAATTTACTAATCCTAAAAATTTTTGTAATTGTTTTAAATCTTCTAATTTATCAGGAAATTCTAAAGCTTTCTGAGCTATGTGGGGTTGTAATTCTATTTGTCCTCTTCCTATATTTACTCCTAAAAATTCTATATATTCTTTGAATAAAAACATTTTCTTTTTATTTATAATTAAACCATGTCTAATAAATTCTGAGAATAAAATCTGTAAATGTCCTCTATGCTCTCTTCTATTTTTACTAAAAACTAAAATATCATCTATATAAGTAATAATAAAATTACTATGCTTACTAAATATACTATCCATCTTTCTTTGGAATATGCTAGGGGCATTCTTAATTCCAAATGGCATAACTAACCATTCGAAATGTCCTTCTGGACAAGTAAAGGCTGTCCATATTATTGAGTCTGGGTGCATTTTTACTTGCCAAAAACCTGATTTTAAATCAAATTTACTAAAAATATTACATCCTTGGATTTTATTTATTAATACAGTCTTATCTGGAATATTATATGCATCATCTATAGTATTATCATTTAATCTTTTATAATTTATTACCATTCTACTTTTACCTCTAACTATTTCTGAGTGTTTTCTAACTATAAATGCTGCTGATCTATGTGGACTATCTGATTTTCTTATTACTCCTAATTTTAATAGATCTGTAATATGCATTTTAAAATCTTCTATATCTTGATTAGTAGCATCTATATTTTTTGTCTTAATTATATATTCTGGGTTTTTTATTTTTAACTCACAATAAATTTTATCTTTATCCCAAAATTTTAAAACATTTTTTCTCCTAATATTTCTAATTTTTCTAATTTACTAATCATATTTTCTATATTTTGTTCTGTAACTAACAAATCATAAACTCTTTCAATTTCTACAAATTCTGATCTTAAATCATCTTCTTCTTTAATTGATTCATAATAAAATTCTAAACCATTTTCTAATTCATCAAATTCTTCTTCTTCTATCTATCAACTGACATTCTTTTTCTTTACTGCATTCACATTCTTTTTCATTATCTTTCCTAGTTCCACCACGCTTCTCAGCGAACTCTGATGGGATGTTCTTACTATAGTTAGGGGCACAAAGTGTAAATTTCTGTAGTTGCATAAAATCTTTATTAATCATTATACTACCATTATCTTTTAATAAGAAACTTAATCCTAAAATTAAGTCTGTATTTAAAGATAAATCTCTTACCCATACTGAGTCTTTTGGTAAACTATATTCTGTACTTTTACCACAATTAGTTTCAAAACTAATCTTTGCTGGTCTTAATATATCTTGGTAACTATAAAAATTACCATCCATCTGTTGTGCTTCTATAGGGTCTTTTGCTTTTATTATATATTTATCTGGAATAACTCTTTTATTTATTATACAGTGACTACATCCTGAGTCTATTAATCCTAAACAAACTATTTCATAGTTTTCTATTCTAACATAACATTTTACTTTAATACTTTTTAATTTTTCTGAATTACAGAAAACCTGAACTAATTCTGGTTCTGGAATTATCTCATGATTTTTTCCCTTATTATTAGGTTCTAATAATTCTATTTTTTGTAATATATATCTTTGCATATCTTCTAAATTCTCAATTCTTTTTCTAAGAATTTTAATTTCTGATAATTCTATTTGAATTATTTCTGCTTGTTTATTTTCTTCAGGTTCTATCAATTCTTTCTGAATTAAGCATTTTTTACATGCTTCTTTATAACAATTATTACATTTAAATCTTACATTTTTACTAGGATACCATCTACATATATAACATGCTATACTATCTGATCCTATTTCCTTAATCCAATTATGTTTACATTCTATTTCTAATTCTGTATTCATAAATTCTATTTCTTCTTCTGAATCTGAAGAATTTTGAATATTAGAAAATTCTTTTATAAAACCTTCATAATCTGAATCTTTTTCTAAATCAATTTGATTATCTAAATCTTCTATAGATATTATACTATATATAGATTCTTTATCTGAAATATATTCATCTATTTCTAATAAATCCTCATTTGTACACTCTATTAATGTACTTCTCCTATCATTATTATTTAATTTTTTAGGACAAGTCTTTGCTAAATGATCTGCTCCTCCACATACATAACAATTTAACTTATTAGGGTAATTTCTTTCTGGCTTAAATTTCCTAACATGTCTATTTTCATCTAAATAAGGTTTTCTTCTATTAGATTTTCTAAGATAATATCTTTTCTTGGTAGGTCTTTTATATTGATATTTTTTCTTATACTTTTTATCTTTTTCTTTAAACTTATTTCCATAAGTCTGAGGAGTAAAAATATCTTTGCAAAATTTATAATCAGTCTTTTTAAGCTGGTTCTGAATTTGTAGTTCTACACATTTTTCTTCTAAACACTTCATTATAAACTGTGTTCTGTGACCTATACTCCATATATAATTTGGTCTATTCTGACTTAAAATTTCATTCCATTTTTTAGTTATTTCTAAACCTAATGGTCCTGGTAACTTATGAAACAATTTATTTCCTAATTCTTGATTAAATGTATTCCCTGAAATAGAAACTAAATAATGATATTCATTTAAAAATTGTTTTACTTCTCTACCTTTTGTCCATCTATTTAAACTTAATTGTTCTAAATCTCTAACAGCTTTTTCTTGTAAAATAGTATGTCCTATATTAGGATCTGCTCCTGTCAATAATTCATGAATTTTAAAAACAAAAATTATATGGGTTATTTCCTAAGGCTACTAAATCTTCAAAATCTTTTTGTTTATCTTTTTTATAAGCTTCCCATGTAGCTTTTGCACTTTCACCTAAAAATGTTTCTAGATACCTATACATTTCTATTGCTTCCATATGTACATTTTGAGATAATCTTATATAATTACCTATTACTGTACTTTTCCATACTTCTATTACATTATCCCAAGTCTGTGGATCATGTGCTGTAATATTTAAAATCTGTGGCTTATGAGGAGTCTGAAATTCTATAACTGGTTCTAAAGGTCTAAGTTTTCCTCTAGAAACATATTTTTTGTCCTTTATCTTCATAATTTAAGGCTTTCCTAGGTGGATATCCTAAACCATATTGAAAAGTACTAGTTTCTGGTTTCATTTCTTCATCTGCTAGTTCCTTATAATCACTGATTTCTGAAAACTCTGTCTTATTATCTATTTCATCTATATTTTCTCCTACTCTTATATTCTTTTGACTATCATAATATAAATATTCATTTTCATTTATTTGTTTAATTAAAAACAAATGATCTTCTAATTTTAATAATTCTGTGGGAGATAAATTCATTTCTAATTCTTTTTGGATAAATAATCCTATCTTCTATTTTTATTTCTACAGCATCCATATAAGGATCTTGTCTTTGCTGTTCTTGTTCTTGTTGTTCTTCATTATTATTACTAGATTCTGTTTCAAAGTCATTATTATTAATAGTATTATAATTACCAAATCTTAAACTAGTTTTACCATACATATCTCTATATGTTATGGCTTCTTGAGGAGTTATAGTTGGGTCTTGTGTTTCTAAGAATTTATCCAAATTCCATTCTAATCCTGCTAAAATTTCTGAATCATAAGTCTTAGGCTTAATCATTTTTATACCTTTACTACTCATTAAATTTATAACCTTATCTATATAAACTTTATATTTAGTCTGAGAAGTATTACTACATCTTCCTAAAAATCCTATGCTTATTAACAAATTTTCTCCTGACTTTACATCTTCATAACCATGAGTCTGAATACCTATTTTAATTTCTTCTGAAAAATCTTTTATTGTACAAAACATATCTGGAGTACAATATATTATTCCTATATTATTATTCATATCTACTTCTGTACTTGCTATCATTCCTTTTTTCTATATTCTGAAATCTTCCATCATAAATGGTTAATAGTACTTTAGTCCCTAAGTTTTTTCTCATTAATCCTTTAACACCTATTACTATTAGTCCTAAATGCATGAACTTAAAATTTTTCTTTTTTAAATCTTTTTTAGATTGTTCTGAAATTAATGATAATTTTCTAACTTGACCATCTAAACATTGAATTGAAACTTCTCTAGTATGTCTGAAAAATTGAGTTCTTGATTCTAATAATCCTCTATTATACAAATTTTCTGGATTTAATAATTGTAAACCATGTGTCTGAAATCTATCATAGTCTTGTTCTGGATCAATTATTTCTTCAATATTCTGATTATACTGAGGTTGTCTATTTAATATTCTTTCTATAAGATTACTGCTTATACTGGAAGTACTAAGTCTTCTGTTTGAGGGTCCTTCTTCATTAATAGTTCTAGATCTACCAGAAAAACTTCTAGCCAAATTATTCATATTTATAAAAATTTGTTGAAAATTTTCTAGTTATAACTTCTTTTCCTGTTGTTTTTAAACTTAAATTTTCTAAATTTTTTATAACATTATCGATTCCTTCAGTAGTCTGAGTTCTAATATTATTATTATTATTATTTAGTCTTTTATTAATATTCTCTATGGCTTCAGTTATTCTAAGATCTGGGAATTTACTTAAATTTTCAATCTTAATAATTTTATCTAAAATATTTTTATTTTGTTCTTTAATAAAATCTAGGTTTTCTTTTATTCCTAATATATCTCCTTCTACTTTTAAGATCTTTTTACTTAAATTATTTACTTCTTTATTTAATATATCCAGTTAATCTGACAAATAATACCAAGAGTCTACAGAATTCCTACTTACAGAATAACTATAATTTAAGAGATCAGAATAACTATAATTCAAGAAATGATAATTATAATTATAATTATTGTTTTCTAATTCTAATTCACTTTCAATTTCTTTTACTAAATTTATTTCCAATTCTATTTCAAAAATATAATTGAAATAATCTGTAAAATATTGTTCTCTAAATTCTGATATTAAAGATCTATATAATATCTGTTCTCTTATTTCTGGAGGTAAATCTTTTACTACTTGTAATACAGCAAATAAATAATTTATAGGTTTTTCTCTTTCTACTGCGTCTTCAAAATTTATACTATATTCAAAATCTCTAAATTTATTATTATGAAAAGAAAAACTATAAACTATTTTATCTACTTCTATTCTATGAATTTTAAAAAACATAAAATTCTAAAAATATTACCTTTGTAGCGTATGCTAAATCCCAAAACTCGTCACTTATGCTCTGATACCAATAGAGGGGGGGGTCCTTTGTAGCGTATGCTAAATCCCAAAAAATCTTTATTAACATGCTATACTATCTGATCCTATTTCCTTAATCCAATTATGTTTACATTCTATTTCTAATTCTGTATTCATAAATTCTATTTCTTCTTCTGAATCTGAAGAATTTTGAATATTAGAAAATTCTTTTATAAAACCTTCATAATCTGAATCTTTTTCTAAATCAATTTGATTATCTAAATCTTCTACCTTAAATTATGAAGATAAAGGACAAAAATATGTTTCTAGAGGAAAACTTAGACCTTTAGAACCAGTTATAGAATTTCAGACTCCTCATAAGCCACAGATTTTAAATATTACAGCACATGATCCACAGACTTGGGATAATGTAATAGAAGTATGGAAAAGTACAGTAATAGGTAATTATATAAGATTATCTCAAAATGTACATATGGAAGCAATAGAAATGTATAGGTATCTAGAAACATTTTTAGGTGAAAGTGCAAAAGCTACATGGGAAGCTTATAAAAAAGATAAACAAAAAGATTCTGTAACTAACAAATCATAAACTCTTTCAATTTCTACAAATTCTGATCTTAAATCATCTTCTTCTTTAATTGATTCATAATAAAATTCTAAACCATTTTCTAATTCATCAAATTCTTCTTCTTCTATCAACTGACATTCTTTTTCTTTACTGCATTTTTTTCTTTTTGCGTATCAGAATTACTGTTAAACCTACTATATATATAATATCCTAATCCTAAAAATATCTAATATATAATAAATATACAATTCAGCAAAAAAAATATCAAATATTTTCTAAATATTCAATTATAAAAACACCGAACACTAAATTAAGAAGATTTAAAAAAAAATTCATGCTAATATATATATATATATATATATATATATATATCTTAAATAAAGTGAAAAAAAAAATTAAAACTCATGTAACACTCTCATATTTGAGTGTCACACTCTCAAACATATTTTGAGAGTGAAACTCTCAGACGTTTCATTTGGCATTTTTTTTTACATGTTACTATATATATATATATATATATATATATATATTTAAAAAAATTAAAATCTTGACGCTAATATGTATATATATATTTTAAGTAAAGTGAAGAAAAAAAAAATTTAAAACTCTAGATGCCTATTTTTTTTTTTTTTTTAAATTAAATTTTTTTTTAAAGCAAATGTCTTGCATTGTGCGAGACATCACAGTGCACATGTCTCGCACAGTGTGAGACAGCATAGTGCGAAATGTCACTTCCAATATTTTTTCTTCTTTCTTCATTTTTACATGCAATTGCCATCATGCCTAACTCCATTATGCATTTATCATTTCTCACGCAACCATCCATAGAGCCAATACGGTTCCACCATACCCAACTTTTGATTTCATTACCACTCTATATTCTTTTACTTTGCCCACGAAAATCTCTTTATTTCTTCTCCTATGTATTTTGCCAAAGTGAGCGATAAACATTTACTCTCTGTGACTTACCTTCTGCCCAGAATTGTTTGTTCGTCTCGCAATTTCTGTTACTTTCTTTCGAAATTGTTGAAAATTCCATTTTTTTTCATGTATTTGAGTTGGAGATTTAGTGTAAGAACGTGTATTTTTTTTTTTTTTTTTGGGCAAAATTTGACATGTTTTTCTTCCATTCTAAACTACATGATTTAGTGGAAGTAGTGTATTGAAGCAAATATTTGATGATAAATGGTAAATTTCAATACACATCCTTAAATGATTATTACTATTCATATACAACAATATGCTTCTATCTAAACAAAAAATAATCTTTAATCTTTACTGTCGATCTTACACTTTCAATTAAAATCGATATCATCTTACTTTTTACGCTAATAAAAATATAATAACTACAAAATTCGTGTATCGTACGAGGCACAAACTAGTATATATAAAAGTTATTGTACATAAATGAAAATAAAGTATTTTGTGTACCAGTGATCAGGAGCCAATCATTTTACTTAAAAGGATCAATTATCAATTCCTTGACCCAAAAGTTTTAAAAGAGGATTTTAAAACCCAATGAAACCGGACCGATTTAACATAAAATCTTTGTTTAACCCGGTCAAAGCTTAGTTTTTGACTGGGTTACATGCATTCCAATAAATTGGTCCCATCCGCCCGTCCAAGGGTTCAGGTCGTTGGGTTTTTGGTCAGTCCGAGTCAAATTTATGACTCGTTTGATATGATTTTGAAAAATAAAAATAAAAAATTTGAGGCCCAAAAGCTCCTATTGTGACTCGTTTGACTAATTTTATGTAAGTATTTTTTTTCTAGTTAGAAGAGTTTATAGATGAAGTTTGTCCAATATAGCTTCCTCTAAAAGCATTTCAGAATAGGAAACTTTTTTAAAATTTATTTTTCAAACAAAAATTAAAGTAGTTTTCTTCAAAATTCTTCTACAAGAAGTAAAAATAAAAATAAAAGCAAAAATCATGTCAAACTCAAAAGTTTCTTTTGGGACTTGTTTGATTATGAAAGTTTTTTTTTTTTTTTTAATAGTTAAAAGAGCTCTGAGAGGAAGTTGGTACAATGTGGTATCCTCTAAAAACACTTTGGAATAAAAAGCACTATCAAAATTTAGTCTTCAAATAAAAATTAAGGTAATTTTCTTCAAAATTCTTTTATAAAAAGTAAAAATAAAAATAAAAACAAAAGTCATACCAAACGAAACTTTAATAAGACTAATAACAAGACATATATAGTGAGATTTAGAAAATTAAGACATTAATTATATTTTCAAGAAGGAAGATGACCTTTAATTTGAAATAAACAAAAAAAGAAAAGTATGTTTATCCCATGGGATGGTGAGAATATTATTTTTCACCAAACATCTACGTCAAATTCACGAGAGGAATCAAAAGTGGACACTTCCTAATTTGCTAACCACAACTTTTGGGGAGCTGCCCATCACTGAAAAAGTCGCAATCGGCCCACTAACTATTAAGAGAAGTGGAAATTACACAATAATCGACACTTGAAGACCACATTACAAAAATTAGGTCCAAATTTTAATTAATCACAAATCAGATAATAATTATATATTTTAATATTAATAATAATATTACAATCAATCATAACATAAATATCCCTCTCTCTTCACTTTTCCTTCCCTTCGATTCTCTCTCTCTTTCTCTCTGTCTCTCTTCACTCTCCTCTCCCTCCCAATTGCAGCGTCATCGCAGATCTGCCAATGACGTGGTAGTGGTGAACCCTGTGCGATGGATCTAGGTAGTGGAGCTGTACGGTATGGTGAGAACGACAGGAGGTAGCGGTGGCGGAGGTGGTGATGGCGGTGTCGCTGCGAGACCTGCTTTACTGTATTGTTCAACATGTTTGCTGCCCTGAAACGCTGGCTCAAAACACGGACGAAGTGACTGGCGGAGGTGTCATCCTGTGCTCGAAGATCATAGGTTTTCAGCAGCGGCGATGTCTGTGGTGTGGTGGTGGTGTTGATGCTGCTTTTGGTTTTGGTTTTGGGGTAGTTTCGAGTCGTCTGACTTGTCGAAATTTGAGCACCGCTCTCTTCGCCGTGTCGAGCGTTGGTGCTGCAACTGTTGTGAAGTCGTCACGGCGTCAATTTGAGTGCTGGCAGGTGGTAGTGGTGGCCGATCCTTGGTATGTGTGCTGATTTGTGTGGCCAATATGTGGTATATGTGTTGATTTGTGTGGTGGTGGTGGTGGTGGTCGGTCGATGTTGTGGTTGGGTTGTGGTTGTGATGTTGGGTGCGGTGGTGGTGGCTCTGTCGGTGTGGGGTGTCTATGACGGCAGTGCGGGGTTGAGGTATTTTGTGGGGTTTGTGGTGGTGGTGTCAGCGGGGATGGCAGTGGTGTGGGGGGTGCAATGGGGAAGTGTTTGTGTTCAATTATTGGGTCGGAGTCGGGATTTAGTCAATGTGACCAAGTATTTGGTTTGCTATGACTAACTAATAAATTGTGATCATAAAATTCAATAATCTGTGACTAAAAAAATTAATCTGTGATCATAAAGGATGATAATTTGTTATTAAAAAATTAATCTGTGACTAAAAATAATAATCTGTGACCAATAAATTTGAAATTTGTGATCAATAAATAAAATGTGACCTATAATTTATTTGATTTATGACTAATGAGATAAACTGTGACCTATACAAAAAATTTATTTGTGACCTCGACATAATCAGTGACCTATAAAAATTTTAATTTGTGATCTCGAAATAATTCGTGACCTATAAATTAATTGATTTGTGAACTTGAAATAATTTGTGATCGATTAATTTGATAATATGTGACTAACAAATAAGTTGTGATCTATAATTATGTACTTGTGACATTTAATTGAATAATTTTGACCTTATTATAATTAATTAATAAAATATTTTTAATTAAAAAATAAAAACTTGATTTTTGCATGTTAGCAACTTTAAACATGAAAATTAAAGTGTGCATACTTAATGCCTTAGTTTTGAATTCTTCCCTTAAGGGAATCATAACTGATATGTAAATAATTTGATGTTTAATAATTTTTAAATGATTTGAAAATTCTTTGCTTATCTTTGAAACTATAAAAGATACAAGTGTTGCATGATAAATATTTTTTATAAAAAAATTTAATAAATTTTGATCAAAATTGATTAAATTGATAGAAAAATTAATAAAAATTGTTGTTCTATGAAATTTCTTGTCAAAATTAAAATTTCATTAATTTAAAATTAATAAAATCTTAGTGCGTGCAAACTCCATTGAAAAGTATCCCAACCACTTTGCCTTTAAACAATTTGAAAAAAATGAATATAGGATTGTCTTAAAAATAATTTTCTATCTCACACTTGATAACAATTTCCAATTTAATGCCTTTCAAGATTTTATGGGCATCAGTGGTTGGCAATCCAATTCCTTGATCATCATTCAAAGAAAATACGTAGGAGATAAAATATAAAAATATGGAGAAAAATTAATAAGTGAAAGAAAGAGAAATTCTATATAAAAATTATTATAATCATATAGAATATCTCGTTCACCCAAATTCTTAAGAATAATCGCTTAAGTTTTGGGTAATTAGCATAAATAGTCCCTAACGTTTACACTCATTGCTAAAATGGTCCCTATCATTTTAATTTTGGCATTTACACCCTTATTTCAAACGTTTGTTGCGGGATTGGTCCTTCCATCCAATTCCGTTAAATCAACTGTTAACAATTTAATGAAATTTGCAGAAATGGTCCATAACATTTACTCTCATTTGCTAAAATGGTATCTATCTTGTTTGAATCCAATTAAATTTTATTTTTCTCTCTCTCATTTTCAACCACACAATCTTTCATAAATATTATACATAAATCGAAAAATTTTCCTTCTTTTTCAACCGTTCATTTTTCAAAAAAAAAAAAAATTATTACTCCACCTATTTTTATTCACAAAAAAATTGGGGCCAAACGGGGGCTAAGTTAGTCAACTTCCCACATATTTTCTCTTAAATTCTTTGGTGAATATAATTCCTATGGTTTGATATAATATACAAGTTTAGACCTCAACTCATAACGTTGTCGGCAAATATCATCTCTAACCCTCTAACCATTTAGCACAAATAATCATTGATGAGCTATGTAGTATAAGTTCTCAATATTAATCTACTACAATAGATACAAAATACCATAGTAAAAGGGAAAATAAACTGCTACATAATAAATATTTGCCGACAACGTTTTGAGTTAGGGTATAAAGTTGTAAATTACATCAAACCATAGGAATTATATTCACTGAAAATTTTAAGAGGAAAAAAATATGGGAAGTTGACTAATTTTCCCGTTTGGCCCCCATTTTTTGTGAATGAAAATATGTGAAATATTAATATTTTTTTTAAATGAATGATTAAGTAAGAAATTTTTTTTTTTGATTTACATATAATATTATTTTATGAAAAGTTATGTGGTTGAAAATAGGAAAGAGAGAGAAATAAAATGTAATAGAATAAAATTTAATTAGACTCAAACAAGATAGACACCATTTTAGCAAATGAGTGTAAATCTTAGGGACCATTTCTGCAAATTCCATTAAATTGTTAACGGTTGATTTAACGGAATTGGATGGAAGGACCAATCCCGCAACAAACGTTTGAAATAAGGGTGTAAATGTCAAAATTAAAACGATAGGGACCATTTTAGCAATGAGTGTAACCATTAGGGACCATTTCTGCTAATTACCCCTTAAGTTTTACCATACTCATGTTTTCTTCTTTTTGTACACACCACAAAGAGAACAAGAAAATTCTAAGATACTAAGACTAACAATTTTTTTTTTTTTTTTTTAAAATCTCAAGTCAATTAATGCAAAGAGAAAACTATGTCAATTTGTAAGGAACCATTTCCATATAAGGAATTCCATCAAATTGATTTAACAGTATTTTATTGGCATATATTCGGGTAAAATGTTTGATTTATCACCCAACTTCAATATGGCCAGGTTTGACTCATTGAATCTCAAACTGTTTTCTAACGGTCACTCGGCATTGAGATGTTGTACTTCATCCATCATATTGTAGGGGAAAATTGGAGAATCAAGGTAAATCAAATCAAAACCGAAGGCCCGTGTTCACACGGTTTCCTTAAATCGAATTCGCTGCCTTACCGGGTGCAAGAGGTTTTGATTGGTGTTCGATTCCCAGGATACAATCGGTTGTCGGTTCACGCTGCACAACGTTAACCGCCTACGAACTAACTGTGTATATCTCTTAAAGGAATCGAGAAAGAGGGGCTGGAACTGAACGGTGGAAGTTTGGTACGAGAAGGAAGATGGTTTCTTGTTTTTTCCCCTCTTTTCAGCCAAGAGAACTCTCCTATTTATACCCATAGAGGAGGAGCTAGCTCTTTAATGCATTAAAGGAGGAGTTACAGCATTGAAAATGAGTTACAGCATTGAAAAGAGGAGTTACAGACGTTTGTGTAGTGGGGATGGTGTTGAAACGGATGAAATTCAAATTCAAATGGATTCAATCAATGGAGGAGGTTTTCATTCAACATTTAATATTTTGCAACATTCCCCCACATGAATGAAAATCTAGGAACCAAAGACTCAAGAGAGAAAGAAAGAGTAGAGCGACACAATCCTGCATAGGATAGGTAGCATTTAGCTTTGAACATTCCCTTGTGAAACCTATCGGGAATTACTAGCAAACCAATAGATCTGATGCCTTGAACTGTTTCGCCATTTGTGTAAACCAAGACAATAGATCTCACACAGGACCATTCTAGACACAGCGTAGTTCTCAATGTTGTGTTCAATTTGGCCATGAACATGTCACCTGGTTCTGCAAGTGTTTGTTCAAGGATGTAGCCTTCCCAATCCTTATAGAAGCGGCCCCACTTCACACTCACATAGGTGACCTCTTAACTCAGTCTTTCACAACAACGGTTAATGGTCATTAAAAGCACAGCTTAACCTACATCTTCCAATCACTGTGAGCACCATAGGAATGAGCAGAAGGAGAACCTTCTCAGTGATTTACATGAATATACATGATTTAGTTGTCCCTTTGAACCTAGATCCTGGGATCTCCATTCAGCTGGGTTGGGTTTCCACCATGATACCTTTCAATGTTATAGGCTGCAAGCCCATTCCCCTCGATGCTTTTTCAACTAGCTCTGGAGTTAGCCCTTTGGTTAGCGGATCCGCAATATTATCCTTTGACTTCACGTAGTCCAGAGTGATAATACCTTGTGAGAGTAGTTGTCGAATGGTATTATGTCGTCTTCAAATATGTCGAGACTTACCATTATACATATTGCTCTGTGCCCTGCCAATTGCTGATTGATTATCGCAATAAACACAAATTGCAGGCACGGGCGTTGACCATCTTGGAATATCCTCAACAAACTGGCGAAGCCACTTTACTTCTTCAGTTGCTTTGTCCAAAGCGATGAACTCTGATTCCATTGTAGATCTTGCGATGCAAGTTTGTTTGGACGATTTCCATGAGACAGCTGCACCACCAAAAGTGAAAACATATCCACTAGTAGACTTGGAATCTGACATATCTGATATCCAATTTGCATCAACATACCCTTCGATTACTGCAGGGTATCTAGAATAATGCAGTCCAAAATCACGAGTGTACCTTAAATAATGTAGCACCCTGAAAATGGCTTTCCAGTGGATAGCACCTGGGTTACTCGTGTAGCGACTCAATCTGCTAACTGAGTATGCTATATCTCGTCTCATACAAGTCATTAAATACATTAAACTCCCAATTATCCGAGAATATTCTAACTGTGACACACCATCACCAGTGTTCTTGGATAAATGGAGACTCAAATCCACTGGAATCCTGGCCACAGTGGTATCGGACTTGTTGACCTTGTCTAGTATCTTATCAATGTAATGAGATTGAGATAACGCAAGTCCATTCGGTATTCGAGTAATTTTTACTCCCAAAATGACATCCGCGAGACCCATATCTTTCATGTCAAACTTTGAGTTTAGCATATTCTTAGTGGCTTTGATAATCTTATCAGAGCTGCCGACAATGAGCATGTCATCGACGTACAGACACAATATGACATATCCATCATTAGTGTCTTTGATATATACACACTTGTCACACTCGTTGATTCTAAAACCACTAGAAAGCATATCATTATCAAACTTTTCATGCCATTGCTTTGGTGCTTGCTTTAAACCATAGAGCGATTTAACCAGTTTATAGACTTTCCTTTCTTGACTTGGAGCCGAAAACCCCTCTAGTTGCTCCATGTAGATTTCTTCATTCAAATCTCCATTTAGGAAAGCTGTTTTTACATCAATTTGATGTATTTCCAGATTTCGTAAGGCTGCAATAGTAATTATCATCCTGATAGAAGTTATTCTCGACACTGGAGAATAAGTATCAAAATAATCTAAGTCTTCTTTTTGCTTATAACCTTTGATTACTAGCCGAGCTTTATCTTATCAATAGAGCCATCCGCTTTCATCTTTTTCTTGAAGATCTACTTGTAGCCCAAATGCTTACAGCCCGGTGGAAGATCTACTAATTCCCAGGTATGATTCTGTAGGATAGAATCGATTTCACTCTTGATGACTTCTTTCCACAGATGACCATCTGGAGAAGATATAGCTTTGATGATCATTCTTCATCAAGTATGTGAGAAAATCAGGGCCAAACGTCTTAGAAGTTTTGGTCATTTTGCTCCGTCTAGGCTCATCCTCACCTTCTTCAACTGGATCTTTACTGCTGCCAGAAGCAGAAGATTCCATAGTCCGTTTAATAGGAGTTAACTGTTTAGGAGATTTACAAGGAAATATATTCTCAAAGAATTGTGCATTCGTAGACTCCATAATCGTGTTCGAATAAATATCAGGTACATTCGAATAATGCACAAGAAACCTATACGCATTACTATTTTGTGCTACACACAGTCAACTGTCTTAGCTCCAATCTTGACCTTCTTAGGAGGAGGCACCGCGACCTTCGCAAGACACCCCCACATTCGTAAGTATTTATACGAAGGTGTACGACCTGTCCAAAGTTCATACGGAGTCTTATCCATATTCTTTCTTAACACTTTATTCAAAATGTAATTCGCAGAAAGAATAGCTTCTCCCCACATGTTCTGTGCTAATCCAGAACTAATTAACATAGCATTCATCATTTCTTTTAACGTTCGAGTCTTACGCTCAGCAATTCCGTTCTGCTGAGGTGAATAAGGCGCAGTAGTTTGGTGAATTATTCCATGTTTAGCAAAAAATTCACCAAATGGTGATTCATCTTATAAAGAATGAATTTATCGATAATTTCGTCTTTGCTTTTAAGCAAGTACACATAACAATATCTATTGTTATCGTCGACAAAAGTAATAAAGTACTTATTGCCGCCTCTTGTTTAGACAAATTTCAAGTCACATACATCACTGTGGACTAGTCCCAATGGCTCGGTACTTCTTTCAATATTATGAAATGAAGACCTAGTAAGCTTAGCCTCAACGCAGGTTTCACATTTATGATTTGAATCAATTTGAAACCTAGGCAAGTAATTTAGTTTGCTTAGTCTACGTAAAGCATTGTAATTTACGTGACCTAATCTACCATGCCACAGATTAGGAGACTCAAGCAAGTAAACAGAAGGAGTTTTCTCATTATTCATAATAGTTGGGGTTACAGCAATAACATTCAATTTAAACAGGCCATCAGTCATATAGCTTTTCCCAACATAAACTCCTATTTTGGTAATCACCAACTTATCCGTCTCAAAGACCATGCGGAAACCATTCTTGCTTAGAAGAGACCCAGAGACCAGATTCTTGCGAATCTCTGGCACGTACAACACATTAGTCAGAGTAAGCTCTCTGCCAGATGTCATCTTTAGGATTACCTTACCTTTACCAAGCACTTCAAAAGTTGCAGAGTTTCCCATGAACAACTTTTCACAATTTGTAACTGGTACAAAAGTAGTGAACATGCTCCTGTTGGAGCAGACATGGCAAGTAGCCCCAGTGTCCAGCCACCACTCCTTAGGGTTTGACCCCACCAGATTAACCTCACTAATCACCGCCGTAAGGTTTAGGTCAAACATGTCATCTGAGAGATGATCTCTCTCATTTCCAACCATATTAGCTTGAGGGCGCTTCTTGTTATCCCTCCGAGGCTGACGACAGTCTGCTGATTGATGTCCAACTTTGTCACAATTGAAGCACTTTCCATTGAACTGGAACTTAGGCTTCTTTCCTACCCCACCGGAAGGCTTCAACTGAGACCCTTTCGTGGTCTGCTTTTTGTCTTTCCAATTTCCATTACCATGTTTGGCTTTAAATGATTGACCTTTCTTAGTACCAGAACTTTGGCCGTGTTCCATTACATTAGCCTTCTCAGAGTAAGAATTCTCTGACTTACGTTTAGCCTTTTTGTTATCCTCCTCAATGCGCAGCTTGATAATTAAATCCTCGAAAGACATCACTTTCCTCTTATTCTGCAAATAGCTTTTGAAAGCCTTCCACTGAGAAGGTAGCTTGTGAATAACAGTAGCTACCTATAGAGATTCTGACATAGTCAGACCCTCAGCATGCATTTCTTGCATGAGCACTTGATACTCCTGCACTTGGCTCACCACTGAACGTGAATCAACCATTTCGAAGTCCATGTATTGACTGGCCAAGAATTTCTTAGACCCAGCATCCTCGGATTTGTACTTCTTTTCTAAGGACTCCCAAAGCTCCTTAGCAGACTTCTTTACCACATACACGTGATACAGAGAATTCTGTAGGCCATCCAAGACATAGTTGCGACACAAAAAATCAGCACTTTTTCATGCATCCCAAGCCGCACGCCTATGCATATCAGTGTCGTTTTCAGCCTCGACAGGAGCATCCTAGGTGAGGAAGCGTGCAAGGCCCAAAGTAGTAAGATAAAAAATCATCCTATTCTACCATGTCTTAAAATCAGTACCAGCAAATTTATCCGGTTGAATTGCATGGTTCACCGAAAATGGAGCTGGAAACGTTGGCAAGGGTCCCGAGGCCGCAGCCCTAGGCACTGGCAAAGGTATTGTGCCAAATTGGATTGTCGAGGCCGCAGCCGTAGGCAAAGTTGGGTTTACTCCAACATGAGGAATCCCACCTCCAATTATCCCGTCAATGGGAGGAATGCCAGTTGTGGTCTCCATAGGGTTAACAGTGTTCATAGTAGGATTTGGTACACCGGTACTAACAATGTTGCTTCCGTTGTTCACATCGTCATTTTCATGTGACGCCATTGAACCTTAGAACAAGCAACAATTAATTTAGAATAATTATAAATTTGTAAAACCGTGTATAAATTCGATATCTAAATAATCTGTTCGAAAAAACAACTACAAAATAAAAGAGCAGATTATTTTATCAAATTATTAACAAATTAACAATCATTTAAAATAATTGATAATCATTAACTAATAATTGGAATTAATCATTAAAAGGAAACTAGGCAATCATAACAAATAATGAGGTAATCATACTAGAAATTATAAAATAGTAACTTAATCATTACCACATGATTTAAAACCATGCAAGTTTACAAAAATCATGCAAAACCATGGAACTCACGCCTAAAACCATGCAAAACCATTTTTTCTTTTAAACTGGAAATCAAGCACAGAACCAAACTTCCCGTAATTTTTTTTTCCTTCCAATTTTGATCAACTCAAAAATCTGCCTTAATGCAACTTAATTAAATAGTGAACAGAATAGATGGGGGGGAACCATGAACTGATGAAAAAAACATGATCTGGGGAAAAAACGTGAACTGAGAACTGATGAACAAACATAAAATTTTTGATTCACCAAAATCAATTCGATTTAAGCTTGTAGGGGAAAATTGGAGAATCAATGTAAATCAAACCAAAACCGAAGGCCCGTGTTCACACGGTTTCCTTAAATCGAATTCGCCGCCTCACCGGGTGCAAGAGGTTTTGATTGGTGTTCGATTCCCAGGATACAATCGGTTGTCGGTTCACGCTGCACAACGTTAACCGCCTACGAACTAACTGTGTCTATCTCTCAAAGGAATCGAGAAAGAGGGGCTGGAACTGAACGGTGGAAGTTTGATGCGGGAAGGAAGATGGTTTCTTGTTTTTTCTCCTCTTTTCAGCCGAGAGAACTCTCCTATTTATACCCATAAAGGAGGAGCCAGCTCTTTAATGCATTAAAGGAGAAGTTACAGCATTGAAAAGGAGTTACAGCATTGAAAAGAGGAGTTACAGACGTTTGTGTAGCGGGGATGGTGTTGAAATGGATGAAATTCAAATTCAAATGGATTCAATCAATGGAGGAGGTTTTCATTCAACATTTATTATTTTCCAACACATATTTCATTTCCCTTGTAGTTGACATATCACACAAAAATCTCACTACAAGTTACGATCATTAAAAAAAATTACAACTTATCTAAACCATCTAAATAAAATGTTCATTACTCATCAACTTATATTGTGGCTACGTACTCATCAAACTTCTAACTATTTCCCAATGGTCACAATTTTTAAGATGTCGCGCTTCATCCGTCATCCTCCAAATTCCATTCCCTAGTTGCGATGTGTTGCACGAAAATTCCACATGGTAGTACAAAGATTAAAAAAAAAAAAATTTACTACTCAAACAAACTATCCAACTCACCAGAATCGCCATACGTAAAATGTGACTTCTACAGTCTCATAAACTTTTTTAAGCCCTAATTGTTCATCCTCAATTTCAAACCCCCTAGCCCCTAATTCACTCATCTCACCAATGTACAACAAAATTGTATATTGAGACGGGTTGTTTGTTGAAAAGAATGCAAGATGCTACTACTTATAAAGTCTCATTTCCCAGTTATACCTAAGGATGACAATGGGGTGGGTTCGGGGTGGGACACCTTCACCCCGCCCCGCCCGGTCTCACTCCAACCTCGCCCCGCCCCGCCTTAAATGGGGCGGGGCGGATCGGGGTGAGGACAGGACGAGAATTTTGCCCCGTTTAATTTATATATATATATATGTTTTTTTTTTCACATTTTCAAAATTCGAGTTATGTTATTATTTAAAGTTCAACCCTTAACACAAAATCTAAAGATCATTCCATATATTTTAAATTTTTTTCTAGGTTTTTCGATCAAGATATTAATTTGTTTTGATTAATTGGTATAAATCTTTCAAAAGTAAAGAATATTATTTGACTATCATGATTCAGAATTTTAGATTATATAATTTAATTATAATAAAAGATTGAATGGCCGAATTTATAAATTATATAAGCAATTGTTAGTTATGTAAAATTTTAAATTGACAAATGTATAATATAATGTTTGGATTAGAAACACGTTATAAAATTGTAAATAAAACTAACCATTTATTAAAATTCTATTTTTTTCACGGGGTGGGTTCGGGACGAGGCATCCTCTCCTCACCCCACCCCGCGACCTGCCACTAGATGACCCCCGATGCCCCGCCCAACCCCATCAACCCGTCGAGGCGGTTTTTTTTTGCCCCATCGGATCGGGGTGGGACGGGCTAAATTGTCATCATTAGTTATACCATACATCCAGCATATATTTAATCCCAATCTTCCATTTTTGCTGGTGTATGTCCAACCATTTGAGGAAGGAAATGTTATCGAATTTCGACAACTAGTGTACAACTTCAATACATTCTAGGTCGTGTTCGTGTTTTTCTTCTTCAATGTGGCTGAAGTTCGATTAGTGGTGTCAAAACGGTGGGCCGGCCCGCTAAAAAAAGAGGCCAAACCGGCCCGCTCGGTCCGGGTTGGCGGTCCGGGCTGGCGGGTTGGCCCGTTCGGGTCGGCCCATTTTTTTTTTTTTTTCAATTTTTTTTCCAAAATTGTCATTTAAAAAATAATTTTTTAAAATTATAGTAAAAACTAAAAATCGATAAAAATTACATAAGATTGATTTAATTCCAATAAATTTTACATGAATAACAAAAAATTACAATTTTTTAAACAATATTTTGCCTAACTTGACAAATTAAATAGTTTTTAACTATTTATAAATTTATAGTTAAAGTACATCCCAACTAGGTTGGCACATACTTAACTACAATTTCGTCTTTACAACTCAAATTCTACTCATCTTGAGCTATATTAAGATTTTTAAAGTCTTCAACAATATCGTCAACAACTTTATCTTGCATTCTTCTATCTGCAAAAATCCAGTCTTTCACGCATATGAGAGCTTCTAAAACATATTCTTTAAGTCTTGATCTTCTTTCATCTAGCACCCTGTTACCTGCACTAAAAGCAGACTCCGATGCCACTGTTGAAACTGGAACTGTTAGTAGATCTCGGGCCATTTTTGATAATATAGGATATGAACGTTCATTTAACTTCCACCATTGTAAAATATTTAAGTTATCAACCTCATCTTGTGGAATTAAACTATAGTGATCAAAATTATAATATCTTTCTAATTCAGTAGGTGTAGCATTCTCATTTGAAGTATATGATGCATTGCGTTTCTTCTTGGCTAGTAGAGAAAAGAAAGAATTTTTACCTTTGGAAGTTGTAGCAGAACTTATATTAGAAGGAACGTTTTCATTATTACCATATTTTATAAAATAACTATTGTACATTTCATTAATAAAAAATTCTATTTCCCGATTTGAAACACTTATATTGAAAGATAAAGTTTCAGAAAGTTGTTCCATAGCACACTGAACTCCAAAAAGTTTAATACGAGGATCCATTACAGCTGCAACTGGAAAAATCATTGGCATATTTTCGTAATATTTTTGAAATTTGTCCTCCATTGTACAAATAATGTCACAGAAAAATGGATCGTCTTTATGACTTGAAAATTGATTAGCAATTTCTACAAATTGTAAAAGTACAAGATTACTTGTTTGATAATAAACTTCGAAACTCATTTTAGTTGCCTTATATAATGGTTTCAAAAATTTCATGACTTTAAATGCAACTTCCCAATCAAAATCATCTAATTGAAATTGACGTTGTTTTGAATTAACGAAAGCATTAATAGCATTTGTGTAACCAACACACGATTTTAATATAAAATATGTTGAATTCCACCTATTTGGAATATCATCAATAAATTTTCTTCTCCTCAATCCAAGATTTTTACAAATTTTTCCAAATTATTGTCGTCTAGAATCTAAACAAGAAATGTAGTTAATACCTTCTCTAATTTTATGTTTTGTGGTGTTATTAATTTTAAACCATCTTGCACTACTAAATTATATATATGACAAACACATCTCATATGAAATAATTTAAAGTCAAATGAGGGAGTAATGACCATTTTCAAAAGCTCAATACATGCACTATTTGCACTAGCATTATCAAAACTAATGCTAAATAATTTGTTGTATACATTAAATTCATTAAAAATCTGTAATAAATTTTCACACAAATTTATTCCATTATGTGGATATTCTAATAAGCGAAAAACAATAATTCTTTTGTGAAGTAATCAATTGTTATCAATAAAATGTGCAGTGACACATGCATAGCCATTGTGATTACGTCCAGACCAACAATCAGATGTAAAACACATAACTCCATCAAAGTTATTAAATTTAGTTTTTAAATTTTCAGCCATTGTATGAAATAATTTCAAGATATCTGATCGAGCAGTATTTCTACTTACAGACCGATAAGCGGGTTGAACATATTTTTGCATAAATTCTTCGAAGTATCGATCTTCTACGAAAGTAAAAGGCATCTCCCTTGTTGCCAAAAATTCAGACATTCCTACTCTCATTCGATCTTGCGAATTAACAAAATTAGAAAAAGTAGCCGATCTACTAGTATTAGTAAAAACGGTAATTTGATCTTGTTTATGATCAAAATGCCCTTTTTCATTCATATGTTTCTCTTTGTGTCTTCTTAATGTGCGCGTGCCCTGACTTTTAACCCATGCATAACCCTTTCTGCAAATAGTACATATTGCTCTTTTGTTTGGTTCATCTATTGTAAAGATTTCCCAAACATCAGATGTCTGTTTTTTTCTCCTTGTCTGTTGAGAAGATCCAATATTTGGATCATTATCATCATCTAAATTTATTGGAGAACTACTATCACGAAAATTGATATTTTTTGAAGAAAAATCACGAGATCCATAATATTTTAACAAATATTTTTGAAATAATAAGATGAAAAGAAAACATAAAATACTAAATATTAAAAATACTTGTTGAAATATTAAGAGAGATTGAGAATGAGAAAATGGAGTTTTTAAACTTGTAGATTATAAGAGAGAATGGATATTTTCGCACAAAAATTACACGATCAAGATGCAAATGAAATTGAAAAATTCGCAATTTATAGAAAAAAAATAACGGAAAAGTCGCCAACGGTCACTGTGCATAGTGACCATTGGCTGCAGGCTGCAGCAGGCGCGCCGTGCAGCGAAATTTAAAAAAAAAAAAAAAAAATTTAACCGGGCTAGCGGTTAACCGTTGGCCCGGTTTTTAAAAACCCGGCCCGGACCGGGTTTCCAATTTTGAGGCCCATGATTCGGCCCGCTTGATTCGAGGGCCGATTCACCTCCAAGCGGGCCTGAGCGGCCCGCCCGTCTTGACACCACTAAGTTCGATTACATTTCCTTCCTCAAATGGTCGAATATATTCATGCAAATATGAAACATAGGACGAGAGACGTCGAGCAAAATGTATAATTGAGGATATGACTTTATAAGTAGTAGCTTTTTGCGTCATTCTCATCAATCAGCCATGCTCAGTGCACACTTTAGTTATATGCGATTGAGATGTGTAAATTGGGGCAATGATTTTTTAGGGTTAAAATTGGGGTCAAACAAATAGGGCTCGAAGAAGTTTATGGCCACGAAAGTTGCATTTTTAATATGGCAATTTCAGTGAGTTAGATGGTTTGATTGAGTTGTACTTGTTTTAATGACTGTAAATTATCACGTGAAATTTTCGTGCAACACATCAGTAACGAAGGGATCCAAAATTAGTGGATGATGGATGGACTGCAACGTCTCAAAAATTAGTTACCATTAGAAAATAGCTTGAAGTTTGGCCCTTGTTTGAGCCCCTTTTTTAGGGAAAAAAAAATACATTCTTAAACAGTATTTTGACATCATTTCAACCACACATTTTTCAATAAAATAATATTACACGTAAATCTAGAATTTTTCTTTATTTTTTAATCACACATTTCACATCATTACACTATTCAGAAATACATTTTGAAGACAAAAATGGGGCTCAAACAAGGGCTTAATAAGCCCTGTTTAGCCCTCATTATTCCCCTTGAAATTATAATTCAATTTTCTTTCTCTATTTATTAATCACAAAATTTTCAATAAAATAATATTACATGTAAATCCATTTTCTTCTTTTTTTAACAATACATTCTTCAAAAAAGTTACTATTACACTCATTATACTGTGGAATAATGGGGCCAAAAGGTTATTAAGTAAATCGTGATCATACTATAAGTTGGATGAGTAATGAAACATTTTATTTGAATGATTTGACAGACCTATTATTTTCTAAATGGCCGTAACTTGCTAAGTAAGATTTTTGTGCGACATATTAGCAATGAGGGTAATGAAATCTGATGGATGATGAATGTAGTGCAACGTTTTAAAGATGATCATTGAGAAGTAGTTTGAAATTTTATGAGTAACCCATGATCATATTTAAATTGGGTGACTAATGAAACATCTTAGTCCATTTTATCTTGACCTTTAAGTCCTTGTTTGATAGGCTTTTTTTTTTTTTTGGAAAAATATTATTTTGAAAAATAAAATCTTTGGAGAATGTGTGATTAAAAAGTATAGAAAAATTTTGAATTTTAGTATAGAATATTTTATTATATGAATATGTGGTTGAAAATAAAAATATAGAAAAAAGAGTTTTAAAAGAACATGAGACAAACATGGCTAAGATTCTGTTTGGTAGGGACTAATATCAGATTTTTAGTAGATTTTGATAAAAATTGATGAAATATGTGGTTGAATAGTTGTGGAACCAATAAAATATATGGTTGAAATGAATTGTTGATTTTGACTTAAATTAAAATCTAAATTTTAATTTATTTTCATATCCTATTATTCCATTTACTGAATAAATTGTGACAAAAGAATGTGAAACCCCGTCACTCTAAGCTAAACCTTCTCAAAAGTTGAGGGAAAAATTGTAGCCGCGATCCCAAACCTTTGCGTTTTTTGCAAACTTTATCTCAACCTTCATTTTGTGCCATCATATGTCCCAAACCTTTGAGATATTTGTAGTTACAGTCCAAAATGACAGAAATCGTCAGTTGACCTCAAAAAAAGGAAAAAAATGCAAATTTTGACCAATTTAAACAAGGGCATTTTCGTCCAATTTTATTTCTCACTTTTAAAAGTTATTTGGTCAGTTTTAATATCACTCCCTCTCCATTATCTCTCACGCTACGAAGCCGAACAGTCACTTTCTACAATGTTGACGAAAAATAGACAACAATCTGATGAAATTCCAGAAGATATTGCATGTCACATATGAGGCCCTCTTCCCGAAATTGTATATGGTAAGTTTTTTAAAGTTTTTCAAAAGTTTTGGTTGTAGACATTTTTGCCTCGGAGTGGGTTGTGAAGTGTGATGACATAATGCATATTTCCATCATTTTAAGCATGTTATTGAGTTGGAATCACATGAAATTTGCAATATTTATTGATGCTACTTTTGCTTTCCTTTTCATTCAACTAGGGTTTGGTGTTAATGATGGTTTGTTGTTATGATTTTTTTTTTTGTCAAGAGGAAAAGTCAAGTTATTTCACCATAAAGTTATATTACGGCGGTGTATTACTTTCAAAGATGCTAAATTTTGTATATGAGCATGAGAAGATATCATATCTAAACTACCTACACCTTGATTGATTTAATAGATTTCTCTTGGACAATGCTATGAAGATGCTAAGCGTTTTTGAGAAAATGAAGTATCTGTATAAGATTAAAAAAAAAGATTGAGTGAGGCATCTTTTTGGTTGGTGAAAGATGCAAACTTTATGAATGTAGTTAGGTTGCTTGGTAAGAATATGCTTGCTGAGATTTGGAGTGTGCCCGTAGTTGAAGTGTTAGAATTTTCTATGGGACGACAAAGTATGGTATGATATTGTAGTGGTTGATGTTGACACTAGTGATGTGTTGGGAGATGTGGAAGAAAAAGGGAAAGTAGATGTTGAGAAACAGTTTGAGCATAATGTATGTTATGCATAAGTAGACTTGTATGTTGTGGATGAGACTGAGAATAATGATGCATATGATGAAATAGAAGTGGATGCAAGGAGTTAAGTTGATGTTCTTGTAGGTGAAGTGAGTGACTTACATACAGATAAAGATCATGTACATTCACGTGATGATAATATAAGTGATCAACCTATAGGTGAAGAACTAATGGTAGACCTGCATGACTACAATGAGGTACCCCTTGCAGATCACAATGAAGAGGCACATGTACCCCCTATACCACCTGCAGATGCACCCCGTTCTCCTGAACCTCTAGATGATGCACCCATTTGTTGATGAAAATGTGGACCACATTGACAGTAAAGAAGGAAATATGGAATTTGAATTTGAGGAAAGTTTAATGGAGGAGTTCAATAATCCAATTATAAGCAAGATGAAGATGTACCTGTAGATGAGGATGAGGATGATGAAGATACATTCTTCAGATTGTTTGAGAGTTTTGATATTGGTGATGAAAATCGGGCTGAACATTAGGGTGCAGCAAGCCATGTAGATGGTGACGGAATAGATTATGATGAGTCAGACAATCTTAAAAGTACTCCAAGTGATACTGAAGAAGTTGGTCGGTCTTCGAGAGCTAGGAATGAGCCTTGGTTTTATCCTGCTACAGACTTGCAATATCAAAAATTTCAAATAGGTATGATGAGCCTTGGTTTATTGTATATTTTCTGCTGGCATGCAGTTTGACAACATAAATTGGTGGTACAAACTGAAGGATAAGGTAGAGTTTGCAAAAAATGCAAATATTTGGGACCGCGGCTGCAATTTTTCCAAAGTTGTGCATTACGAATACAAAAGATCTTTTCTAGTTCATTCACGTTGTTGCTTCTCTAATCACTAATCACGCTACTCTCTGGTAAGCTTTTTCTTGCTCTATCCTTTTCTCGATTCCGTGGCATATTTTGTAAATTTTGATTAACTTTAGGTCTTTACTTTTTGGTTTTTAGTTCTAATTTTTCTTACAATTAATTGTATGCTAGATTCGGGAAACTAAATTTTGTTGCAGCTTTAAATTTTAATGTTAAACCTGAAATTTTTGTTCGTAGTAGAACTTTTTCTTTAATTAGGGAATTACTAAGGGAGTGTTCTCTTCGTGTTTCAGTTTTGTATTTTGAGTTTTGAATTCGTTTTGTGTTTTGTGTTTTGGGTGTCTGTTTTGAAATTGTTGAAAATGCGTTCTTTTGTCATTTTGGAAAACTGTTTCTCAAAACATAAAACTGAAAACGCGTTTACTTTGCAATTTTGAGAATTTTTTTTTTATAATATTTTATTCAAGAAATCTGATTATTCAATTAATTTTAGTAGTTTTTTGAAGTTGGTTAATCTTGAATTTTTTTTTTTTCATATATAAAAATACAAACTAAACTAAATTTGGCAACACAGTTCAACTAAATTTTTTTTTTCAACGTTGCCTGTTGCCATAGTCCTTCCCTGATAATAGTCCCCTTTATTTTCTATTTCTATATAAAACATTGACCAACAAAATTAAAAACAAACATCATCTATTTACACACAAGTATTTTAAGACTACAAAATAAAAATTATAATGAAATTCATACATAATAATCATAGAACAAGTATTATTGCTTCTCCAAAACACAATAAACACTCTCCAATACAGAAATGAGAGCCAAAAAACCAGCCGAAGCAAATATGTCAAGAACATACACAATGGTCAAAGAGAAGATTTACAATAAAGCTAATACCAACGTCTATAAGGTGAAAATTTGGAAAAATGCTAGCAAAGATTCCCATCACAACGTACACAATCAATTGGTCCAAAATTTCAGACGAGACATCACGTAGCAAGCTGCTTACATAAATGAGGTCCAAGAAGGCACATGCACAAGAGAACTCAATTTCAAATTCTTCTCTTAACTCAGCTTGACTCCATATGACTGCAATAAGGACCGAATATAGAGGTTAAGTACATTAATTAATAATAAAGGAAACTCAATATGTAGAAGCCTTGGTGTGCACAAATCTACAAAACCATAAATGTTGCTTAAACTACCACCACTCAAGCAAAGTCTCCAACAAGTTGTGGCCAATTCCATTCACCAGTATCAACTAATTAAATTATGGGAAAATTACAAGGTCCAATTTCCAGGGACATCCGCTTTGTTCTGCAAGGAAAAGAAACAATAAAATGTGTATCACGAACAATGACAGATGCCGTAGTTATTTTGTGTTAAGATAGAGAAAATGAAATTCTATGACATATTAAAAATCTCTTTGCTTCCTCTATTCATCTCCTGATCTTTCTAACAAGATCTGCACCCCCGACCTTCACAACAAGAATCTCATTGCACTTGTAATCTAAGTGGATGTTAATTGACTAAAAGAGGGAAACCGTGAAAGATATTTTTTTACCTTGTTCAACGATAATATCAATAGCCAAGGATAGAGGTACATGCTTTTCAATTTTCCTTTCTCCGCAAAAGGGTATAAATGAAGGCCTTGACCCCTACAAATGAAGAAAAACTTTCATACATTAGCTCCAGATTATTAATTTCACTCTTGAGGGTGAAGCTAACAACGTGAAATCAATTCATTGGAAGATGAGATACCTTGTAGACTATTTTTGTCGGTGTAACATAGAGCTTGCATGATGCTATATCCTTCTTAATCACACATCTTCTAAAAGGGAAATATAGCAGCATAATGATCCCAATACCCCGTGCTAAAACCAACAATACAGATATTGAGACCCATATTATAGTATCATACTGTATGTTTTTTATGCTAGTTCTTTAAATGAAGCCGTGTATAGAATGTGTGAGGGAATATCAGCTTCTTCATCTCCATTCTAGCTTAAAGACGGTTCAGAGAGCAACAAATCTCTTGCTAACTCAAGCTCTGATAGTCCCTCAGTATGACCCATCAACATCATACACAAATCTGTTATTTCCTTAATTACTAATTCCAGACCATACACTAAGTGCCAGTAGAAATTATATGTGATTGAATTTCATTTTTAAATTCAACTACATCAGAACATAGATCGAGTTTAATGCTAACAACAATACGTGATTGAACTGCCTTCTAAATTCAACTAAAACAAAACATAAATCAAACTTTACATTTTAACACAGACTCAACTGTACACTTAATACATCGTGAAAAACTAGTATGTATCAGCACATTAAATTAGTAATCGAGAAAAAGGTTTTAACAAGAAAATCCCAAATTTTCCCTACGAAAAATCCCAAAAATTGTGAACACCCAGATCGTAGAGTCGCATACCCAACTTCATAAGAAGAAAGAAACCAGAAATAGTAGAGGATTAAGCAGTAAAATTGGTGAAACAGAAAACCCAACAAAATTGAAGAACCTCAAGGGGATTTGAACAAAATTCCCAAATTCAGGAACATAAAATCCGGTAACGCCTTCGATTGAACCTTCGAATCTTCAATATGTGACAATGAAGAAGTTGGGAAGGCAGATCAACTCTAGAGAAAATGGTGGAATTCAATCTTGCAGGGGGTGAGAGGGAGAGAAGACTTGAGAGGGAGATAAGTACCGGAAGTCGTTTCCCGCGTTTTCCACAATTTCTTTCGTTTTGCTTGGAAACGCCCAAAACGGGTTTTTACCGTTTTCCATTTCCTTCACAATTTTTTTTTTCTGTTTTCGAAAACGGGAAAGAGAACGCATTTTTACCATTTTGAAAAATCGAAAACAGAAAACGGCTTGAAAACGCCAAAGAGAACGGCACCTAAAATTCCCAACCTTAAATTTCTGTATTAGTTTTGTATGAATTGTAGAAGAAATACTTTTTTTTTTTTTTGAGTATAAAGATCATATATTTCCTTTTTATTTTTTATTTTTATTGTGTACTATTCTGGGAGTTCGGAAGTCTCATTGGCTATATAAGCAAGCCAACGAAAAGGAAATACCATGTTTGGGAAAGAAATGTTAAATTAAGTCTATTACCTACTTTCTTGGTTTTATCTAAATTTTGGTATTCGAAACTTTTATTTTAAGTAGGAGAAGAAGTGAAATGGATAAGATTTGCCGTTTTGATCCTAAGATTTTTATTCTAGTTGTTTCCAAGTTATGTAGCATGGACACTTCAATTAAGATAGCGTGTTCGTGTCCGACACGTGTTGATACTGACACTTTTCGAACATTCTACCATAAACATTTTTCTTTTCTATTAAAAATATTATATATTTTTATCTCAAAGTTATTAGTAAATAACAAATGCGTACTTATATTTAAAAGATTTCAACAAGAAAAATTAATAATAAGTATAAAAATAAATTTATACTAAATAAATGAAGATTTTTTAAAAATTTAATCAACGTGTCGGCGACGTATCGTGTCGATACTTTTTAAAAAAATCGCGTATCCACGTATCCGACACGTATCGTGTCGGACACACGTATCCGTGTCCGTGTATCATAGTTTCCAAGTGTTGAAGTGTTCAATTCTCACTATTGCAATTCTTACAGAAAAGAGGTTCAATAGTTGAATGGAAGAGTGGTTAATCCTAGTTGTTACTGATATCAATTTGTGTATATCTACTGCAAAAGTAACATAAAGAATTTATTTCAGCAAACACAACAATGGCTGAGGCTGCAAAACCAGTTGTCCCAAGTGTTGAGTTGCTGGAATGGCCAAAGAAGGATAAGCGCCGACTCTTGCATGCTGTGTATCGAGTGGGAGACCTTGATTGCACCATCAAGTTCGAATCCCCCTTCAGAAAAAAAAATATTATTGCTTTTTGTTTGCACTAAGATGTGGTATCCTTATTCTTTTTGAGTTCAAGTTACTAACTTTTTCTTTAATGTCTTAGGTTTTACACTGAATGTTTTGGGATGAAGTTATTGAGGACGAGGGACATTCCAGAAGAAAAATATTCAAATGCTTTTCTTGGGTTTGGCCCTGAAGACTCTCACTTTGTGGTGGAATTGACATACAGTATGTCGAGGCTTTTCAATTCGACATTATTAATCACTATTTAACAAGTTCTTGATTTGACATGGTTGTTTTGGTTGTGGGTTCATTATAAGTTAATAGAGTGCTTGTGATTTAGTCAACAAACATTTCTTTTATACTTACAAGTTGCACATTACACTTCAAGAGCTGATTGATAAGAGTAAACTTTATACTCGCCATCCCTCCTACCTCTTCTCTCACACATGCGCACGCATAGATGCACTAGATGCTTTCCCATCCAATCAATCAGATTTATGTTTTCCTGTCCAAACGGGTGAAGATATCCCAGTAAATGGAATTCTTAATTTATATTCAAGTGGAATGGACAACTCTACGAATTGCAAATGTATTGATTCTACAAACTGGAAATAATCTGGAGAGTTATTTTCTTTCGTATTGATTAATCATAATTCGTGGTTGGTTCTTTCTGATGTTATTCCCACAGACTATGGCGTTGATAAATATGACATTGGAACTGGATTTGGACATTTTGCCATTGCAACCCAAGATGTAAGTGTTTATATTTATTGCTTTTTCTTTGGCCAATACTGCAAGTGCTTATCTGTTGGCCATATTATGATGCCTATTGCCTAATTTAGTTTTTCTGGCATTTTCTCTTTCTATCTGTTAGGTTTAAAAACTGGTTGAAGACATAAAGTCCAAGGGCGGAACAGTCACACGAGAGCCAGGTCCAGTTAAAGGTGGATCGTCTGTCATTGCATTTGTTAAGGATCCTGATGGCTACCTTTTTGAACTTATTCAACGTGGTCCAACTCCTGAACCACTCTGTCAAGTGATGCTTCGTGTTGGTGACCTTGATCGTTCTATCAAATTTTATGAGAAGGTGAACTCTTCTTTCTTTTTAATTTGTACAAGTTTTGTTTATTTCTTGAAGCTACATCTTCAATGGATCTATTTCTGGTGGTCTTATCTATACTCTTCCTGTGAGTCCATGTGCATAAATTATTGAAACGTCTGGTATGTGTGTTTTTAATAGTTAGTACGTCTATCAGCCATCATGGAGATCGTGATAAGACAGAAATGTTGGAAGTTGGTTAAATATTTAGAGCTTGTGTGGAAGATAATTTCAGGAGTGGTTTTTTTGGAATATGTTAAAAGTAAGGTTACGTTATGGGAAATGTGAAAAATTTTTTTTTTTTGGGAGAATGTGTGGCTGAAAATAAGTGTGGAGAAAATTGAATTTTACACAAGCACTTACGAGAAGCATGCATGTAATCAGGGGCGGATCCAGCTAGTGGCGAGTTAGAGCGGCCGCTCTAGCTGGATTCGCTGGAAATTTTGAGACCGGAGAAGGAGGCCGGAGAAGACTGGAGAGAGAGACCGGAGAAGACGACGCCTTATTCCCATTTTCTGGTTTTGCCGTTCTGGGCCTTTTTTTAAAAAAAAAAAAAAAATTATTGGCCCAAATTATTTGGGCCAAATTGGGTCCAGCCAGTCCCGTTATTTACCCAATTAGTCAATTGCAATAACAACCCAAACCAATTTCCTTCCCATTTGATTTCCCCCCAATCTCTAACCCTCCGGTCCTCCCAAGTCCCACCGGTAGAAGGAGTAGAAGTGAAGGAAGGAATCGGAACTTCTTCACGTCTTCCCGCTTGGTGTGCGACGCTGGGCTGGGCAGCGTGCTGGATGCGTGCCGCGTGTGGCTGTGAAGTGAAGGAATGGGAACTTCACGTCTTCCCACTTTCGGTCTTCACCACTTCGCTACTTGGAGTTGGACTTGGCTAGGTAAGTTCGATTTCTTAATTCTTATAGACTTGCTGCAATGTTGTGTTGTAACTTGTGCGAGTGTGCCGACTGTGCGAGTGCTGTGCCAGAGTGAGACTGTGTGCCGGTGTGCGATCGTGTGTGTGTGACACAATGACAGTGTGAGTTGTGCAGTCTGTGTGACTGTGTGTTGAATACTTGAAAGTTGAATCTGTTGATGAGTTGATCAATGGCTTGATGCGGTGAATGATGCCTATTTCATTTGATTTGCCTTGATGGCTTGATAAAATTAGCTTGAGTTGTGGCATTGTGGACTGTGGTTGTGGGTTGTGGGTTGTGACTTGTGACTTTGTGAGTGTGCCGTGTGTGCTGACTGACTGCTGTGCCTGCAGCCTGCCTGTGTACTTGTGACTGTGAGTTTGTGACTCTGTGATTATCAGTTGGTGTTTTGGAGTTGGTGACTTAACTGTTAATAGTTTTAAGTTGGGGTTTTACTATTGGATAAATTAGATTTGTGTTTGATTTTGGTGACATAACTGTTATGATCGTTGATTATCGATGATCAACGGTGAAAGTCGACTTTCGCTCTAGTTGAAAATTTATGCTGGATTCGCCGCTGCATGTAATTAGGAATTTCCATTTTCATCCTTCAAAAATGATGGTATCGGCAGTCTCTTCCATATGCCTTTGACTTCCATATAAATACTGCAATATCTATGTGCCGTCTGGACCGATTTTCTCCCATGGATACATACCCCTCCCTTATCTGAAAATATGCTGACATTTATCCCTCTTTATTTCGCAGGCATTGGGGATGAAACTCTTGAAGAAAACTGACAGACCAGAACAAAAGGTATCACTGACCGAAATACATTTGTCCTTTGAACTTCAACATTTTTATTTTCCTCTGGGATTTGCTAACACAGTGACAACATATGTTGTTATACTCTGCAGTACACCATAGCAATGATGGGATATGCTGATGAATATGAGACAACTGTCCTTGAGTTGACATTCAATTACGGCGTGACTGAGTATACCAAAGGAAATGCATATGCACAGGTTTGTTTCATGCTTGTGAAAATTCTTCATTTTTGTTATCGTCTGTCTTCTGGCCTCATGGTGGATGTAATAATATTTCTAGGTTGCGATCAGTACTGAGGATGTATATAAAAGTGCTGAGGTTGTCAATCTTGTAACCCAAGAGCTTGGAG
Source organism: Osmanthus fragrans (assembly GCA_019395295.1). Lineage (NCBI taxonomy): Eukaryota > Viridiplantae > Streptophyta > Magnoliopsida > Lamiales > Oleaceae > Osmanthus > Osmanthus fragrans. The sequence goes on from CM033342.1 coordinate 11,374,210, forward strand.
GAAAGATAACTCGGCAACCAGGACCAATTCCTGGACTCAACACTAAGGTCACTTCTTTCCTAGATCCAGATGGGTGGAAAACAGTTCTCATGGAACCAGACTGTAACATGGATTTTGATATTAATATTAATGTTGCATTATCTGTTTAGAGTTTCACTTTTCCTCTGATCAGTAGCATTCAAGTACCTCTCTCTCCCCCCCCCCCCCCCCCCCCCCCGGCGTGTGCTCATAGTTAAGATTTTGTGCTTCAGTTTTGAATACTACATATGAGATGAGCCAAAAAGATCTCTATTGGTTGCACTGTGACTTGTTCTGAACATTGGTTAGCTCATTGTGATAGCTTCATCTTGATGTAAGCTCATTTCACCATTTCTTCTGTATTTGGGTTCTGGTGGATCATTCAGATTTTGTGAAGGGATTGGAGAGCAAAGAGTAACGAGCAAGCGCTCAAGATGGTGATGTGCTGAAGATATTAGTTTTTATTTCTGGGGTTAATAGTTCAGCTATGGAAAATAAATTACCCCAGCCCAGCCCTGTAGTATCTGGCAGTAGAGTTTTATTACAGTCAGAATGCAGTATTTACTGTCTTGAGTACTCAGTGAGCTTTTCTTTGATGTATTTTACTGCATTATCAATAACTTACTTGTAAACTTTTCTCTGAGATTTAATCAAGTCAGAATGCATCATCGAGTTTTAACGATGTTTTGCTTTATATTTTCAGATCAAACCGTAATTATTTATGGCAAAGAGTAACTGTCAAAAAGTTCCACATTACACTGTATAGTCTCCAAATTCGTTCTTGAGAAATTCATTCATGAAATCTTTGAGACTTGTTTAGAAAATGGAATTCTAGTATAGACAAGGAGCTGACATTTTATGTGCATTGGAATTATCTACACCAAATTCAAACTAAAATTTTTGGTGTTTCCACTGCAGCAAGACCCTTCGTATGCTAAGCTTGTTGCGCAATTATTTGTCCCAACTTATGGCTCGTTTGACATGATTTTAAAAAGTCGAAAGGAGCTTTTTTGAGATCCAAAAATAGCTTTTGAACTTGTTTAATTAATTTAATTAAAGTACTTTTGCTAGTTAAAAGAGATTTTAGAGGAAGTTGATTCAATGTAACTTTCTCTAAAAACTCTTTTACAAGAGTAAGAGTAAAAGTAAAAGCAAAAATCATGTCAAATGGACCCTTAACATCCCAAACTTCTTTTGGTAACTTCAAAAGGGTACAGGGAAAAAAAAACAGGCGGAAGTGAAAACCATCTGGATAACTTAAAAGAACTTGTTTGAAAATACGTTTCTGTGGCCACCGGAAGATTTGTTCAAATTCTCTGGTTACAAAACATCATCACCGATAGCCTTGGTGAATAAACTTCTACATTTACAGATAACACGTTTCTGGGAATGTGCCTCCATTTGTATTCAAGTTAATAAGGCCTCCAAGTTGAAGGTAAAACAAATTGGAAAAGAAACAGAAGATAACACCCTGTTGGAGAAAGATATCCAACGTGCACTGTTCAGACTGTTCAGACCAAGTCTTCGGAAATTGCGTCTTAACTGCCTAAAGAAGATTGTTTCCACTTATGAATCTGAATCATTCCTTTCTTGTTGGTTGAGAATTGAGTATATACAGGATAATCTAATTCAGGGGCTATTTAACTGTATCTATAGGATAGCAACCAAGAACTCGAAGAAACCTTGCAAATTCCTGTAGAATGAAGAGTTACATGCGTATAACCCTCATGAGTTGTAGCATGAATATACACAAAATATTTACCATGGGCAAATTTATACATGCAGGGAGTTTATTCATGAGGAATCATTCTTAAGGCCATCTAGCCTAAAAGTAAAGACTATCTACATGTGAGATTGTCGCACATCAGCATAAATCTCATCATGATATTAATTATCAACGGTCTACTGGCATTACAATCATCCAAGAGTTGTATCTATTTTGCATTTCTTTGGATTACAGGGAAATTAAATTCACCAGCGTACCCCATTAAAGTTGGATAAAGGGAACGGAAAGCTGACCTGAAGATGTCCCAAAGCGTATTGGGCACGAGGCTCCGCCATAGATGCTTCAAAGTCAATGTAAAATAGATAATCGAAGTACCTGCAATTGGGATTTAGTCACTTCTACGCATTCAACAGCACGCATGTTGATTTATATTGACTTGTGCAACAAAAATATATTAACCCCTTAAAGTGAATTTATTGAAGTACTTTTTGTTGATGTACTTTGTCCTCTAGGGTATGCACACGTTTTGAGTAAAAATAATATTGGCTATTGGAAAGCAAGGACTCTGATCGTCGATCTGCTCAAATGGTATTTCATGTCTTTCACTACCCATTTGTCATTCTTCTTGTTCCACTTCAGGACAGGCAGATGGAAGAATGTTCCTAACTACATATTCTTACTCTCCCTTTCAGTTTTGAAAGATGGAGCAGGTAAAGGCGTATTGAAGTTAATGAGTAGCAGTATCTCAAGCTATGCATAGCACTGTGGATCAAACAAAAACCATACTTGAAAAATTATAAGATTTTGCCTGGCGTGTTCTTCGATGTATTTTCTAGAGAAGCATTTTCTTGAACAAAAGAGCAGATGTAGGACCATACTACCATATAACAATTGCAGGAAGGAAAAGATGAAAACTAAGTTACCTAAAAGAGTCTGATAAACAAGTCGAAGTTGTTAATCAAAGCATATAACACTGGTAATATTACTAATTATAAAATGACACTCACGTGGCTCTCCCCTTGTTAGAGTCATCAACAACCCTAAGCGGGCGTCTTTTCTGCGGCCGACTCTCAATCTGTAGTTATGTTTTCCAGCAAACAAAAACCATGAAAGCCAATATAGACGGTGAAAAATGGAACTGTAGTTGAAATCATTCTCATAATTACCTTTGATAAATTAATTTCCCTCAGAGCAAACACTGCTAAGGCCTTGAAAAGAACCCCAGGTCCTTCTTCCAGAGTGAATACAATACTAGTCTGGAAAAGAAAACAAGAATTACTTCTATCTTCACAAAAATTATCGAATAGGCCTGAATAAAGAATGATACCTTAAAAGGTCTATCTGTTCCTGGGATAATAGGTTCCCTCGCAAGTGTCAAAAAACGGGTAATGTTATCAGAGTCATCCTGTTTGGTGCATCACAAAACTAAAAAAATTTAAGGATTGTAACATTATATCATCACTATGGCTACACAACGAAAATAATAATATTCCCATGAAGGCAATATCACAGATAGTAAACTGAGTTAGAAGCCTGTTTAACTATCCAAAGAGGAATTCACCTGGAAATTGGCAGGTGAGATTTCAGTATTATCCTACTGAAACACATTAGCTAGGTGAAAGTGAAACAGAAGCAAATTAGAAGTGTTAGGAGAAACAGATGGGATCTGAAATCCTTTGTTCCAAATCAAAAAAGGCAAGAGGAGTAAGGTTAGGAAGTAGAAATAGTTTAAAATCTTCGCAAACTAGGAATAATCAGAGACAAGAATTAAGCAAGAAGTGTAACCAATTTAACATTTCAGTCTCCCATACTTGAGAGTGCAAACCCTATGTGCATTAGGCTTGTGATTTTTTGAAATAGTAAACTTCATAGTAATGGCATCCTTTTCCTAAACTTTTAAAACACACAGAAAAGGTTCCCCATCACGAAACAAAAGAGACCAGGTAAGGTATCTTTTCCTTCCCAAATTTCCTCCCTCGAATCTCTAGAAGGTACTGGGAAAAAAAATCCCCCAAACGTGCAGTGAATGTATGCAGTGGAAAGAAAATACTCAAAAACGAGAGGTCTGGCAAATACCCGACTACCACAAGAGAAGGAGAATCACTTCAGAATGAATACATAAATTATGAGACTTTCATCACCCACTTAACCTCTCACAAAAAATTAGAACGCTCAACGCCTATACCATTTTTATCTTGTTCCTCTCACCTCAATTTTTTTCTCTCTACACCCGACAGGAAAAATCAGCCAAAAGCCTCACCTGAATTCCTTGATCAAGAATATCAAGCCCATAGATTTCTGCAGCTCGAGCACTTGCAACTGCTCCAGTGTCTCGCACCCCTGCAGAGGCTACAACCTGTTCTAGTGTTAAATAGGCTTACGAAAGTTTATAAGTTAAGAGCACTCAAAATATTACCTGAGCAGCACCAGCAGAATCCTCGGCACTGACTCTGGTAACAGCCAACTTGTTTAATGTGATCTCACATTGATCTAGCGCCTGAAAACACCAGAATTAAATATGCTTATTATGTTCAAGGACACCAGAAGTTTGGAATGTCTAGTCAAGTAAAAGACAGTAAAAGAGGGCCATACTTTTGTTCTGAGCATCTTAAGAAACTATGTTTATTGGGAAATTATAGATTCTGCCTTTTGTGATCTTGCCATCTCTAGATTTTTTTCATATAATTTTACTTGCTAATATTCGTTCTATCATGGACCTCAAATAGTTTCCTCATGGCTAATTAGTAGAAATGGTCCTTAACGTTTACACTCATTACTAAAATGGTCCCTATCGTTTTAATTTTGGCATTTACACCCTTATTTCAAACGTTTGTTGCAGAATTGATCCTTCCATCCAATTCCGTTAAATCAACCGTTAACAATTTAATGGAATTTGCAGAAATGATCCATAACATTTACACCCATTTGCTAAAATGGTCTCTATCTTGGTTGAGTCTAATTAAATTTTATTCTATTACATTTTATTTTTTTCTCTTTCCTATTTTCAACCACATAACTTTTCATAAAATAATATTATATGTAAATCGAAAATTTTTCCTTTTTTTTCAATCGTTCATTTAAAAATAATAATAATATTCCACATATTTTCATTCACAAAAAATGGGGGTCAAACGGAGAAATTAGTCAACTTCCCTTATTTTTCTCCTCTTAAAATTTTCGCGAAATATAATTCATTTGGTTTGATGTAATTTACAACTTTATACCCCAACTCAAAATGTTGTCGGCAAATATCTATTTTGTAGCAGTTTATTTTCCCTTTTACTATGGTAGTTTGTATTTATTGTAGTAGGTTAATATTGAGAACTTATACTACATAGCTCATCAATGATTATTTGTGCTAAATGGTTAGAGAGTTGGGGATGAGATTTGCCGACAACGTTTTGAGTTGAGGTCTAAACTTGTAAATTATATCAAACCATAGGAATTATATTCACAAAAAAATTTAAGAGGAGAAAAATATGGGAAGTTGACTAATTTCTCCGTTTGGCCCCCATTTTTTGTGAATTTTCATATGTGAAATATTATTATTATTTTTAAATGAACGATTGAAAAAGAAGGAAAAATTTTCGATTTACATATAATATTATTTTATGAAAAGTTATGTGGTTGAAAATAGGAAAGAGAAAAAAATAAAATGTAATAGAATAAAATTTAATTAGACTCAACCAAGATAGAGACCATTTTAGCAAATGGGTGTAAATGTTATGGACCATTTCTGCAAATTCCATTAAATTGTTAACGGTTGATTTAACGGAATTGGATGGAAGGAACAATTCCGCAACAAACGTTTGAAATAAGGGTGTAAATGCCAAAATTAAAACGATAGGGACCATTTTAGCAATGAGTGTAAACGTTAGGGACCATTTCTGCTAATTACCCTTTCTTCATTACCAGTATAGACAATCCAATTTCCATTACCTGATCACCATATTGTGAACTCCTTCGATTTTAATTTTCTTGTCATGGATAAAGCAAATTATGTATCATTTGTAACTCTCAGGGAAAAAATGTAGAGAGAGACGTATTTCAATGTGTGGTGTGTAGAAAGGGAGATGAAGCAAAATGATCACCTGCGGATGGCTCAACACGCGCTTTAGCTCCTCCTTTCTAACACCAGGCAGTCCTAGAAGGCAGTGATTCACTTTTAAGTTAACTTCTCCAACTATGTGAAGCCTATGTCGGAGCAGCAAGTCGTAGTTACGGTGGATGCTACCCCCAACAGAATTCTCAATGGGAAGTACTGCTTTGTCCACCAACCACAAGTCAACAGCCTGAGAAATGGGAATTAATACAATAGAGGTTTCAGAAAAGTTAAGATGAATGAGAAAATCTAAATGGACACTTGTGAAAAATTATTGCACCTTGAATGCAGCCTCATACTGATCACATGGGACAGTTTCGCACTCCGGATAAGCTTTTACTGCAGCAGTCTCACTATAAGCACCTGGAACCCCCTAATGCAGGGAAAAAAAATAAATTCTTAACAAATTGTTACTAAAAAAACTAGGCAAGTCTTTTTAGAATAATAACAAAAATATCATCTACCTGGTATGCAATCCGGACCTTTGAACCATCACTGAGAGAAGGGTTAAGATTGGGTGCAGACAGGGGTTCTGCATTTGAAGCATATCAAGTCATAAAAAATGCACATAGGCAAAAAAGTAAGATAGATTAAATCACTATTGTTAAGAAATCTTGGAGTTAGCAAATTCTTATGGTATCCCTGGTCCGTGGACACAGTGGGTACGTATTAATATTTATTAGAGGGAAACCTGGGGGAAGTCATTAACTACCAAAAAAAACTGGTTTCTACTTAGTAAAAGACAAGATCTTGTTTACATTTTAGATAAATGACAAGTTTACACAAATCTTCATGACCAAATATATCACAAATGCATGTACATGAATGAAAACTAGAAGCTAAGGTCAAGAAAAGGTCTTAATTTTGAAGATCATCCTGGCGGGTCCATAAAATGATTATCGGTCACTTTCTTTTTAGCGTAGAAAAACTCCCAACTACAGAGAATCACCATGAGTAGAAAATGGCAATCATAAGCAACCAGAAAGTTCCTCAGAACTTCCAAATACTAACAACTAAAGACCACCCAAACAGAAACACATCACCTGAGAAATGTCTTAATCATTAGCTAAGCAAGATTCCTACTACTTACCAATAAACATTACAAAAATAAATCACAGATCAATCATAGCCATCACCAACTAATTAATGACCATCACGGATAAAATCTAACGCTAAATTTTGCACAGTTCACAATCCAAAAGTTAACACAATCTACAATCTGCAATTCAATTTTATAAAAAAAACAAAATGGAAACTTGCATTGCATACACAGCAAATAAAACGACTATCCTGATAATACAGAAAATGCTGCCACCAATTACATAATTCTGAACAATTAACTGTTCTGTTGATCCAAAGTAAGAATAAGCTTTATAAAAGTTGCAATTTAAAACCAACTGCTTCTAGAGCTCAAATCTTTCAATTGCAATCTAAGACAGCATAAAAAGGAAAAAGAACACACACACACACACCAAGAAATGGAAATCTTTATTTGGCATAGACTCACTTGGAAGAGAGTTTAAATCCTTATGAAACCTCCTGCCCTCATTGATCTGAGTGGCCTTTTCATTTCCAACAGGGGCGGCAACCCCAGGCGTCAAAGGGGTCTCATCTTCTACGGGTGTGGTCGCCCTCTGAGAGGACACACTCAAACACTCCCAATTTCTTCGAAGCCTCAAATTCAAGAAAGCAGTACTCCCTCCATTTTTGCACACCAAATCTGAGAAGCCCAATTCAGAAAATGGGAAGTTTTTTCTATCGTTGGGGCTATAAACCCAGATAGGCGCAACCTTCAAAGCCATGTCTTGATATGCCAACCCCAATGTAAAGTATAGTACTCACACAAACATAGATTCATGAGAAAGAATATGCCGGTGTCCCCCAGAGAGAGAGAGAGAGAGAGAGGCAGCTAATTGTTAGAAATTTCTTCTGATTTTGCTTGTTAGGTATAATTTAATTGACAGCAGGAGATAAACTCAGACTGGGGTTTGTGTAACGTGTTCCACAACCCCTCAACAACAATGTAGGAGGATTATTAAAAAAAATTTGAAAAGCAGGAGAGAGGGAAGGAGAGGTAGGTGAGCAGAATATTGCTTACACGTTTTCACCTCTTTGCGTGTGTGCACGGCGGAGCGAGAATTTGTCGGTGGAAGATTTTTGAAGCGGCAGAATACGAGAGAGATGAAGCCAAAACTTACGCAAGTACAGCCTAACAGAGACCCGGATTAACTGCATGCAACGAAATCAAATTACATTTTTTTTTTTCGTGTTTTTTACTTCTGACTCTTTTTTTTTTTTTTTGGTTTTGTTTACGAGAGAATACATGAATGGAAAAATCTATGAAATAAGCTATTTGTACATTTTGAATTTACTATTTTTCTTATCCGATTTCACCTGTCCCCTCACATGAGGGACGAAAATATTAAATTTAATGGAGTGTGATCCGACCTCTATGTGAGCCCTCGGGTGGGGCCGTGTCAACCAAAGAGTAAATCAAAGTGTACATATAGCATAATTGAAAATCTATACGCACTCAACATCTTACAGAATCTGATACAAAATGCTGACATGGCATTTTTTAAAGTCAAAATACCGACAACTGATTTAAATGGAAAATGTCGTGAGAATCTCGCCAACTAACAAATTAATGGGTATTTGGTATTGATTTTAAAAATCAATTCTCATTTTCAATCACATATTTTTTAATAAAATAATATTTTTTCATCACATCAATAATTTTTCTTCCTTTTCAACCACACATTTCCCATCATATCACTATTCAAAAATCAACTCTTACCCCTCAAAAACCAATACCAAACATCCTCCAATTTGAATAAACCCCCAAAATTCACCAAACCCACTCCACTCCAAATCAAACCCTCTCCCCTTCAACTTTCACTCATCTCTCAAGAACCATCGTAATCGTCGTCACATCAACTGCGAAATCAAACCACGAACTAAAGTTACAATCGTCGGCACATCAACCCCCGACAAAGAAAGATGGGGTCGCTTGAGATCTAACTGGAACTGTGAAAGCGATGACACATCAACTGTGAAATCAAACCACGAAGTAAATTTACACTCGCCGACACATCAACCTCCGACGAAGAAAGACGGGTCGCCTGAGATCTAGCTCACTACTCTCTCCAGGTTAGTAGCTATTCACTTTTTGTTTCTTGTTTGAGAGACACAAATTGAGCTAATTTCTTCCCCTGCCCCATCGCCAACTATGAAATCGCCAACTGCTATTTTGAAAGACCAGTGCACATACATGGTAAAGTCCATTTCGAACAAAGTGGGTTTGGACAAATTAGTTTGTTGAAGTTGAGGAATGCTTCATTGTTGAAAGATCAGTGCATATACATAGAATTTTTTTATTAATTTTTTTTTTTTTTGTCTGAGCTTGCAAATCGTTGCAGCTTGTGTGGAATGGGTTTTATGTGCACATTTATAATGCTTGAGGTTAGCTTGTTGAAATTGTGGAGTGGAATAATTTGTACAAAGTTTATTTATTGAGAAGCAGTATATGTTAAGCATTACCATTAGCAATCTTTATACGAATCCAACAAATGATTAATTCAAATTACACATAATGGAAATGAAAACATTTTGTTCTGTTAGGACCTCATACAAATTTATCCACTGGATTATTGACATAGAAATTTTATTTTTGTCTTAGCACACAAGTCAGACAATGGGTTCAGATTGTGTGGAATAGTCGGGAAGAATAGAGGAATCTATCATTCTTGTAGGGGGCAGGACACGTATTGTCAGAATGCCCCAAAAAGCGAAGATACCCATACTGTGGCGAGAGTTTCGTTAGGTGGTTGAAGGTAGAAAAGAATTCCGACAATAAAGGGAAGTTGTTCCACAGTTGTACCCTCGGATGTAGGTTTTTCAAGTTTTTTGAAATTTCGCTAGACAAAGAGTATCCATTGCAAGGTGAATCAAGTGGCACTACCGACGGAAATGAACCCGTTGACGATTTGGCCCGTACATTGAAAACGTGTGCAAAAATAAGCGAGGAGAGGGACTTGGAGATTTCGCTCAACATAACGATGTGCAAGGGGATACAAGTTCCAAAAGATTTAATATGAGTTATGTCTATTTGGATGACCTAGACTTATTGTACTTATTTGGTTTTATGAACAAGATTGTCAAATGATGTACTTATGTTTCAAGTAATGTTTACCTGTTTTAAAATTGACAATCGAAGAGTAATGAAATCAACAACCAACTAGCATCATTAAATATGTTACATATTTTGATATTACCTGTTTCAATTAATGTTACCTCTTAAAATCAACAACCAACTAGCAAAATAATATGACAACAGAAATGCATTAAATGAGAACCAACTTTATTAATTTAACACAAAATGTCTACATAGTAAGCCACCAAATAATAAGCTTATGTAGACCAAAAAATATACAACTGAATTTACATGTCATCCCAAAAAATATATAGTCGACTAAGCTTAAGTGACTATTTGTCACTTAACTGTTTACAAAATATACAGCCACATTTGTTTGGTAACTTTAGACCCCTAAATCAAAATCACCCACATGGAACATGTCAGTTCACTTTTGACAAAAAAAATATACAACCGAGTTTTCGCTGGATGCTTTAGACCCCTAAATCAAATTCGTCCACACTCTCCTGTGTGCCGCCTTGTTGGGAAGGGAAGATGGTTGTACTGCGAATCTCCTGGAAAAAAAAATGATAACGTCATGTTCAAATATTTAACATTGGAACTCACGCAAACCAAGCATATAGTTGGACACGATTTCAAATACCTGAACATTGATGGGGTGAAACTTTGTCTTTCTGCCTTTTCGATGTAGAGTTCGTTGTCGCCTATATATCATGAAAAAACAACCAGTTTCAATGTGTAGCGATTCTAAAAATATATATACATATACTAAAATAAATTGCCTCGAAATCATACCTTATGACAGGTTTTTTATTTTTTAGAACCAGCTTCTAGATGTCCCTTTCGATGAAGTTTTTTAAGAGCTCCCTTGCTTTTGTGTATTTTGGGTTCGTGAGTTTTTTGCCAACAGATTTTCCTGCTTCATCAAAGCATTGGGAACCCCCATTCGTAGACTTCAAGATCAATGACTTTACTGTTTGGAATTCAATCCATTTCATAATTCCACTAGACCGTGACTTGTCATGTGCTACCAAGTTAGCTAACTTCGTAAAAGCATTGCACATTTTCTCATATCTAACTTGGTCTGGAGTACTAATCCAACCATCATAAGTAATCGGAACCCTTGTGTACGGTCTGATCACATCCCTCATCCATCTCTTCAAAATGTACTTCTCGGGGGAGTAATTTCACTTGGTTTCGCTGTAAAACTGCAATTGTGTAGTTACAAACAATACTTCGGAACTCAAACAAGAAACAACTGCACTCAAAATCACATTCAGAGATGTTTTTGAATGAACGTAACCATCAAAAAATGCATTAATACCCTCACTTCGTTGTGTAGTTGACATACTCGCCAAAAATGAAGTTTTCAAAAAACATAATACCCATTGACTTCTTTCATTGTATAGGCCAGTCAACCAAATATGTTCCAGCAATTCGTAATCTTCGAGCATCGTATTCCAACCTTGTTCAAATTCCTTGCAACTTTGCAAATCATATACCAACTTATGTACATTATCAAGAATAGAAGTTTTATGTCTATGGTTGTCAAATATTTCTGGTAACTTTTTCAGAATATGCCACAGGCACCATCTATACTTTGTGTTCGAAAATACGATTTCAATTGCATTTTGCATAGCACAGTCTCGATCTGTAATTATTTCACTTGGAGCTTGATCATGCATACATTGAAGTCATGTCCTGAATAGCCATACGAAAGTACTTGTATCTTCATTTGAGATCAGACCACATCCAAGTAGAGTTGATTGTCCATGATGGTTCACCCCAACGAAATGATCGAAAAGCATTTCGTACTTATTTGTTAAGTACATGGTGTCAAATGTAACTACGTCACCAAATTCCTTATACACTTGTCTGCACCTGTTATCTGCCCAGAATACGTTTCTCAACCGGGCCTCATCAACCAAGTCTATACTAAAGAAGAAATCAGGACTGGTTACCTGTATCTTTGAAAAATATGCTTGTATTACAACGTCTCCTTTACCAAGTCGTAATCGTTGAACTTTGTCAATGAAATTTCTACAATCTTTCTTAACATATGTAATCTTGTCTATGGCCGCCGAATTATTCTGGTAACTTTTTCAGAATATGCTACAGGCACCATTTGTGCTTTGTGTTTGGCAACACGATTTCAATTGCATTTTGCATAGCACGATCTTGATCTGTAATTATTCTACTTGGAGCTTGATCATGCATACATTGAAGTCATGTCCTGAATAGTCATACGAAAATGCTTGTATCTTCATTTGAGATCAGACCACATTCAAGTAAAGTTGATTGTCTATAATGGTTCACCCTAACAAAAAGAGCAAAAGACATTTCATACTTGTTTGTCAAGTACATAGTGTCAAATGTAACTACGTTATCAAATTCTTTATACGTTTGTTTGCACATGTTATCTGCCCAGAATACGTTCCTCAATCGGGCCTCATCATCCCAAGTCTATACTGAAGAAGAAACCAGGACTGGTTACTTGTATCTTTGAAAAATACGCTTGTATTGCAACATCGTCTCCTTCACCAAGTCATAATCATCGAACTTTATCAATGAAATTTCCACAATCTTTCTCAACATATGTCAACATACTTGAAAAAAATTAGATAATTGGAGGTAAATCACCTTTTGGATATCACGACCAAAGAAACCAAGAAAAATCACCTAAAAGAGTCGCAACTGAATGTATGAACAAACAACAAACACATTTTCTTCTTCCACTCTTTTCAAGTGCACTAACACACACGCTCTGCCATTAGATAATTCTTGTGCTAGCGTAAGTTCCAATTCCTTTCACGCTCAACATACATGAATACAACTGTCACCCCCACCCTCATTTTGTCTTTCTTTCCATATTTAACCTATTCCATTCCTAGACCACAAACCAAAAGAGGAAAATGACACAACTGCATCCCTTTGACAAAATGATAGACAATAGATGGTTACTATGTTTTGATTAAAGATAAACACCATGATAGGAGAGTCACTGGGTGGCGTCACCTCCTTTTTCTCCTGCATTCTTGATGGGTTTTCTATCTTCTCGACTTACCTCTAAGGTCGGTTTTGAGTGTATTTATTACGGGAGTAAAATTCTTAATAATTTTAAGGTATTATTTTAATTTGTAATTTTTGGAGGGTAATGGGCCTAATTACCCCTTATAAAAAGGGAACATCACACAAACCCTACATATAAAAATCACTTTTCAAAATTAACAAACTTGTTAAATTATTTAAAAAATCAGGTGGTAAATAAATTTATTAAATATTAAATTATAATATAATATACATTAATTATTTTCACTTCATGCCACCTCATCCTATCACCCCACTACACCACCTTCCCTCCACATCTACATTGGCTCCGGCTCCGGCTTCGGCGGCCGCTCCGGCAACAGCTCCGGTGGCGGCGACTTTTTTTTTATTACCGATGACCCGTGATTAACTTTATTACATTTCAAAACTAACAAACTTGTCAAATTATTTCAAAATTCAGATGTTAATTCCAATTAATAATATATATAATATACAATTAATCAGAATTAATTATCACCACCAACTCCCACCAAATTAATAATAAATCAATTAATAATATCTCACCCCTACCATCCCAACGCCATGGATCCCACCCAGGGACCCCACACCACATCACGCCACGCTACACCACCCCACCTTCCAAAAAATTAAGACAATGACCAAATTCAGCAATCAGACTCTCTTTTCCTCACTACACCACATTCTCTTCTCCTCTTCATCAGCTCTGAAAACCCTTCGACAACCGTTCCAGCGATAGCTCCGACGACGGTGACTACTTCGGCAGCAGCTTCAACGACTTTTTTTTTTTTTTTTTTACCAATGACCCGTGATTAGTTTTATTGGATTTGTAACCTTGCACATTGTGACATATGGAATATGACTTTTAATGTGTATATACACAAACAGAAAATGAAATCAATCATATTAAGATCCCTTATGAAGATGTGGTGGTGCATTGATGTTGGCTGTGTATTGTAGGAGATTTTGGAACGTTGGAGTTTATATGCGTGGTGATGGTTGTGGTCATGAGATATCAACTGTGTTTAGAAAATAGATTTGTGTGGTGATGGTAATGATGCATTGCAGATGATGATAGTGCATTGGAGTTCATTTGTGTGGTGGTGGTAAGGTGGTAGCAATGTTTTGGGTATTGTATAAGTTGTTATTGTTTATTACCATATTTATGTTATCTATGACTAACTGTGATCAAATTTGTATCTAATGTGACTGTTTGTGACAAAGCCAGTCTAATTTGCGACTGTATGTGGTCATAGTTAATTTGGTCACATACAATGACTTGGTCACAATCAAGATGAATTTGGTTACAGATGGTCATAATTAAGATGAATTTGATCACATACTGTCACAATTAAGATGAATTTTGGTAACAGAAAGTCGCAATGAAAATAAACTTAGTCACTTGTGTGGTGGTGGGATTGTAGCAATGTTTTGGGTACTGTATAAGTTATTGTTTATAATCATATCTATGTTATTTGTGTTAACTGTGACCAAATGTGTATCCAATGTGACTATTTGTGACCAAGTCAGTGTAATTTGTGATTGTATGTGACCAAGTCATAGTTAATTTGTCATAATTAATTTGGTCACGTACAATAACTTGATCACAACTAGTCACAATTAAGATGAATTTGGTCACAGACAGTAACAATGAAAATAAACTCGACCACAAACAGTCACAATGAACACAGACTTGATCACAGAAAGTTACAATTAACATACAAATGATTACCACCACCACCAATACAGTCACTCCACCACCAACACCGTGCTACCATCGTTTAATCTATATACTGCTATAGACAGTAGACTATTATTTCCTGCCCTTACTAGGTATAACATCCTTCTATTCATTTAATCAAGAGGGATTCTATGAATTTTATCGGCAGATTAAAAAATTCAAACAGTTGGGACCTCGTAAATATCTAAAATTTACAAAATTTAGTCCCATTCATTTTAAAATTTAATAGATAAAGTGCAATTGCTGCACTAATTACTTTGTGTGCCTTTCTCGACCTCCATTTCAAAAACTCAATCTCACCTTAGCATTCCTAATTCTCAACATCATATTCTATCCATTCCATAGTATTAAAATTCATTTTAATATGAATACAAATTCCTCATTTCACTCTCAGATAACCCAAAAACACAAAATTAATAATGATTACATTTCCCTATTTTTGCTCTCAATCTATCAGACCCAAAAATTACTCAAACCTCCTGTAAATTATTTTTTAAGTAAGATACAAAAAGTCAACATAATTTCATTAAAACAAACCTATCAATATCAATAACCAAAAAGATGAAGAAAAAAGAAACAGTAGCCATTTTAATATACTACTAACAACATTCAATAAAAAAAATTATTTGTACCTGTATAGCTCTCTTGGTGAAATTGGGTAAAAGTCCACTGACTGGATGAAATCAGCCTAGGTTTGGGGGCTTTCGTTGGAGGTATGGGTGGGCTCATTAGCTCCAAAGCCGAAGCATATGAAGGTGAAGTGTGCTTCTTGCTGTGAGACGGAGCCCTAGCTAGAGTCTCACTCGGGTGCGCAGAAGTCGGATCTGGTGGTGTTGATGCCTCGGGAGCTGGAGATGATGGATTTTGGACTAGAGCAGTCGGCAGTGGTGAGCTGACTGGCTCGGATGCTAGAGGCGAGGTCACTGGAGCCGGCATTGAAACAATTTTCGACAACGTAGAGAAAGGAAAAGAGACGAGAGAAAGTAGAGAGAGAAAATAGGAAAATGATAAAAGTGGGTGGGTGGTTAAAAGGATGTTGTATATAAAACGGTTTTCATATTAATTTTGTACTAATTAATTTAATAATCTCTAATTAACACCTGATATGTGAAATTTAAACTTAATCTCCTTGTTTATGAAAACTAGTCTTTAATTATAAGTTTGTAGGTAATTTTCCCTTATAAAAATGTAGGTGAAAGACTAATTACCACTTTCGATTTGGGTTTGAAAGTAGAGGTTACTGTAAACCAATAACGGCCCATGTTGGTCACAATATATAAGGCCTTCAGGGGTCATCAATGGACATTTGTGAGAGAAAGAAACTTGGACTCGAGGCTCATCAAGGGTCACGCCTTTATTATAATAAATAAATAAATGTCACGCTCTTATTTCTTAAAAAAAAATACTTAAACTGTTTTCATTTATTATTTAATTTTAGTGCAGTAACGTCTTCATTAATCTATTATAGGTGAGTATAACGTCAGTAATTACTTGTTTCTTTATTATCAATTTAAGCAAATTTGACATTAAAAAGTCTTTACGCCAATTACACTCTTTGTTTGAATTCCAATCCACACTTAAACTGTGTAAAAATATTGTGATAATGATATGTGAACATACTAAAAATAATTTATTCTCGACACATCCACCATTTGTAGATGTAAAGTGTCGTGATAAGATACTCGTCAATTAAAAATAAAAAATATGCAAGTTTTAATCATTGTGAACTTTTGATTGAACCCAACTCGAGTTGATTAAGGAGGTCAGTGAAACAATTATCACAGTAACTAAAATATTCATTAGCTCTTCATATGTGTGCAGGTCTCCTTATGTTGGTTTCAAATATCAACACCATGACAAAATCATAAAAATAAAGTATGAAATGTCGATTACCACATACGAGCAAGAATGTGTTTAGTTAGTTTTAAGCTTATAAGCTAGTTTGACTGCTTATAAGTAGGCTCTAAACGTGCTCTATAAACATTTTATTTTGAATAACAACAAAACAACTCTGTAACTGCAATTTTTATTTAGAAAAAATTGCAGTAGCGGTCCCTAACATTTTCAATTTTTGTAGAATTTATCCTAATCTTCAATTTGTGTTAGCGGAGGTCCCTAACCTTTAATAAATATGCACCTAGAGTCCAAACAGATGAAAACCATCAATTTAACCGTTAGTTGATTAAAAAAAAAAGCCACCACCACCACCTTCAATCTACATTGCCACCACTGCTCTTGTCACCACTTCCCATTACTAGTTCTGGCACCCTCCACTGCCACCTCACTGTATATTGAAAATAAACTAAGAAAACTCACCCAGTACTCGAAAATCAAACCAACAAAACTACCCACTGTCGAACGGCTACCACCGTTGCCGCACCTAAATCGATACTACTACAACCACCATCTCAAATGCCAACAGCCCCTGCAATGAAAATCCCCAACCAAGAGTGAAAAATGGTTGTTAAATCTTCTGCAATTTCGAAACCTCTCAAAACCCTGCAAAAATTCAGCGTCCACTGTTGATTTCAAAATTAACAAACCCCAAAATCGACACCAAAGATCTAACAATTGAATCCCTACCAATCGCCACCAGCACTAGTGATTGTCAAATCCCCACACAACCCAATCGAATCTTATAAAATCGAAAAAAAAAAATTAATTTGATTTGGGTCGAAGGTGGTTTTTACCAACCCTGAAATAGTTTTTGGTTGGGGATGGTTCGAAATGGAGTGTGGTGTGGGAGTGGAGGGTGGTGGTTGTGGTTGTGGGCGATGCAATGGCGTATTGGTTGTTGTCAACTGGCAATCACGGTCGAAGATGAAAATGGTTGGTTGGAGAAGATGAATATGGGGTGGGTGGGTGGGGTGGAGGTGTTGGGGTAAATTTCCTTTTTTTTCCTTTAATTTTATTATTTAAATTGTCAATATTTTATAAATACACAAAATTACAATTTTACTCCTTTAATTTGGTCATAAATGGTCAAAAATCACCTTTTTTTTTTTTTTTTGTCAACTAACGATTTCATGGACGGTTTCCGTTCAAATGGACTCCAGATGCATATTTATGAAAGGTTAGAGACATTTATTTGTATAAATTGAAGGTTAAAATAAAATCTATAAAAATTGAAAATGTTGGAGACCCCGCTTCCATTTTCTCTTTATTTATGAGAAGTATGGATTTTATTTTATATTTTTGACAGAGGGAGAGGGGAAATTGTCTCCAAAATATAAAACAAGAAAATGACAAAAGAGAAGCGCAGAGCTAGGTAAAAAAGTACTGGAAACGGAAAACATATATTATTATCCCACTCCTGCACCAAAAGACGTGCGACGCGAATCGAACACCGCCTGCACAAACGCAGCAGATATTTCAAATTTACCAATATACCATTGCCTTTCACTCTTCCCGGTAAATTAAATTCCAACCTTGATCCTTCTAATTTCGACGCCGCCCCTGTCTATTGCCAAATATATAACATCTAAGTCCCGGTTTAATAGTCATTAAAATCAAATATTTTAATGAAAATTAATAAAATATATTATTAAAATATTATGAATTTTACAAAATATATAGTTTAAATTAATTATTTACTTTAACTTAAATTAAAATATAAATTTTAATCAACGGCTACTTAGTTTCCCCCAAAAGCCCCATGTGTAGTTGCGCTTATGTTCTTGTTTGATTAAAGTTTGTTAAATTTTAATGTACTTTTCAATTTGTTTAACTATAATTTTAACCACATATTTAACATGTTTTCCAATTTTTTATTTTTTTTTTCAATTTTATCATCACTAGCAGTAAGTGCGTGCATTGCACGTTTCATGTATTTGTTGAATAAGATCCATAGTATTTTTGAAGTATTAAAGTTATTTTTGAAAGTGCTGACGTTATATGAGATATATAATTTTTTTGGATTTTCTATGGAGAGGGCTAGAGTTTTTATATTTCATATATAAATATCACATACCTCAGAATAGTCCATTTTGATTTTGCTCTGTTGTTTTGACATTCGTGGTGTAATCCTTCAATTTTGTACGTTTAGACAATATTTTTGTTACTACCTTCAAGATAAATAATCACAAAACCTATAAAAATTTAGGATAAATTATGTAGGAAAATGATGACTACACTTTACATCTTCAACTTTGCAGCAAGGCTCTACTCCCTCAAGCTATACATCATCACTACAAACAATATAATAAACCTCCAAATTCAATAAATCATTAAAAAAAAAAAAAGAATTCTTACTTTGACGTAGCAATATTTTTATCTAATATATTTGATTATAATATGTCAAATCAAATTTAGAAAGTTAAGTATGTGCACATATGAACATTGGAAAGCAAAAATCGAGATGGTACATAAAATTGATACAAATAGGACATTCAAGAAGCCCGTGGACATGAGGGACTGGATTAATCACCATTCTGTCGAAGAAGAATCGTGGTTCGCCATTAGAATATTGATTTCATGATTGTGGAAATTAAATTTTAAGATAATTGAATTAATACTGTTAATCAAATTAAAATAATGTTTTTTAATTTGCTATAACTAGTTATTTAAGGCCATCATTTGGGCTAACAACATTCGTTTTTCAATTTCATTTTGAATTAATGCTATTAATTAAATGAAAAGATTTTTATTTTTAATCTCAAAAGGAAAATTCAAGGCCATCATTTAAATTCCTTAAAGTACACCCGTTTTTCAATTTCATGTTAAATAAATTGAAATACCCCTTCTTTGAGCTCCATTATTTTGGATTAATAGATTTTGGAATAATGATTTTTTTTTTTTGTGTGATTAAAAAGTATGATTTTTTTTTAATATACGTGTAAAAATTATTTTACTGGGAGAATGTAAGTTTGAAAATGAGTTTTAGAAAAAAAAAATGCATTTTGAAAAATGGGGCTCAAACTAAGGTTAATGTTATTAATTAATTATTAATAAAATTAAATAAGGGTATATTGAACATATAACAAAATATATGAGGACAAAGTTAGTATTCAAAAGTTTCTCCCAAATCCTTCCTGTTAATATATTGTAGATATATTTTATCAACTTTTTAAAATATATATTATTATACAACCCCTTAATTTCCATTTTCAAACTGGCACTCTCAATTTTTTTTTTTAAAAAAAATTTCCAATGTTATATTTTTTCTTTGGTATTTTATTTGAAAACTTAAAATTTAAATATAGCTAGAATCTTTTACACATTAAGATGAAGCAAAGAATTCCTCTGAACTATTCGTAAAGTTGGAAACACTATTAGGGCATTTTCAATATATTTTATGAACGGAACTAATCTCTCGCCCATAGTGGGGTAGGGAGTAAGAACTTGATCTTCTGTCCATATCATTCATGATTTCATGAATTGCCATTTACGTGGTATAAAATAATAAAAATTGAATGATTTTCGATTTACATGGTATTATTGTCTAATAAATATACATTCAACTCAATGGTTTTTCTTGAATGGATTCTATGGATAACTAGCTAGGCGTCCTTTATTTTTTATTATAAAAAAATCATGTCTAAATTTTGATTGAACACATAAATGTGAAAAAAAAATATTGCCACTTATTCACTTAACAAAGCTTCAAATTCAGACAAAACTCTAAGGGTCTATTTGATTGCAAATGTGAAATTTGGCTGAAAAGAAAATGAATTGTAGGGAATTGAATTGTCTAGAATATGTTTTATTGGAAATTGTAATTAAAGGTGTTTAATTGATATAATTTTTTCACCTGGAAAATATTGAAAGTTTGGTATCCGTTTGACTTTGATTTTCAAGAAATTATCAATTAAAAGGATAAAATAACTTACAATTGGTGATAAAATTTGTTTGGATTGTCGAAAAATAAAAATTGAAAATTTTTGGTATTCTTTTGACTTTATTTTTCATGGGAATTATTAATTAAATTGATAATTTTTTTTTAACAATTGAGGATAAAAATTGTTTTCATTGCAAAAAAAAAAAAAAAAAAAAAAAAGGAAAAAACACAAATTACCACCAAAAAGGTGGGAAAACAATTTGCACAAAAATCAAGCAAATCAATCATGTGAGGCCAAATGAGAAAAATCAATTCCCTAGAAAAAAAAAAAGTGCTATCAAACATGATATTTGTGGAAAATAAAAATTGTTTTCTTTCATGAAAAATCTGCCACAATCAAAGAGGGCCTAAATATTGTCTATGTATTCCTCTGCCAAGTCAACTTAATGGAGTCCAACTTGCATTGAAGAATTTTGTTAAGGAATTATCTATTGAATTTTACTATTTGTACAATATTGATTGATAATAATGATTGACAATCATCTCACATGAAGGAAGGCTTACGATTTTTTTATTCATCGTGGCCCCCTTCCCATGTGAGCGATTGTCAACTATTATTGTCAACCAATATTGTACAAATAGCATGGCTGTTATCTATTCTTGCTTTATGTGGAACACATTTTTAAACAATACGATTATATTGGAGACGCTATTAATTAGTTAAAATTTAGAAACGTATAATTTTATCTTCAATACATGTATACAAATTCTTAGCAAAATTAGAGTATGTTTGTCTCTCATTATGAGAGAAATTATAGAGTTTTAAATAGTATTTTATTTGGAGAATGTGTGATTAAAATTTAAATTTTTTTTATTGATTTGTGTATAGAGTTTTAATCGCTTTATATATTTTTCCTTTTGTAAAATTCCAGTCAAAATGTAATTGGGTCCGTTTGATTGCAAGGGTGAAAAATGGGTGGAAATAAAATGAATGACAGAGAATTGAATTGAATTGAATTTATTTTAGAGGGAATTATAATTAATCGTGTTTGATTGGTATAATTTTTCACTTGGTAAATTTTTCGTTTGACTTTTTTTTTTTTTTTTTACGCAAATTGTCAATTAAATGAATAATTTTTTTTACCATTGACTTTGGAATACGTTCCAATTGTTAAAATGGTGGAAAAATATTTTCTAATTTTTGTGCATTAACAACTTGTACCTTAAAAATTTGAAAAATATTTTCTCTAAAAAAATTGTACAATCAAATAAATGAATACTAAAAAAAATAAAAATAATTTTCATTTTTCCTGAAAAACTTTTCTAATCAAACATACCTTAGGATTTTTATTCCCTGTCAAAAAGATAATTTCAGGAATTTGACTGGATTTTGGTAAGACTGAAAAGGCCCATCAACACCAATCTAGTAATTGGTAATTACAATTCACAACCAAAAAATAAAATTGAAAATAAAAAGAAAAGGAACAGACAAAAGGAAAATTCAATTAAAAAGACGAATATACCCCTATTGTTTCTCCTAGTTCAATATCATTCCATTCCCAATTGTCACACCAGCCACTTTTAACCCTATTCAGGCGAGACAAGGCGAAGACCCGGAACACTGAAACACGAATCGTGCCAGAAAAAAAGGTATAGAAAATGTCGAAGACGACGTCGTCGTCGTCGACGGCTGTGGTGCGCCCGGAAGATTATACCCACAGCCCGGTCCACTACGCCGTGGCGGTGGGTGATCACACCACTCTCAATAAACTGCTTTCCTCTTTGCCCCGATTGGTTGACCCTAACCGAATTCGGACAGAGTCCGATTCCCAAACCCAAGAACGCCTGGCCGAACAAATATCTGCCGCCGTCGACCGCCGCGACAACATTTTAAGGGAAACACCAATCCATCTCGCTGTCCGCCTCAATGACGCCACAGCCGCCCGCTGTCTTGCTACTGCGGGCGCCGATATCTCCCTCCAGAATGCCGCCGGGTGGAATCCCCTCCAGGAAGCCCTACTTCGCCGTTGCCCGGAGATTGTATCTACCCTCGTCCAGCATCACCACCTTTCCTCCTGGTCCAAGTGGCGGCGCCGCCTTCCCCGTCTAGTTGCTGCTCTCCGCCGCATGCGTGACTTCTACATGGAGATCTCCTTCCATTTCGAGAGTTCCATTGTGCCATTCGTCGGAAAAATAGCCCCCTCTGACACTTACAAAATCTGGAAGCGCGATGGCAACCTCCGGGCCGATACCTCTCTCGCCGGCTACGACGGCCTCAAAATTCAACGTGCCAACCAAAGCTTCCTCTTCCTCAACGACATCGATCCCACTCTCTTGATCCCCCCTGGTTCCCTCCTCATCCTTAACCACGATGACAAGAAAATCTTCGACGCATTCGAGAACGCCGGAAGCCCATTATCTGATTCCGACATTTCAAGCTTCTGTAACCAAACCAGCGTTTACAGGCCTGGAATGGACGTTACCAAAGCAGAATTAGTAGGCCGTACGAATTGGAGACGCCAAGAAAAAACAGAAAGTGTAGGGGAGTGGAAAGCAAAGGTTTACGAAATGCACAATGTAGTCTTCACTTTCCGGTCACGTAAAATCAATGCCGGAGAAAATAGAGAAGACCCGTTTGGACCCACCTACGTTTTGCCATTGGAGATTGATGAAGAATCCGACGAAGGGTTTATAGTGGCGGAGAATCCTAGATTTAGTGTATCTAATGACAGGCAACGGAGGCACAGCAGTTTTGTCAGGGAGGATAGGGAGTTCGTGACGGTCTCTAGGAAGAGTGTGGATATAATTCCGGTAGATGGGAGGAGAAGGGCACCGCCATATGCGGCGGAGAGACAGGTTGCCCCGCCGCAGACGAAAGAGAAGGAATACGTGAAGAGCCTACGACCAATGGTTTGGCTAACGGAACAGTTTCCATTGAAAACGGAAGAGTTACTTCCGTTACTTGATATCTTGGCAAATAAGGTGAAGGCCGTTAGACGCATGAGGGAGCTGTTAACGACGACGTTTCCACTCGGGACATTTCCCATAAAGGTAAAGGGCAAATTTGTCATTAAACTAACAGTAGGTCCCACCGTTTCTGATTCAGTGAAAGCTTTACTTTGAATTTGTTTTGCTTTGCTTTAATTTAATTCCTCCTTTTGATGCATAACCAATGTTCCCACTTTTAGTAACTAAGACCAAATGATTTGACGTGGAAGTATCCTATTGGCCCTTTTGTGGGCCCTAAATAATCCAAGTTTTAGCTGACACAAATATTATGTAGGACCCATTTTAATTATTTGCATAAAGCCTTGATTAAGTACATCACATGAATTCTTACGTCTTCCATTGATGTAGATTGATTTAGAGGGTTAAAATAACTATTTTGTTTGATTTTGAGTTAACTCCATTGTATAGGAGAAATTGTCGAGGAGACAGATGGCATCTGTGCATTGATAGGATAAAATTATTTTTTGTCTAAGGTCGAATGAATACGTGTCACCTGTTCCCTTGTAATGCAGTCTTGTAATTTTCCTCGTACATGTAGCAGGGTTGTTGATTTTTAATCAGACGGTTGAATTTTGATTCAGGTGGCAATCCCTGTGGTTCCAACAGTGAGGGTGGTAATAACTTTTACCAAGTTTATTGAGTTGCAACCAATTGAAAATTTTTACACTCCACTGTCAAGTCCTAGGCAATTTGGTGCAAGAGTAGACCATGAAGAGGAAAGTACGAGTAAGGAAAGCAGTTTCATGTCGTTTTCCTCGTCCTGGTTGTCGAGCAGCAGCAGGCGGTCGAGCAAGCAGAGTTGCAATGGTGGAGAGCAATTGGATCCATTCGCAATACCAAGTGGATATAGTTGGAGTAGTTTCGATGAGAAGAACAGGAAAATGAAGAAAACCAAGTCGACTACCAGAAAGAAAAACTAAGTGAAATTATGTTCTTCTTACAGATTATAAATGAATGCTGATTGATTGCTTTTGTTACTTGGGTAGATAACGATCTTAAATTTTGAAGCAAATCTCCAAGTGGGGATTAAAAGGAAAAGTTTCATTTTATTTTTTATTATATGGTTAATTATTTAATTTGAAATTTCTGTACACCTATGAATCATTTGAAGTAATGCGTGAATGTTAAAGCTGTAGTAGCATTAAACAAGTAGGATATTTCTCGGGATAGGATTAGACAGTATAACGAAATTTGAAATGAATGTATTTTGGAAGAAGTAGTTGAGTTTGTGCATGAAAGAAGTGGTAGAGAAGCTTTCCAGCTGGTGGGATGTTTCTCGGGATAGGATTAGACAGTATAACGAAATTTGAAATGAATGTATTTTGGAAGAAGTAGTTGAGTTTGTGCATGAAAGAAGTGGTAGAGAAGCTTTCCAGCTGGTGGGGTTGTGAGTTGTGAGTTTTAATTTGGTGGGTGTTTATTGCTGATAATGAATAGCCAGGCTTACTTTATAGGAAGAAGAAGGATGTAGTCCATTGTATTTCTTATTTTCTGTTACAGTTTACAACAAATTGATGGAAACTTGTAATGTGTCCCATGAGAAGCAATTATTTGAATAATCGAAAAATGTAACCTTAATATATTTAATTAATATTTCATAAATAAATTTTAATTAATATTCAATTTTTGAAATTTTAATCCTTATTTCTTAATTTTGAAATGGTCATATTTAATTTCTTAGATATCAAATTTTTCCTTGTTAAAATTGACTATGAAACAGTTCAGTACTAGTGGTGGAGATTGCTAATCTGCTATTGATTTAGCTCTTTTTGGGCTCCATTAAAATAAAAAATTGAAAGAAAATTTATATTAAAATTATGATTTTTTGAAAAATGTGTGTTGAAAAATGAGAAAAAGTTTTGAATTTACCTGTAACATTATTTTATGGGAAAATGTGTAGTTTGAAAATGAATTTTGAAAACATGTTCCAATTGAACACTTTCTATTTTCGATTATTTTCAAAGGAGAAGATTATTCTCTTTACCAAACATATGCAGATCCAATCACGATCCTATAATAAGAACCCAAACAGGGACTTAGTCTATTGGCAATCGCACAATATACATAATACTATAACTTGACATTTGGATTTATTGATCCTTCTTCGAGGTTTGATTTTAAGTGTATCACGACCGTTATGGCTATTGCGAAACACCATGTTCCCAAATTGCAGCAATTAAGACATTTGATACCAAATTGATAGAAAAGTGTACTAAAGAGGTAAAATCATCTGACAAGATGTAGATTCTATTTGATGTCAATTATTTCATCAAAATGAGTTTTATAATAATGAATTTTTGAAGAACGTGTGATTGAAAAGTAAGAAATTTTTTTTTAATTTACGTGCAAAATATTTTATTATGAGAATATATTATTGAAAATGAATTTTAAATTTTTTTTTTTATGTCACCTAAATGTAATGGGACAACCATAAAGGATTGTGTTGGTAATACAATGTTGATGGTACTGGTGGACACTTTCACCCTTTTATTTTAATCTTTATCAAAGTTCAAGAAAACAAGATTGTCTCAAAAAAGTGAATTGGTTTCACATTTCGAATAAAGAAAATGAATTAGATTTTGATGTCATAAACAGTTGCTCACGAGAATGACGTGTTAGTCCGTGGTCCAAGTCATCACTTTTGTGCTTCGTTTGAGGCCCAACTACACGCGTCCTGCCCAGCTAGACGCTAGTACTGGCCCAACCTTGTACACAGGAATTAGCTAGTATAATGTCCTTTCTAGTAGGGAACTTTGTCCTCAACCTTGGGAAATATCAACATATTTTGGTTCATTTGGTAACCATTTTTCCTATATAAAAATAAAAATATGATCATTATTCATCATATTCAGTTATCATTTTTGACTTTGCATCTCTTGTATAGGATCCATAATAACTATATTTTTTATTTTTATTCTACAAAGACAGGACTACTTTCTTCCCCGAATCGAGAAGAGAGTAGCATTTTCGAATTAAATTTTGCCCTTAACTTACATTTATTAAATTTTTTTTTTTTGGCAATCCCATCAAATACTACAGTCAATTGTAATTTTTTTTTATCCATTTTGATGTTTATTTTAATAGAAAACAAAGTCAAATGAACACCAAAAGTTAACATAGTATTTGATGGGATTGTCAAAAAAAAATTAAAAAAAATTCAAGTTAAGAGAAATTTTTTTAATTCGGGAATGCTGTTCTCTTTTCGATTCGGGGAAAAGAGCATCCCTGTTTACAAAGAATGAAAATCAAACATGACGTAACCCTCAACAAATTTTATTTATTTTTCATTCTAGTGTAATTCATCTTCCATCTTTTACTAATGTAACAAAACTTATCATTCCCTCCATTTTGACCATTGATGAATTTGCCATTCTCTTAAAAAAAAAAAAAAATTAATAATAAAAAATTGCAAATGGAGTTCAATAACTTTTTAAAAAGTATAAATAAGTCTCACTCAAACAATTAAATATATATATTAAACACATAAAAAAAAATTACAAAAATTTCATTTTTTTTTCCAACTAAGCTTATCTACCCCCCCCCCCCCCCGTCAATACCTACCCCAATCCCACGACCAAACACCAGCCTAATATCATACAAAACGATTTGACTTCTTCTTTTTTTTTTTTTTTTTTTTTTTTTTTCTAAAAGATAATAATAGATTGATTTCCCTTTCTTTAATTTAATTAAATTAATCGTGACAATAAAAGCAAGAAAGTAATCTATTGTATGTAATATCAAATCATTAATTAATCTATATTCGACAAGGCTCTATTTAAGTCTATTTTTTGAAAATAGATATTGTAATAGTGATTTTTTTTGAAGAATGTATGATTATAAAGTACGATTTTTTATTTATTTATTTTAGATTACGTGTAAAATTATTTTATTAAAAAAATGTGTAATTGAAATTAAGTTTGAGTAATGAATTTCTAGAGGATGGAGCTCAAACATGGGTCAAATATGGACACTGCAGGTTAAGCATATAGTGGTATATATATATATATTAAAATCTATTTCACCTATAGTAATACATGCACATTCATATAATTTTAATGACAATTCAAAATATTCAATTAATAAGAGTCACAGTATATGACCATAGATGACGGCGAGTTCGAATGCGTGGGGGGTGGGATTGAAGATCAATAAAAGGAAAAAGGAAAAATATTTTCTTCCCTTCCATCTCAAGTATATTTTTCCTTCTTATTGATTTTCCTTAAACTTACCATTTCTATAACAATGCAGATGCATATTGAAATAACAAGTTTCGACCCAACTAACACATAAAGGGGGTGAATAGATATAATATGCGGAAATAAAAAAATTAACAATCAATAATGGCAACAAGTCACAAATTATTGAATCTAGATGAAGTTTAATCGAATTAAACCCTAGCAATCAATCATGAATATAGATCAAAGCAGTAAAGTAAATTAACACCGAAATTTATTTACGAAGGAACACCCCTTTAAGAACTTTTCAAGAGATAAAAAACTTTTGGGCACTCATTGCTAGTAAAAGATCCACTAGAAAAGATTTAACTTACAGAAATGGTCCAGACACAACTAAATTGTTAGACTCTGACCCCCAACATGTGATCATTGAAGAACTTCTATGTTGTGTACTCCAGCACCAGCTTCAGAACCTTTGGATTTTTTTTTCCCATCGCGGATCCCCAAGAACGAACTAGTTTCTCAGAAACTGGGACTCCAACATCTCTCCAAATCTTCAGATTTTTAAAAGGCTATTTGGTAAATGATTTTGTTCGTGATTGATCTTTTGGTATTTTGGAGTTTTGACCTTATGGTAGAGTTAAGAGAATTATAGATTATGTAATTGATATTCAATAGAGTGTTCCCTTGAATGAACAGAGGCTCAACACATGTTTTGGACGAAATATGCTTTGGATATTCATGATATAGAGTGTTTGAGATTGTTTAAATTATAAAAAGGCTAAAAATCGCGATATAGGGTTTCAACATGTGACACAACCACTCGAGTGGACTTCGGGCTCTCAGCTACTATAACAACCACTAGAGCGCTCAATGGGCGGCTAACGAGCTCTCTCTGAGCAGTCATCAGTATTTTCTTCATATATTTCTCTTTTGTTGTCCGATTGATGTAATTTAAAGTGCATTGAAAAGCTAACTCACATGAATATATCTAAAAATTTACTTTTCCAATTCTAAATTTTTCTATGCAAAAAATGGGTCTACTTGTGGCTAAAAATTTGGAGCATAACTTGTGCAGCATTTTGACACTCATTTGACTTCTAATTGTGTCTCATCGATCATATGTGATATTCTTGGACATTTTGTGATCTTCTTGAGCCCACGTTGAGTCCTTCCAATAGCAATTCCAATACCTGACACCTCGACCTTAATTACTCGATTAAAGGATATTTTGGATACAAAACTTGCCAACACTTGGTCCTAGAAAACTTCCCCTTTTGACATTCTGTGCTGAAATCATTTATTTCAAAATTAAACAATGACCACAACCTAAATCCTATTAACCTAAAGACTCAAACCCAAATCTGCATCTCAATTGCTTGTCATACCTAATTTCTGAAACATATCAACTCAAACAATGCCATGTATAAAAACACGAGAAAACTAATAATAAAGCACATAACTAAGTCATATATACAACGCAAGTAAAAACATGTAACACCCGTGCATCAATAACTTAGGAACTAAAACATGACACTTGAGATTTAATATCAAAATAGCCAAAGTAGCAACATCTAAATATGATACGAAATTTTGTTCTTCATCCAGGTATAAGTCATGATCAATGGACTCTTCCCACACAACTTATTCTAAACTTATATGGAGTACAATGTATAAGAGATCCATACGTGAAATGTGCCACTAATATCTTGCGAGCAAGACTCAAAACCTTAATTTTGTGAGAAATGACATGCATAAGAAATGACTCGTGAATGAATATTTTTCACAAATACTAAAAGTCAAACCCAGTGCTACTAGAATTATTTAAACAATATAACTCATATTTATTTTCTGTATAGATTTTTCTCCCCCTATTTGTGAGCATATATATATATATATATATATATATATATTTTTCTTTCTTACATCTTATGTACATATTTTTCTCCATTAAACTTTCTAAATAACTCTTGTAACGAATTTTAGGTCGACGATTCCTAAGTCAGATGACTATAGGTCACCAGGTTTTTGGATAAGAGAAATATAAGATGTATTAATTTCTTTATTGACACGATCCGTCCCGAATCACCCTAATGGACTCGTCACGTGTCGTGCGCCGATGGTAAATGCCGACTAGATGTCAGATCGATCATCAAAGCTGACTAAGAGTTACTAGCAATTATATGACAAAATCAATTTACTATGAAAAACATAATGCGATGGGCCCAAAATAATTATGTCGTGCTCTGCAAAAATATAATCATACAACTCAATATGTCATGCGGCTATCACTTGAAATCATCTAGTGCCTCAAGCTATCAAGAACCCATGCTACTTGTAAGAAACTTTGTGGGAAAATATGAGTTGAGAACTCAACGAGTGGACATTTTGAAAACAGTTATACTTTCTCCTTTATACATACTTATCAAAATTAAGTCCATGTCATTTAATAATTCACATGATAACCTCATACAATTATATCCAAAAAGTGAGACATTCTCATAACTCTGTGAATATCATCTCATAATCACGATATAATTATAAGTTGATATCTATACCATCATCTCATCACATCAACTGTACTAGAAATCCACTAGAAATATACCCTCTGACTGAAATAATTCGTCCCTCGAGCTAAACACTTCTAACACGGGCATCAAGCCCCCTCAGTGAATGGAAGTCGGTCTGAAAGACCTCTCATAATCAATTCTAGAACACGACTAAGGCCACTTAGTGAACTATATGTACACGGTCAAGACCCCTTCATCTCCAGTCAAAACCCCTTAGTGTAGTATAGGAAGACGACCAATGCCCCTCAGTGAACTAGAAGAATTATATAATCACGGGTACTTTTCTAGTTGATCTCAATATTACATATGTCTCACATACCAAGTCACAATGTACTATAAGTAATCTTTGAAATTCCACATGTATCATAATAAAAGAGATTTTCATAATAATTGAACACATAATTAAACATAATTGCACATACTTTGATAATATACTTAATTTATAAATACTTTAAAAATATATAAGTTTTTCCATTAACATATTTATGCATAGAAATCTGATTAAATTGACGAGTCTTTCCGAACTTTCACGTCATTACCTTTCTAAATCAATTGCAAATTGAAGAAATGGAGAACCCAAGTTAGCAAACCCACTTCTTCTTCTTTCCTTTCTTTCTTTCTTCCATTCTCTTCTCATTTTCTTTCTTCTCTCGACCCTTCACTTCTTTTTTCCCAAAAATGATAAAAATAGATCCATATTCCTTTAAGTTAATGGATAAGTATTATATAATTGCAAGTCTAGTTCCCAATCTTCATATATTATAACATTTAGTCCTTTCATTTTCCCATAATAGAAACTAAATCCCTATATTCTTTTATTATATCATTTCTAGCCCTCAAATACTTATAATTACAAGTTAGACCCCATGAAAATCATTTATTCAACTTAAGTCCTTAATTGACTTTGACTTGACTAAATAATTTCTTTACTTTAACTATAAATGAGCAGGGTGTAACAATCTTACCTCCTTCAAAGGATTTCGTCCTCGAAATTCAATCAACTAGAATTCGAAACACATAAAGGTATAAAGCACACATAATGAAGGATTTCTCTAACAACCTTTAACTAGACACAATTCATTCTTTCATAACTTGCATCTTATTTGGCTTATTCTGAGTTGAACTCTCTTTAACTTCACTGATAATCTTAAAGCACTAGTTAAATGCGATATCTACTTACTAAGCATTAGAAATAGACAATACATTCCTAAATACCAGATAAACCCATTGTAAACTCCAACATTAAACAATTGGACCCAAGTTTTAAATAATATCTCAAAGAGCAATATATGATATTCCAAATCTTAGAAAAAATTCAACTATTTCCCAATTTGAAGTTCAAGATACTATTTTCATATTTCCCAAAACTTCATCGTATATTATGATTTGAACTATTCTCTAATCAAATCTTGTTTTTTTTTTTTAATTCTATATCGCCCAGTGATAATATCTACACAACTTCAATTTCAAACTTTTGAAATAGAAATACACTTTAAACTCTAGTGATCGATAAGTATCGATGTTTCTCGCAATGTGATAACACCATAATTCCTAAATTCAATCCCAATATAACCAACTATAAATCATATTTTAATCATGCATTTTCAACAATCTACAACAGAATTCATAATTAGTCATTTCACTTCGGAACACTTTCTAAACCTTAACATAATTCATTACCATAAAGCAAACCCTCATCAAACTTTAGATACAAGAGCGATTATTTCCTTGAAATTTAACCAGTTCCAAGCTCTTGATAGCCCAACTTTTACATTTCTATGCTATTTCTTTCTATGAAGAGACAATAATAACATTTAATCCATGATAACTCTATACTCTAAGTCCATGGAGAGACCATTGACCTATTATCAAAGCATAAGCCTTCTTGTATATCGTGCAAAAACCATCAATTATGATTATAACGTAAGGATACCGCTCCACAATTGAATAAAATTTACAGTTGACGATCGTCTAAGACTTTGGACTATACAACATGTCATCCATATATTCCATAGCGAATAGATCTCAATAAGAATGGAATACTTTATTCGTGGTATCCAAAAATACAATTGGATATAACCCAAAAATTACATAACTAAAATTTCAATAAATTCACCTTAACTTCAAAATTTAACTCAACACTTCCAAATTGTATGGAATATAACACAATAATCCAACAAACGGCCTTGATAAAATTAATTAACTTAATAACCCAAATATATCATCACATTTTTTCGCTATAGGACAACCATTACATTCATTTACATGTTATTCACCATATTGTATTATAACCATGCAACATTACCATTTATCGTCATATCATATGACCTAAAACATTTAGTTTTATCAATTTTCCTTAAGATCGCAGAATAATAACCTTCATATTTATCACGTGAATCTTTCACACATCATTATACCACCAAGATTTCATATTCTATTTTCTCAATCTCCATCAATTCCAACTCTACCGTTCTTTACTATTTTCTTCTTTTCTTATTCTATAATTTACATAGTCCCATTTCATTCCTCAAACCATACATGCATACATGTGAAAAATGATATACTAATCACTCTTTTCATTTTCTTTATACCTGATAATAGCACATTTGTTACGTTTTTCAACCTTTAATATTTTCATTTATATGATTATTTGACACCGAAATGCACTAAAAGTTTCTGTGTCTTGGTTTAGGTGGCAAATGGGTGAAACAAGTGAAAAATGGAAGAAACAAGTGAAAAAAGGATCAAAATAGAAGAAAGCGAAAGTTAAAGGACCAAATTGCAAATACCAAAAGATGACTCGGCAAGGAAAATGAAGATATGAAGATTTGAGAGTGTTCGGCGCCAATTGGAGGAAGAAAGGAGTCAAAGGGGTGACATATAGCCAAGACATTCTCACACATCAACTTTCAAGCTGAAAACTTTTGCACCGGTTTTTAGCCTCATCTTGAGACCATTGTTTCACATGGTATAAGATTGAATTGGAAGTTGACATCTGAATGAAAGTTGTAGCCCATCGAGTCAGCTTTCCAACGCACTTTGAATCACCTCAATCTGATATCGGGAGAGAAAGATATTGGTAAAATACTAAAAGCTGTTCGGCGGAAAAAATTATAACTAAGCGGTCGCTTGGAGTAAATTGGCAAGCGGTCGCCCACAACCCTACCGAGAATTCAAAGGCAAATATCATTGAACTAAGCTACCGCTTGAATTTACACTAAGCGGTAGCTTAGGGATTTTTTCGGCAGATCTGTTCTAATTTCGGAAATAACCTAAACACCTATGGAAACGCGTTTTGCTGGATTTTCTCGACCTAAATAGATAAAAAGACGTCCAGAAGCCACTATTCTTCATCTTGGAACAATTCTTTTCACCTTGGGAACAAGAAAACTCCATGGAAGGCTAAAGAATTATGTGAAGCAAAGAAGGAACTCACCGGATTTTGGGATTTCATGTCAATTGTTCAATTCCTTTGGTATTTATCTGATTTAAAACACTTGTAGATCTATGGTTTCATTCTTATATGTATATGTGGAATTGGTTTAATGTTTACTCGATTTCTCATAGACTTAATCATGTTTCTTCTATCGTGAAATTAAACTAATCATTGAATTTCAATTTCATATAAGTTTATTGATGGATTTGTTGTGAGTTTGGTTTAATTTGTATTAGGTTTTCATAGGATTAATCATGTTCTTCCTATTGAATAATCGAAATACTTATTGAATTTTCATTACTTGGATATTATTGGTGTGATTATTTACAACTTTATGCTACATGTATGTGGTTGGTTTATAATCTAATTTCAATAATTGCTTGTGGAAATTGTGAAAGGAAATTAGGATCTACAAGTACAATTGTGAATTACATTGATCTTAAACATCAAATCATCCGATTAAAGTGCCGGGATGAAAGCCTTTAATTGCGTTATTAATTTGAATGATTGACATTGAATGATCTAATCCGGGTGAGGGAATTCTGAGCTTCACTATTTTAATTACTGAATTTTATTCCAAAAACTTTGATATTGATCTAATCAACATTGATATCTTTAGACAATTTTAAGTGAACGAGCACCTATTTAGAGACTCCTTAATTTAATTTCCATCTCTCTGTGGATACGACACCCCAAAGCTACACTACAACACCGCGATAAACTTTGGGCGTAATCAATACCTCAATGCATGTTCCCTTTATTGTATTACAATAATGATAATCAATATGTATTTCTTCGACTTACTTCATTCATATCCTTTTCCCCAATTTGCATAATTGTACCTATCCAATAATTCCCTTCATTCAACAACAATTTATCCCGCAATAAATAATCCTTGTGAAGCCTATCCATATTCTTCTCACATTCTTTATAATCAAATAAATAATGAAAGACTGGAATCACCTACATGTTAATTTTTCAATGCCTAAGGTATACAACAACACACTATTATCTATCAATAAGCAAATAATCATTTTATCTTCCACAATTTCTCATCATATAGCCCAAATATACACCATCATGATTTATACCATCATCTCATATAAGTGATCACCATCATGATTTATATTTGGCTCCCAAGATAACTAAAATTCCTCACTAATTGCCACCAATTACACATTATATCATTTTTCTGTATTTATTGTGCAAGCTATAACTAAGATTTTCCTATGTATACATAAAGAAGTCAAGTAATTCTGCATATAAATTGATAATTAAGTAGTTATACAATCTATCACTTCGAATGCCTATACAAAAGCAACCTGCAAAATCATTAAAATCTGTTCAACTCTTAATATGTACATACACCATAATTCCAACCCAACAACTAATAACATTTCCAACCATCATATCATTGCAACTACCATACTTACATACAAGTTATCTCTGAACCTGTTAAAAAAATATTTTCAACCATTTTTTATTCCATATATTCGAGCTTGAGAGTCTGTGATTTTTCCCACCATGACATATGACTATACACCCTGAATATGAAAGCTATGTCAATACATGACTATGAAGACTTTCAAAACTTTATAAATCATGCTCTGATAACACTTGACACGACTCGTCTCGAATCACCCTAATAGACTCGACACGTGTCGTGCGCCAATGGTAGATGCCGACTAGATGCCAGATCCACCATCAAGGCTGACTAAAAGTTACTAGTAATTATATGACAAAATCAATTGACTATGAAAAACATAATGCGATGGGCCCAAAATAATTATGTCATGCTCTGCAAAAATATAATCATACAACTCAATATGTTGTGTGGCTATTACTTAGAAATCATCAGGCTCCTCAAGCTATCAAAAATCCATGCTACCTGTAAGAAAATTTGTGGAAAAATATGAGTTGAGAACTCAGTGAGTGGAATTTTGAAAACAGTTATACTTTCTCCTTTATACATACTTATCAAAATCAAGTCCATGTCATTTAATAATTTACAGGACAGTCTCGTACAATTATATCCAAAAAGTGAGACATTCTTATAACTTTGTAAATATCATTCATAATCACGACATAATTATCAACTGATATCTATATCATCATCTCATCACATCAATTGTACTAGAAATTTGCCAGAAATGTACCCTTTGGCTGAAATCTATAATTCGCCCCTCGGGCTAAGCACTTTTAACACGGGCCTCAAGCCGCCTCAGTGAACGGAAGTCGGTCTCAAAGACCTCTCATAATCAATTCTAGAACACGACTAAGGCTACTTAATGAACTATATGTACACGGTCAAGACCCCTTCATACCCAGTGAAGACCCCTCAGTGTAGTATAGAATAAGACCAAAATCCCTTAGTGAACTAGAAGAATTATATAATCACAGGTATTTTATTGTTACACCCCCACTCATTTATAGTTAAAGAGAAGAAATTATTTAGTCGAGTCAAAGTCAATTAAGGACTTAAGTTGAATAAATGATTTTCATGAGGTCTAATTTGTAATTATAAGTATTTGAGGGCTAGAATATAATAAAGGAATCTAGGGATTTAGTTTTTATTATGGGAAAATGAAAGGACTAAATGTTATAATATATGAAGATTGGCGACTAGACTTGCAATTATATAATACTTATCCACTAACTTAAAGGAATATGGATCTATTTTTATCATTTTTGGGAAAAAAGAAGAGAAGGGTCGAGAGAAACCGAGAGAAGAAAGAAAATGAGAAGAGAAGGGCAGAAAGAAAGAAAGGAAATGAAAGAAGAAGAAGAGGAAGAGGAAGAGGAAGAGGAAGAGGAAGAAGAAGAATAAGTGGGTTTGCTAATTTGGGTTCTCCATTTCTTCAATTTGTAATTGATTTAGAAAGGTAGTGACGTGAAAGTTTGGAAAAACTCGTCAATTTAATCAGATTTTTATGCATATATCTGTAAGTGGAAAAACTTATATATTTTTAAAGTATTTATAAATGAAGTATATTATCAAAGCATGTGCAATTATGTGTTTGATTATTATGAAAATCTCTTTTATTGTGATATATGTGGAATTTCAAAGATTACTTATGGTAAATTGTGACTTGGTATGTGAGACATATGTGATATTGAGATCGATCAGGAAAGTACCCGTGATTATATAATTCTTCTAGTTCACTAAGGGGCTTTGTCCTTATTCTATACTACACTGAGGGGTCTTGACTGGGGATAAATGGGTTTTGACCATGTACATATAGTTCACTAAGGGCCTTAGTCGTGTTCTAGAATTGATTATGAGAGGTCTTTGAGACCGGCTTCTGTTCACTGAGGGGGCTTGAGGCCCATGTCAGAATTGCTTAGCCCGAGGGGCGGATTACAGATTTAAGTCAAAGGGTACATTTCTAGTGGATTTCTAGTACAGTTGATGTAATAAGATGATGGTCTAGATATCAGTTGATGATTATATCGTGATTATGAGATGATATTTACAGAGTTATGAGAATGTCTCACTTTTTGGATATAATTGTACGAGGCTATCCTGTAAATTATTAAATGACATGGACTTGATTTTGATAAATATGTATAAAGGAGAAAGTATAACTGTTTTCAAAATTTTCACTCACTGAGTTCTCAACTCATATTTTTCCACAAAATTTTCTTACAGGTAGCATGGGTTCTTGATAGCTTGAGGAGCCAGATGATTTCTAAGTGATAGCCACACGACATATTGAGTTGTATGATTATATTTTTTGCAGAGCATGATATAATTATTTTGGGCCCATCGCATTATTTTTTTCATAGTCAATTGATTTTGTTATATAATTGCTAGTAACTCTTAGTCAGCTTTGATGGTGGATTTGACATCTAATTTGCATCCAGCATCGACGCATGACACGTGTCGAGTCCATTAGGGTGATTCGGGATGGATCGTGTCATTTATTAACATAGAATTCAAATCTTTTGAAGTTCATTGCTATTTTCTTTATGGGGAATACTAGAACTTAGGCTAGCTAGTTAAAGGTCAATCTATATTCAAGGTCACTCCACCACATCGATGACCGCCATCCTAAGTCTAAACACGCGATCAAAATTCACTAACAAAAGCTTAGTGTGTGCAGTACAGGTGTTACACAAAGTAACCTATACCAAGTACTCCAGACAATTTCTAACCTAAGTCAATGGTAACTTTAGTTACTCTTCATTCGTTTTACCAATACTTGATCATAAGATAACATGTTCAAGGATATCACTTAAAACTTTTGTAACTTTATAAACCTTTCATCCCCATTTTTTAAATATAAATGGGAATACACAAAAAAAAAAAAAAAAAAAAAAAAAGAGACAAGAAGAAAAAAAATAGAGTGCATCCATGTATATGTAGACACCATGAATTTGCAAATGCATACACCTAAAGACCTACTCAAGGAGCTACATAGACACTCTTACCCTTAAGAGTAACGTGAGCAGCACCGCAATTCGATTAATCATTTTGACATATGAGTTTACTATTTTTAACCCAAACCTTTCTTTAAGAAGATGTTATCTTAGTCAAGTAACCCATCATTTCAGTTAAGTGACTGACTTGATTAGTTAAAAACTTAACATAAGTAGTGATGTCCAGTTTGTTATTTCTAACCAAGAGCTTGCAGCATCTAAGTCTTATGTGACCTAACTCACCACAGTTGTGATATGTGGGAATGAATGTAAGGATAATTCTATGTTTCATGTTTTGGACCTTAGGTTGAGGAACCCCTATGTTGTACAAATGATCTCGATCCTAGGACTCCTACACTCTTTGTCTCGGTAGAGGCTAGTACAAAGATGATTTTAGAAGATGTAGAAACATTATAACTTGTTTCATTATGGCCTAAACCTCCTTTACTATCAACATATTTGTTCAATTCTAAGATGTTGCCAAGTTTCTTAGATCTACTTGAAAAAGAGCGGAGTTGTGCATTGAATTTCTCAAGTTACTCACAAGAGTCTTAACCTTATTTTCTAAGGACTATTTCACAATCTAGTCGACTCTTCAAGTTTGATTACAACTTTTTCATTTTCTAATTCAAAATCATGTAGTTTCTTAAAGGTGGAGCTATTTACCTTTTTTCAACTTAAA
This sequence comes from Osmanthus fragrans, assembly GCA_019395295.1. Taxonomy (NCBI): domain Eukaryota; kingdom Viridiplantae; phylum Streptophyta; class Magnoliopsida; order Lamiales; family Oleaceae; genus Osmanthus; species Osmanthus fragrans. Next base: position 11,413,083 of record CM033342.1, read on the forward strand.
ACTCTTCTCAAACACCTGATCATAAGCTTCATATATATCTCTTTTATCATCAGATCCTTCCTATGAGGAGTCAGATTGTTCTAAGTCTTCAACTTTCTCATTCTTCTCCACTGGTTCACTTTTAACCACAGAAGTAAAGCTATATAATTCAAACCTTCCTCAGTATTGGAACTCTCACTTTGATCATTAAAGCTAGACTTATCATCAGTAAGAGTGACATTTATGGCCTTACCTAAGGAATTTTTATAACTTGGACATTTAGCTCTAATATGTCCAAACCCTTGACAGTGATGACACCTAACAGATTGAGACCTCATCCTAGCATCCCTAGTATATTTTTTTTCTCTATTTTATCATTCCTATATTTACTAGAGGCATCCTTAAACTTCTCAAAAGGTCTCTTACGACATCTAAAGATTTTTTGAGTTTCTTAACAAAGTAAGCAAACTCCTCATCTTTTAGAGTGTCATTATCTACCTTATCACTAGTCTCTTCCTTAACAGCATTGAAAGCTAAAGACCTATTTTTCTTAGACTGAGTTAGGCTAAGTTCTATTTTTGGAGAGACCCTACAAGTTTTTCTATTCTAACCTGATCTAGGTCTTTGCTTTTCTCAATCGCTATAGCCTTAGGTCTAAACCTTTCAGATAAAGATCTTAGAACTTTTCTTACAATTTTGGCCCGGAGAATTCGTTCACCTAGGTTGAAACTAAAATTCAATATGTCATTCAGTTTAGCATAGAATTAATCAAAAGATTTATCATCTTGCATTCTAAGTTCCTCATACTTAGTGGTCGACATCTGTATATTAAAATTTTTCACGATCTTAATTCCCTCATATGTGGTTTCTAAAATATTCCAAGCATCTTTAACAATCTCACACATAGACACACACTTAAAATCTTTAGGGAAGATAGCCATAAAGATGGCATGAATACCTTTACTATTCATATTACATTCGGCTAATTCATCCACAGTTCAACCAGAAACCTCTGTTGGTATAATTACACTTGCATCAGATATAGATGGGGCTGTCTAACCTTTCACTATACTCAGCCAAACTCTTTCATCCATGAATTTAAAAAAAAGTTTCATCTTAATCTTTCAGTAAGCATAATTATTTCCATCAAAATATAGAGGAATGGAAAGTGACTAGCTTGTACTCATCTAGATAATATTGGGTAAAAAATCAAATCTCTGATACCAATTGAAATAACGAAGTTTGACTCAACTAATATTTAAAGGTGCATGAATGTGTGTAATATGAAGTACAATTGCAACAAGTCACAAATTATTGAATCTAGATGAAGTTTAATCAAGTTAAACCTAGCACTCAATCAAGCATACATATCAAAGCAATAAAACAAATCAACATCGAGATTTGTTTAAGAAGGGAAACCTGTTGAAGGACTTTTCAGGAGATAAAAAAAAATCTCCGGGCGCTCTTTTCCAGTAAAAGATCTACTAGAAAGGATTTGACTTACAGAATTAGTCTAGATACAACTAAACTTTAGTAAACTTTGACCCTCAACCAGTAATCGCTGAAGAACTCCTCGGTTGTGCAGTCCAATACTAACTTTAGAGCCTCTTGACTTCTTTTTCCCTCATGGATCACCAAGAACTAATTCTTTCTTTGCAAGTTGGAACTCCAGTCACCTTTCCAGATGTTCAGAACTCTGAAGGCTATTTGATAAAAAAATTTGTTAGTGTTTTGATCTCGTGGTTGAGTCAAGAGAATTATGGATTATGTAATTGATCTTTAACAAAGTGTTCGCTTGAATGAATAGAGATTCAACATATGTTTGAACGAAATATGCTTTGAGTATTTATAATACAGAGTGTTTGAGGTTGTTTGAGATTTTAAAAAGGCTAAAAATCATGATGTAGGGTCTCACCAAGTAACACGACAGCTCAAGTGAACTTCAGCCCTTTAGCTACTGTAAAAACTACTTGAGTCCTCAATGGGCGGCTAACGAGCTCTCTCTATGCAGTTGTCAGTATTTTTATTATATATTGCTCTTCTAATATTCGATTGAGGTAATTCAAATTGAGTTGAAAATCTAACTCAAAGGGATACAATTCTTATAGAAATATTATTTTTCCAATTTAAATATTTTTTATGCAAAAAATGGGTCTCAACTCGTGGCTGAGAATGTGGAATATAACCCGTGCAGCACTTTGACATTCCTTTAACTTCTAATTGCATTCCATTAATCATAGTGATCTTCTAGGACATTTTATGATCTTCTTGAGCCCACGTCGAGTCTTTTTAATGACACTCCCAACACTCAACACCTCAACCCAAATTACAACTCAATTAAATGATATTTTGGGCACGGAACTTGCCAACACTTTAGACCTAACACATGTTATATAATCCTCTTCATTTGTTGTCTTTTTGCTGTGTTAATCGTTTGATCGAAGGTGGTGAAGAGATTGTGATTGTACATGTGGGATGGAGTGGTGATAGTGTAGTTGGTCACACGATCATGTACACATGTCCCATAAGATAATTCATAGGTCACATATCATTGCTAAAATTACATATATTACAAGTCACAATTCATATGTTACATGTTACAATTCATTGTTAAAGTCACAGTTCACTTGTCACAATCTTGAGTTCACAAGTTACGGTCATTTTGTGTAGGTCGCAAATCAATATAAACTGGTCACACATCAATATTAACTATTCAGATGTCATTTTGTAGAAGTTACAGATCAAATTTACAGGTCACATTTTATGTTACGAGTTCCAAGTAACAATACATGAGGTTACAAGTCATATTTCATATGTCACAATATACACAAGTTACAAATTCAATAGAACTGATCACAGGTTATTGGTTTTTTTTTTAAAAAAATAATATAAAAATAATACGATGTCTTCTCTAGAGTTGACATCGGAATGGTCATCGGAACATTGCCAGAACAAACGTCGAAGAAGTCGTGGGAAAAGTCGCTAGAGCAGTTGTCGAAGTTGGGGCCACCTTCAATCGAGAGAGAGAGAGAGAGAGAGAGAGAGAGAGAGAGAGAGAGAGAGAGAGAGAGAAGAAGAAGAAGAAGAAGAAGAAGAAGATTAAGGCTTGAATTTTAATTTGATGTCGTGGGGTGGGGTGGGGTGGGGTGGGGTGGGGTGGAGATGGGACGGGGGTAAATAAAATAATTTTATTATATTATTATCAATTAAAATATGAATCAACACCTGATTTTGGAAACTATTTTACAAGTTTGTTAGTTTCGAAATGTTGATCTTATTTTTTTTGTTATGTATTGTTCCCAAAGTTTCAACCAGCCCAGTCCAAAAAAAGGGGTTAAAACCCAATTGACAATCTTAATTCTTAAAGCACTCTAGCCTAATTCCTATATACAACTCCAATACCCAAATCCAACGAAAGCATCTCCAATTTGCCTCTCATTGTGGCTCTAACTTCCCTAATTTTTCCGCGTCTCTAATTTTGTCGACTTTCATTACGTCCCTTTCCATCTATAAGCAATGCTTTCTGCCCCTCCTCGGATTGGGACATGGTATTCTCAAAATTAAGGTTTTTCTTCAAAAAATTAATAATGTCTAGAATTCTATTAGTTGGGTAATTCTATCTTGTGTCCTACTCATAATTATCAATGTCTGTATCATTAAATTTTTGGTTTGGCAAGAGCACCAAGTTGAAATAAAATTATAGTTGAAGTGGCAACCCGCAAATTTATGTGGTAAAATGAAATTCGATGGCATCCTTGTATATCAAATTTCATTGATTTCCACGAAAGAAAGAGATTCTATAGTTTTTGCCAAAAATTTCATAGTTTCCACTCCCAATATATATATATTTGACATTTATCTGCCTTCTTTCTGTGTATGTAGTAGATTTATGTAAGCAATAAATTTAAAATTTATCTATCAAGTTTTCTAGTTTATCAAATTTTAGCTTGTCGACAACAAATGAATGAATTGTGCCTTGTTGGTTTAAATTTTAATGATTATTATTGGAGTAATAGATTATAGATGAATTTTTTTTTTTTTTTTTTTTGTTTTTTTTTTTTTTAAAGAATTTACTAATAGAAGGACAAATTCTTATCAAAGAAGAGTAGGAATTTTCAGCAATGAAATATGTGAAGACGGATCTTCGTAACAAGATAGATCATGGTTTTCTTTCAGATTATATGACACTTTTTATCGAATGAGAATTTGCTAAGAAGAGTAATATAAACTTTATTGTAGATGATTTTTATGTTTCAAAACTTCGTCGAAAATAACTTTTAATATTATATATGAATTTATTATATTGACATTCTTAGATTCCAACCCTTGCGTTCTAAATTTCTGGATCCATCCCTGCTATAAATAGTGTACTTTGCATCTTTCTGATTTTACTTTGTTATATCGTTTGAAATTAGGGATCAGAATAGTTATGTCTACAGAGGCACCAAGCTGGGTAGATCAACGGGGGTTGGAGGAATTGGTGCCCTGGAAGATGAGAATGATAAAATCAACAAAGTAGGCAACAACAAGAATGCAGGCTCCTCTGCAGGACAGTAAAGCCAAAGCAATAGCCATTTTAGGTGCAAAAAAGGTCAAGAATGGCACATCAATGGGCATCAACTGGGTCAAAAACAAATGCCAGAAAAAACTCTCTTCAGCATCAACAACAACAACAAGGAAATGAGTTGTTGGAGTGTTAAATGTTCCGCAGTGGGTTAATTGATTCAAGATTTGTTCCACCTGACCTGTATTTTGTCATGTATAAAAAAACTCACTCAAATTATGTTTCATCTGTCAACTCCTTTAGTGGAAAGTAAACTAAAATTCATTATATTAAGCCCAAGACTTGATGGGCTGAGCCTGACCCAGGGGTGCAAAACGGGCTGCACTGAGCCCAACACGGCCCATCAACATTAATTAAGAAGTCCCTTCATTTAGTTTTATTTATTTTTTATTTTTTTAAGGAAATAAAAGACTCACCAGTACTGCCAACACGGCATAGCATGAACCTATTTTTACACCTCTACTGTGAAAGCTCAGATTTAGTAAAAATTCGGTAGGTGAGCTATAACTATTTGCAGGGCTTAGTCAAATTGCCCACCTAATCCGTTTTTACACCTTTCTCATCCAAAGCTTAAATCGAGTAAAATTACATGTGAGCTTAGTTTAAAGTAGCTTTTCCAACAGAACTAGTAATATTTGCATTAGTAACTAATAGAAGGTAAAGTTTCCCTCATACTAAATCTAGTAAACAACAAATTTCCACCAAGAGGTAGATTCAAACTGTTAATAAAAGGTCACAAACTGCTGGTACATGTTCTTTAATTTGGTAGTTTCATCATCCACCCAAAAATAAGATACCTTGCTCTGTATTCTGTACCATACTCCATTATAAGATCCCAAGAACTGCTCAACAATTATAGGGCACTCAATTCAATTCTCAGCAATAACTCAGTGATTCTTCTGGACCATCATCATCAAGATCAAGGTCAAGGTCAAGGTCAAGGAAAAGATACCTTGCCATTGCAAAAGAGCATATACAACTCTACACAATAGGGAGTATCACCGTCGTACTACTTTGTCGATATCTTTCCCGTTTGTACATCTTTACTGGACTACAGTAGGGATGGCAATGGGGCGGGGCACCTCCACCCCGTCTCACTCCAACTTCGCCCCGCCCCACCTTAGACGGGGCGGGATGGGGTGCGGGGCTGATCAGGGCAGGGACGAGACAAGAATTTGTCCAATTTAATTTAATATATATATATTTTTTTACATTTTCAAAAATTCGAGTTATGTTATTATTTAAAGTTCAACCCTTAACCCAAAATCTAAAGGTCATTCCATATATTTTAAATTTTATTTTAATATTTTCGATCAAGATATTAACTTACTTTGATTAATTGGTATAAATCTTTCATAAGCAAAAAATATTTATTTAACTATCATGATTCATAATTTCAGATTATATAATTTAATTATAATAAAAAGATTGAATGATCGAATTTATAAATTATATAAACATTTGTTAGTTATGTAAAATTTTAAATTAACAATTGTATAATATAATTGTTGGATTAGAAATATGTTAAAAAATTGTAAATACATTCAACAATATTTTAAAACTAACCATTTATTAAAATTCTATTTTTAATTATTTTTTTCACGGGGCGGGTTTGGAGCAGGCATCCTCACCCCGTCCCGCCCCACGACTTGCCACGGGGCGATCCTTTACATCCCATCTCGCCCCACCAACACGTCGGGACGGATTTTTTGGGTCCCATTAGGGGCGGGGTCCCGTCGGATCTGGGTGGGACGGGTTAAATTGCCATCCCTAAACTACAGAAGTATCGTTGACAAGCATGTTCGATATGCAGCACTATTCAGACTGGACAACCAACAAGACTATCTTTTTTTAAAAAAAAAATATCGAGCATGGTACAAACATGTAATAAAAGCTTCCTTAAGTTGGGATTTAAATGTGTCGAGGAATTAAAGGTGGAAGGTGAGAGGGCAAAAGAGGGTTCAGCATTTTCACGTGAAAACAGCCAGTGGCAATTTTATTGTGATGTGCTATGCAACCAAAATAGGTCGTGGGTGGGGCTACTACTTACAGATAGATGCCTAAGGGATTCCTTTTCGATTGCAATGTTCCAACCCCAAGAAAAATAAATTTGAAGTTATATGATGTAAGTTGGTTTTAGTTTGGTGGCTATTTTTTTTTAGTTCTGTCTTTTGCAAAGGGAATTGAGCTTATATACACACATGTTACAATCATGTTGATATGAATAAGAAACAACATGGTAAAAGAAGGCGACGGAGAAATTGTTTAGGGTATATTTAGTACATCGAAGTGGACAAAGACAACCTACGAATTTGATCAATGTAGCCCTTTCTTGACGACGCTATTGAGCTTTGTCTAGTATAACAAACATGCTCTTATGAATCGGATATCTCGCCTAGCCAGTGTTAGATTAATGTTACTCATGTAATCTAAGTACTTATTTGTTTAACAAAGTCAATATAATGCCCAAATTAATTAATAATCTTTTTATAAAAACATAAATATACAATACATCAACCACTCAAGGGAACTCATATTGAATGTTCTTTGTGAAAGACTTTCATAAAAATGGTTAAACATAAGTACGGAGCCAAAGGGCAGTGGAGTAACATTATCAGCAATATAAGATGCAATGTACAGAAAAAATAAAAATACTTTGCATTCAAAAGAGAATCATTTTTCGTCAATAGCGTTCGGTTAGAATCCCAACCGGACTATTTCTTTGCAAAAATTGTACTCAATTTCATATGTGGCAATTCTGTCAAGATCTCTTCCTTAGTTGAGGTAAGAATCCGCACGGATCGGATTTTTTGTGAAAATTAATATCGGGCCAGTCAACTGCAAGATACACAAAAAGAAGATGTGAATATGTGAATTTTCTATATCCCCACAAAAAATAGAAATATTGATTATGAAAAATGAAATCTCATGTCTTTTCACAGGGTTAAAATTTAGGAGGAAAATAAGGGTATAAACTTAAAAATTCAATATATTGACCAAGATTTTTCCCAGTTTGAAATTTAAATGCAGGTGTGATGGTATCAACATGCCTTTCTCCCAACCTCATAAATGCATATTGAAAGCACCAGATTTGCTCCAGTAAGCTTTTTCATCGTTTCTTAGCTTTTGAGTAAATATAACCCTCTTTTTGTAGTTGGGTTGTTGGCAAATTCAATGCTTGGTTCTTTCAATCACACCACCCATACCCCATTCCTACCCCACAAATCTCCCAACTTATATTTTTTCATCTCCTATATCTATACATTGATTTCTTGGAGAGAGAACCTTCATAGTTATATTCTTCACCTCAGTTTTTATTAATCACTTTGAATCTCTTTCATTCACTTTGAGATCACAGGGTTTTGTTCTTCATTCTTTGACGAGGGATATTTCCCGCTTGGGATCCAATCTTTATCAAAGACAACGGAGGACAACGGAGTGATGGATGTCTGTTAGTTTTAGCAATACGGGATATTAGTGCGGTTCAATTAGAAAGCTGTGCTCTAAATAGTTAGAGCTCAGTTATTTGATTGAGCCGTGCCAATATCACGTATGTATACTACTACTGATGCTCACAGTTCCCTATCACTCTCTTCACCTCCATTCAGTCCATAACAAGGTATATTATTGATTTACTGATTGTTTTACATGAAGCATGGGACCATATATTAGTTGAAGCATACCACTTTCCATGTAGGCTAGATTCTCTCTAGTCTTAGCAAAATATTTACTAGCATGTTTGGCTAAGTGTAAAAATGAGAAAAAAAAAGTTACTTTAAGCTTAGCCAAACATGTTCTAAAGCTAAAGCTCATACAAATAACATCTCACAATCAGAGGAATCACAGAGAAAAAGAACATCTTATGATCAGATCAGATGGCTTATAAAGAAAAAGAACATCCTATGCTTTTCTCTATTATAGCACATAATTTTTATCCTAATTCTATAGTGCAGCTTCTAGAATCTTTCAGGCTCTTATACACAACATAATGATATCAATTCTCTTATTTGTGGGACTAGTAAAAAACACATGAAAAAAATTGACAAAATAAAGTCTGTAATATTTGCATTTACTGACCTCTATGGTAAAGGCTGTCTATTTTCTTTGACAAAGTTGTGTGGTAGGTGTAAGATTCCATCCTTTTGGTCTCAGCATTAAGGCCGTTTCAAAAAAGTGCACCACAAGCGTCCAAGTTCAAAAAAATAAAAAGAAAAGAAACTATGCCTTGTTCTAATAAATTTTGGGCTTGGCTACTCATATCCTTTATCTAATTTAAAATACCATTTGTAATGTTTTTCTTCCTAAATTAGTCAGAAGTAAGTTAATATGATAGATAATTCTTCGAAACACGAAGAAATAATAAACACCCCATTCGGTAAATTAATTTAGGAGTTCACTTGGATGGAACTTCTTACTGACATGCATAATCTCTTTGGCAAGTTTCTTAGAATCAGTAAGCGAAGTAATGGAGCATTCATCTGCATATTGCCAAACTCTTATTTTCTCGACGATCTTATGCTGAATAGAATGATAAAACAAGAAACTGCAAGCAATTTCGATCCCGTTTAATCCTCAAATAAACAGAATCTCAGCATACAGCAGATTTATTATAAGAAAAAAGCATATGAAATAAATGAGGATGCAGAAAATAACCTTATGGAAACGTGAGGTACATAAACTTCAGGCTCCAGCTACCACATTGTTGTCCTAGTCCCAACAAATCCAAACCAGTAATCCCAATATCTTGCACCATGAACCCTTCATAATCCTAATGATGTTGCATAACCGTGTCTACAGTAATTTTCGGTAAGCGGCATAATATGTTCACCCTGTTCAAGTGCAAATGTGTTTACCTAAGTTCCATTTTTAAGGATTTGCCAATCAAATAAACCTAAGTGCATGTGTACACATTCATCTGAAAGTGGATAATTTCTCATCATATATATGCTCTTTTATTAGTTTGAAGTATTCATTGAACTATCAAAAGCAAGCCGACGTGCATATAGTAAAGACATCGTCACCTGCAGACATTATAGCTAAATAGAAAGAATGATCTGAAATAGATATTAAATATTAACAATTGTATATTTTATATAGACGTAAAAAATTAAAAAACCAAATTCTCAAACAATATTTTTTTTTTTTTTTAAAATCAAAGATCTTAATACTCGAGGTGACGTGATACAAAATAATCTTCTATCATTCACATGCTCCCAAAAAACCAGGTACGCCAAGCTCCCAATTTAATATCTCCGTCGGCAAACTCATATCATATCTGAAAGAAAATGCGGCATTCTTCGCCCTTGTTTGAGCCCCATTTTTGGATAAAAAAAAATGTATTTTTAAATAGTATTTTGTTGAAAATTGTGTGTGGTTAAAAGTAAGAAATTTTTTTCGATTTATGTGTAATATTATTTTATAAAAGAATGTGTGGTTGAAAATGAGTTTTAAAAAAAATAAATTTTTTTGAAAGAATGGGGGCCAAACATAGGCATAAATTTCGGGTCAAAATGCTTACTCAAATAGATAAATTCCAAGTTCCCTTTGTAGTTGAATCATCTTGCTATTTCATGTCCCAATTCTCCATATTTGAGCACTCCAATGGTCTCAATCCCAATCATAATAGAAATAAATTATTATCCACAACCTAAATGCCTAAATTTGTGAGTTTTCATGGCAAATATGTGGTTCTAGGTACTTTTCAAGTTTGGTGGTATTTTTCATACTAATTTCACAATCTTTCCATCTCTTTTTCTTTCCATTTGTCCTAGACAATTAATTGGAGATTATGTGAAATGGGAAGTTGCAGGGTTGAATTCCAGGTTCAAACCATTCCCTTTAACCCTTTTAATGTCTAGCGGAACGGGTCACCCCCACATGGGCGATCCACGATCCGCTATTTCAACATTTTCACTCACACACGATGGGCATGGCTCGAATTACAAGTGACAACGAATATCACATGCTGTATCCTTCTCAAAGCATATCTTACAAAAATTCATACAACAAATAGACTGTGTGACCTGGGAGTGCATATTAGAGTTCATGGTAATATAAATCTGTTTGGAATATAGAGCAACTCTATTAGAGGCACATTACATCTCGTTATATCCCAAAATCATTTTCGAAATTAATTCAAATATCTCAATTCATCAAATATTTATGGAACATACTTGAACTCCACTTTTGGGTTTGTGACCCAAATTTGGTTTAGGGTTGCGTGATTTGGAGAATTGGGTTTAAAAATGTCAAAATAAGGTCCAAGAAAAAAAAATGGGATTTACGGCGCTAGACGGCCGCTCGGCTACCGCTTGAGCAGTAGGCGCGTTTTTGGAACAGAGAGATGTCCATTGCCTGTCGTCCAGCTATCACTTGAGCGACACTTGGCCCTAGGCTAGCACTTGAGTAACAGCACAGCGATATTTTTTTCTTTTTCGTTTTCACGCGTATTTTAACCTAATTTCCATATCCTAGGTTATTTTTAAGGTTTGATAATGTTCCCTATAAATAGTAGACTCTTCATTCTATAACAATATTGTTTTCTCCATTGGTTGTTGAATAAAATACTCTATTCCTCTGCTTATCTATTTCTTGCATTAAATCTTATTTTTATACGATCATATACTTCATATTGTATCATATAAGTGTCATTGGTTCCAACAAGTGGTATCAAAGCTGTTTTGCTTTGAATAAAATAGTTTTAGATTTGGTCTAGATTATAACATTCACATTGTATTCACAATTGTGTTCTATACCCTAAATGATTAAACATAATTATCTGGTGAATGCAAACATAAATATTAGTTAAAATAGTTTTTATTTTTTACTCGAATATGTCAACTTTAAATAAGCTGCTTTCCTAGACATGTCACATCAAACCGAATCAGTCATAGTTATTGATAAAATGATAAAGTAGCAAAATCGAAATAAAATATTGAGAAATAGTTAAAAGTTATAAGGGTATATATGAGGTTATATAAACTTCAAGGTTTCACACAATGAGGAAGTAGGGATATAATCACTTATTTACCTAATATTGGTCGTAAAAACGCACATGGTATGAAACACGTTCTACAAAATTTTCTCCATCTCTTAGGACATATGTCATATTCTTTAAAAAATAAATAACAGCGTACAGATACTAGTTCAGGTATTTCTCGATATCTAACTTGAGTTCTCCTTATGTACATTTCTCCAAGCAATTTCAAACTGAGAACTCGATCTGGCTACTAGACAGGTTTAATGAATAATAAAAAATTCATTTTAATTGCTTATTATAATATCATCTTGATATTTCATCAAGGCGACAAGCTAATGTACATAACACAACCACTTTGTCTCCTTTCAGTACATCCTGAAATTATTTGAGGCGATTGCTAGTGTGAGTGAGCTAATTTTTACCTATTCGACATACTTTATATATGCATAAATATCATTATCTCATAATCTCAATAATAGATTATATATAACAAAAAATTGTTCATTTATGGGCATACAAAGCTCAAATAAGAGTTTTCTAATACGTTAAGTATCATATTCTGCACATTTCTAGAGATTCGGCATTACTAACAAGTATATATCTTTGAACATCTTTTATTTGTTAATGTTTCTCACAGAAATATCTATCGAGTGTTTGGTTCCATTGTGATACTTAAGATCCTCAACATATAGGATAGTTGTATAACTATCATAGATATCACATTCTCAACTAATATCATTAAATGCTTACATCTATACCAAACAATTTCTTCAATTGTCAAGATATACACGATAAGATATGCTTCTAATAACTATTTGTGCTTGACAAACTCTCACCTACACGATAAGATAGCAATAGTACACAAGTCTAATAACTATTTGTGCTTGACTAACTCTCATCTATAGTCAACATTTGCAAATCTATTCTAGCCATGAGTGATTTCCTTGACAAAAAATAGAATAACTGACAGTAGCACACTTTAAGTATCATAATACCATTTTCAAGGATAACATTGATACTACTGTCTAGATCTATGACATGACAAACTTTAGGACAAATATACATCATAAAATATTTCTAACTTCTAACCGTACTAGCTATGGTTCTTTGGATATTTCTTTGTACACTTATGGAGTCATTGGATATATATGAAAACTTATATGGTCGCATTTCGATACAGGTGTATTAATAAGGTAACAATTCTATAGTTAGAAATATTTTAGAATCTTTTTAGTAAATAACTCTTGTGATAGAGAAGGAAGAGTAGAATAATCTTTAAAACAAAATATACTATTTTCTAGACCCATGTCCTTTGTCTTAAAGATTGAGGACAATTATTTCAAAATGGCCTCAATACATTTCTTCTCATGCTTTAGCCAATACAATGCTATCAACATCAATTAGAATTACAACCTACCATCATACCTTTATATAAATACATACAGTAATCTTCATTCACATATGACAGAATTTTGTACGAGATTTAGCCCCTATTTGATACATATTTTAATTTTCATTCTTATTCTTTTACTTATTTTTAACCACATATTCTTCAATAAAATAATATTTTACATCACATCAATAATTTTTCCTTCTTTTTTCAACCATATATTCACTATCACATCAAAAAAATAAAAATAAAAATAAAAAATAAAATGCATTCTTTCCAAACTCATTTGAGATTGCTCTTAACCAACCATATTTCCAAATAAATATATAAATTAGATTGCATTATCTCAAGCCTCATTACATTCAACAATACTCAATTCCTTCTACCATAGGCCATATATTTTTTGGTGAACAAGGATTGGTCAATCCAATAAGATTTTTTTCTTTCATTACATAGATCATTGGACTCTTGTAATAGAGATCTAAGCTCGCAAACAGTTCTCAAAGCCTTCATTTTCCCATATGATTTTATACTCCACTTCAGTAAAGTCTAAATCAATACAATATTTTTAACTTATTAAAATTAGAAATACAACTTAAATGCGTAAATCCATCTATAAATGTAATGAAAATTTGAGGTTCCATCTCTATCTCTCTTAATCATAGCTCGCAAAAAAAATTCGGATGGACTAACTATATGGAAGCTTAACTATTTTTGCTTTGAATGATTTTCACAACTTAAAAATCTCAAACCATTGTACAAATATCTAGAACCATAATAAATATTACCACTGTGAGTACGAGCAGAATTACCACATATAAATTCAAGTTAGAGACCATTCTTAAAAGAATAACATTTGAGATCAAATTTAGTGGAGCCTTTAATACTATCATAATATCAAATAAGGTTTCTTCACCTTGCAACAATAAGTTGCATGTACCATAAACCCAGTGGCGAATCCAGGACGCCGTGTCAGCTAGGGCGGGTTGACTTTTTCGTTGACCCTCGACAGTCAACGATCGTAATAATCCGATCCGACCAGTCGTTGATTAAATAATATTAAATATTATTTGATATATGTGTAAATACACTGAAACGTAAAAATTATATTCATGAGAAAATATAATTCAATACAACAAATTCCGAGCAGTGTATGAATAAAAATTATATTCGTAAGAAAACTTCCCTAATTTCCTAATTCCTCAAATTTCACAAATTCCCAATTCCCTAATTTGCTAAACTTAAATTCCGAGCATCCCGATTCCCAATTCTCAAACAACAAATCAAAAATAAAAACATTCTAATTCATAAACCAATCCACAATTCATAATTCATAAATCATAAACCATAATTCATAAATAAACCCTAATTCATAAACTATAGTTCAAAAAACCCTAATTTATAAAACCCTAATTCATAAACCAAATTAACCAATCCATAATTCATAAATCATATTTCAGTTTCACACTAATTCATAAACTAATTAAATTAAAACTATAAGTCCATAATCCAAATAATAATAATTAAAAATGGAGAGCCAACTGCCAAGGTATACCTCTCACCGGCAGACACAGATCGCAGAGAGCACTGACGAGTAATCCCTCCCTCGCACTCCGGCAGCAGTGACCGGAAGAAGCCGTCGCCCATCGCACTGCAATGGCGAATCCAACTTCAATCTCATCTCCCACAGTCCCACTCGCAGGCTTACAAATTCGCAATCGCCACTCATCGTTCCAAACTCCAAAGACAGTCACTCCAGTCTCCAGTCCACGACTCCACCGTCCAGACTCCACCAATCCACCAGTCCACCGCCACTCGCCAGTCGCCAACCGCCTAAGTCTCCCAAAGTTAAACTCCAAACGATTTAGGAATTACCGAATTAGGGATTGGAAATTTGGAATTAGGGATTTTGATTATTGAATATATAATTGGATTTGGATTTGGGCCGTATTTTTAATTGGGCCTTTTAATTTCATAAACCACAAGCCATTAACCCAACTACCCAAAACACAATTTAAAAAAAAAAACTTTTGGCCCAATCCACTCCACTGCTCAGTCGTCTTCTTCCTTGGAGACGCCAGACGCCAGCTCCAGCTCCAGGCCTCCAGCTCCAGCAACCTCACGGCGGCAGCAGATTCTAGTGAATCCAACACGCGCGGCCGCACGAGCTGGTCGGGTATTGGATCCGCCACTGATAAACCTCCATTTCATCTTCATTATTTGTATATATTTATTTTGTGCACTTATTTGGACCATATTACTAATATTTTGTATCATTAAAGTATTGGTTTCTACTTAATTTGGGTTAATTTTCTTTTGTTTTAGTGTTGTATCCAGTATTTTTTATTTTTTTAATAATTTTATTTTTAGAATTTGAAAAAGTATTTTTATTCTGTATTTAGTTTTTAAATATCGTTTTGTTTAATTCATTTTTGTTCTTATAATTATTTCTTTAATTAAATAATATAGTTTCCAAATGTAATTAAATAATATTTGTGTTATTTTTTAATTTAATAATTTCCTTTTGTTTTAATTTTTATATATATAATTAAATAATTAATTAAGAAAATGAAATATTATTTGTTTACAAATTAGCAAATTCTTATTTTTTTTCCTTTTAATATTTTAATTAATTTAAAATTCTTCAATTAAATATTCTTTGTAAATAAATCTTTAATTGTTTAATAATTTCATTTTTTGAATATAAAAAAATATTTTTATTCTAAATTTAATTTTTAAATATCGTTTTGTTTAATTCGTTTCTTTGTTATATAATTATTTATTTAATTAAATAATATAGTTTCCAAATGTAATTAAATAATATTTGTGTTCTTTTTTGATTTAATAATTTCCTTTTGTTTTAATTTTTATATATATAATAAAATCAATAATTTTAAATCAATAATTACGAAAATGAAATATTATTTGTTTACAAATTAGAAAATTCTTTTTTTTTCTTTTTAGTATTTTAATGAATTTAAAATTCTTCAATTAAATATTCTTTGTAAATAAATCTTTAATTTTTTATTAATTTAATTTTTCTAATATGAAAAAATATTTTTATTCTGTTAGAATTTGGTTCACTTAATTTTCTTTCTTTCGTGTAGTTGTTAAAATTCGGTTCACTTAATTTTCTAAGATTATGTTGTATTCCATTATCTTATGTTACATGTGCTAATATTTAAATTTTTGCAGCATGGAGTAACACTTGAATGCGACTTTGAGACAGATGTCGAATAAAGCTACCTGGAACGGTAGCCTTAACAGTTATACTAACGTACTGGAGTTGCTGGATGCACAACATGCAGATATACTTCGCCAATCTTTTCTTTGGCCCATGTACGAGCTGAGAGATTTGTAGTTCTCGGGGCAGATCATCGATACCCTATTGTGTTGATTGCTGAGTCCAGTCGACGACGATGCTCTCTACTTTGACATCGGGGCAAAGTCGTCAGTTTCTCTATGTTCGACTTCGCCCTGATCACTGGACTAGAGATTACAGGTGATGATGTAGCTCGTGTCAGTACTCAGTGAGACAGCAGGTTGCACGACGCATACTTCTAGGGACAGGGGTCGGTGTTTCTGCCCCAACTGATGGGTGCGATCAGGGGTTGTGATCATATGCTAGACAGACTGAAACTCGGTCTGGTCTACATCCTTGAGAGCATGTTGCGATGTGGAGATCATCGATGACCTTGATGTCTTCAACACATATCCGTGGGGTCGGAGATGTTTCGAGGACACGGTGCATGTTTTCACCAAATTGCACTCGAGGCCGAAGGGACCATGCGAAGTACGATACATACGGATTGCCCCTAATAGTGAAGGTATATGTTTGACATAATTTATTATAAAAAATTGTTTATAATAATTGTATGTTTTACAGATCTGGGCATATGAGACTGTCTCATTCATCGGGATCGATTTACGATGCGACTTGAGACACGCTGCCCTCAGATGCATCATTGACGAGCATCCTGAGTAGTGGGATGTCCAACTAGCAAACAGTTATCAGTTATCCTCGATGACCCTCAAGTGAGATAATACATTTTGCGATTTATGTTGTGTGTAGCTCCAAAATCTGATCACATGATTATTAACTAGTCGAAATGTGGATATGTTAGCTTGAAATCATAACTGAGTTGATGCCGTCAATTGAGTAGAAGGCTCATGGTTATGTACGTGATTTGGCCGTTCCGCACAATGAAGACGATCGGGTGTCTGATTCCATCCTGGACCGAGATGAGGTATGTGAATGGAATATAAATTTTATCCCTTTGCATTAGCTGATTTCCAATAAAAATATAATTGTTAATGTTCACATTCGTGTAGGAGCGCGGTCCAGTAGATCGACGATCACCGTCGCCGAGGGGATCACCTTCTCCTATGGCATTTCCGTCTCCCCTATCTAAACACCCTCAGGATCTCTTGCACCCGGTCACAGTCACTTCGATGATCTATATGCCAAACTGATTGGATTTATGGCAGGGGAGGTAGGCGCACTGCGATGAGACTTGACGACACAGTTTGATGATCTGAGACGAATGTTCATTGAAAACCCGCAAGCGTATGGGATCGTTGACAAGTAATAATAAGTGAGTTAAGATTTTATCGTCCCACGAGGAATAAGGTTTAATGTCTAGTTCAATAGTTCTTATCAAATTCGATATACGTGACACAAAAGATGTGATTTTGTTGTTATTTATACTAATTATAATCTAAGAAAGCGATAGAAATATTTTATTAAATATGTAAATGTTCGTATTGGATTCATGATTCCCCCTATTTCCGTCTATTTCAATTATCAATAAATAATCTAGTTAATTTCATGCATTTTTGTCAACCAATAATGCTAGTATGTTAAATGTTCTTTTCCAAGATACACCAACCTATAATTAACATGACCCGATCCTATTCCTAGTCCGAATTTATATGAAAATCATGCATTTAGTTTAAGTTATCTATATGATTGCATGTACGATAGGCATTATTCCTAATCCTAACGATACATGTTAATTTTACCGCGTTCTAGACTCATTGTGAGTATTCCTACACTACAACAAGCAACTAATTACTCAATTGATGGCCAAACAATTCAATAGTGCAGTGGGAATGCAAAATCAAACAATAAATCACAAGAAATAACTAGATTAAAGTCTTGAATTGAAATAAACAAAAATAGGGTTCCTCAATCATCCAATACAATAGAAAAACTAGCTAGCCATCATAATAATTAAAATATACAAGAAAGATGGAAAAATATCACCCGGAACAAGAAAAGATGGAAGAAAGTGGAGAAATCCACTTTCTTGAATGAAATCTTGAAAGAGGTTGAATAATCTTCAATAATCTTGCATAATTCGCCTTGGATTGATGATCAAGCCTTGTTCTTCGCCTCCAAAATATGTAGAATATCGAGATTTTAGGTCTAAAAGGAGCTATTTTACGTTCTGGACGTCTTCTTGTATAAATATGGTGCCAAAATATTGTATGCCAAGAGTTTCCAAAAGAAAGAAAAGGAAAGAAAATAATCTCCGAGAATTGAACCATGCGTACGCATGGTATACTTTGTGTGTACGCAAAATACAAGTGAAATGGCCTCAGGTGGGGAGAATTAGGATCTCGCGTACGCAAGGCTTGCAGTCCTGTGCGTACGCATAGTTATATATTTTTTCCACTGGACAGCCTTCATTATTTTGATCATATCTTTCTCTCACGATATCCAATTGAGATAATTCAAAGTGAGTTTCAAAGCTATCTCAAATATCTATAATTCCTATAGAAATACGAATTTTCCAATTCGAATGTTTTCTATCCAAAACATGGGTCTCAAGTTGAGACTGAAAGTTGAAACATAACTTTTTCGGCTGGAAGTTTATATGTGGTAGTACTTTGATGACATTTCACCCATTTGGCTTCTTTCCTCATCCAATCGATGTCTAACACTCTCAAATTTTCATCGTGATATTTGACATAACTTTTGAATATTTGTACTTTAGTCCCCAAGCTTTGGATTTCGCATTCTCTTGCAATTTTTGCATTCTTTCGTCCAATTTTCCATTCAAACATGAGTTTTACCTAAGAAAAGAAATACAATACAATTTAAGTCGTATTTTACCAAAAGAAAAATACAATTCTATAGTTTAACGCCCTAAATAAGTGTGAAAAATACACTTATCAACGAAACTTGACGGCACAGAGTGATGATTTGAGACGAGACTTGACCGGTAGAGTCGACAATCTATCCTACGATTTCTATGTGCCACGTGGCCACATCACAGATCTTCAGGATAAGGTCGCAGTGCTTCGATGTGATATAGCTGGTAGAGAGAGAGCGTAGTTGAGAGGGCGACGAAAGGGGAGACGGAGAGATGGGTCACTCATAGTTCTCGGGAGATGAGGACTTAGCGAGCTGGTTGTTTTTTAGACGGGGATCGGAGAGGTGGCGGAGGAAGGGAGAACAGATGAGGTGGTGAAGGAGGGGATTCAGGATGAGACAGTGGAGGAGGGGAAGACGGAGGAGGAGGTGGGGGTGGTTGACGAGGAGGTAGCAGTCATCGGGTTTGAGGGGGAGAGGACGCTGGCCGTGACTGAAGGTAAGAAGCGTGTTGTTGACGTGCCGGAGCAGGTGGTCGGCAAGAGGTCGAGGATGACGCCACAGTACGTATTGTCTGATTTTAGTGAAGTACGATACGCTAACTCATTATTTATTTGTTTAACATTTTATCTGTTTCTTTGTTCAGAGCCAACCGCACGATTGCTGGAAGGATGATCCAGGATGCCTATAGCTGGTTTAACGACATTACCACTTAGAGATCTTGGCTCGCCGACGATGTAAGTGAACTAGTAATATTGTTATTTATTATGTGTACACAATTTTACAATTATTAGATGAAGTAACTCTCTATTTTTCTTGATGCAGCACATCGACCTCTCCATGGATCTATTACGCGATCGAGCTGAAAGACTTCTGCAGTCATTTTGCATCCCTGGCCAACTCATTTTGAATATGGAGTTCATCCAGGCCATTGACATTGAGTACGCGTCACTCCAGCAAATGGGCAACGAGTACGTAGTGCCAGATTATTTGGCTAATTGGATCTTCGAGATGTCGTCGAGGGTCTGGGGAAGCAATGAGCTGGTTGTACACATATGTACATTTCAGTCTATACGAATCATCACTACATTGCATTAGAAGTTGTCTTCGCTAAGTCGACCGTGTATGAGTATGATTTTGACACAGAGTCAGCTTGAGTAAATCTTGGAAGCAGTGGCTGTGATCGTTCCCTTGATGGCTAGAATTGCAGAAATTTTCATGTAGGACAGACTAGTCATCATG
Source organism: Osmanthus fragrans (assembly GCA_019395295.1). NCBI lineage: Eukaryota > Viridiplantae > Streptophyta > Magnoliopsida > Lamiales > Oleaceae > Osmanthus > Osmanthus fragrans. The sequence goes on from CM033342.1 coordinate 11,433,334, forward strand.
CGGGACACGACGACGACAAGATATACCATATTACAAGTGTTTGTTATTTTTTTACATAATAAACTTAGTTTTTATATACATAGTACTGAACTAACGCATTATTGTTCAATTGCAGGGGTGATTGTGGCATGTACGTAATAAAATATATCGAGATTTTGAGTATAGCTCATAAGGCTGATTCTATCAACCAATCATGAGTGCAAAACTGGAGGAATAAGTTAGCAGCTGATTTATGTGATTTTAATTGCGATTCGTAAACACTATACAAATACAAATTTTTTTTATTTATGAAATAATTATAACTATTGTAAACAACATTTTTTAATTTATTTAATTGATTCTTTATTTTGCGAAATAGATGCAAACATTGTATACTTATTTGTATAATTAAAATTGAAATTTTTGTTCGCACATATTTGGTTACAAATTGAAATTTTTTCAATTATGAATAATTGTAAATATATGAAAACATATGTACACATTGCAAAATATAATTTTAAATATTGTTCATTTAACATCAATAACATTACAGACTCAACTAATTATCATTCAGGAGAATCTGACTAGTACAATTTTGACGAGTATGACCCACTTCTTGACATCTGCTGTACCTACGCAGTCGAGATAACTCTCCAGTAGAGGGTATTCTAGAAGTACGTGGACGCCCAGAGCCATGTGGTTCAGCTATCACTATTAAGTGGGAGAATACGGTCTGGAACTTCCCAATCGACTTCGTTCGCTACGAGAAATATAGTCTCCACATACGCCGCTCTCCAATAATCAGCCGTGTAATAAGGAGAGCATAATTTTCTCTCTGCAAAACCTTTGTTCATAGCTACCGCGACTATATGCTCGTATGGAGAACTCTCCAACTGAAATCGAGTACAAGTGTGTGTTGTCTATCAAGTCCACCATGTATGCAGCATGACGTGCACATTGTACAGAGAAGCGCGACTCATCCAACAGTTCCACAATCAACCTTCTCGCAACCTCAGTAGCGTTGAATAGATTATCCTCTTAAGCCGGGGCTAGCACGCTTTTGCAATTCTGTGATTCCGCAAGTCAATCGTGAAACCACTGTTGCAGCTTGGTACGGATGTTCTCAATCATTGCAATAATTGACAACTCTCGATCCTTCTTGAACAATGCATTTAGAGACTCTATGTTGTTTGACGTCATCAAGTTGTACCGACGTCCTGGAAAATGTGATCACGCCCAATGTTCTATCCCCATTTTTGTAAGATACTCCCATGCTGAAAACGACTTACTTTCTATGTCGAACATAAACTTATTACATTCCTCGACACTGTAAGCTTCGACCGCTCTCCTGAACAATCCAATGATGCCTTGCCCCCGATATCTAGTCTTCAGATTACCATGTATATGGTATATGCAGTATCCATGATGTGTCTCGGGAAAACTTAAGCTATAGCATTTATCAGAGACTGACCCCAATCAGTTACGAATACAAGATTCTCGACTTCCCGGATCGCTTCCTTAAGCTTTATAAAAAAACCAACGCATTGATATATCATTCTCACTATCGACTACGCCGAATGCAAGTGGGTAAATCTGGATGTTGGGATCTTGAGATGTAGCAATAATCAGCTTGTTCCCGTATCTCAATTTCAGAGTTGTATTGTAGACTAAAATGACGGGTCGCATCGCATTTTGAAATCCTCTGATGCATTGTCCAAAAGCCATGAAGAAATACTTAAAGTAATTTTTGCCGAGTTTGTCTGTGATCATTTTGACGAATCCCCACTTTGTAAGTATGTTCCCGTGTATACTTGCAAACTATAAATGACTCATTCGTATCCATCTTAGTTGCTCGCAACCGCCAACGACAATTGTTATCAATGCAAACAAGTGTTAACAACGACTTGTGTGATTTCTTTAGCTAGAACTCAAAGTTGAATTTAAATGCCAGCTGGTGTACAGGTGCCCGCAAATCTTTTTTTGTGTCAAACAGTTGCTCGACATGCAGATCATCATCGGGAGCCACACGTGAATAATTAGATGATGGTCCACTCGTTCCGGCCCCTGTGTTCCCACCCCACTTAGGTATCTGAAGGGAGCAGCCAAATCTTCATTAGTAAATTCATTTGCATTCTCGTTGTCTTGAACTACCAACTAGACTTTGTGCGTTACAACGATGTCACGATCAGGTACAACTGTCTGCGAATATTAGCCTCATCCTCGCGAGCTATCTGCACTGTATCCCAAAAATCAGTTGCATTGTCATCAGCTTCATCCGAAAATGTTCTTTTCTACCTTTCGCGTCGTCCTTCCTCACTAAAGTCATGCAAATAGGAGTCATTTGCGTTTTGTTCAAGTCATACAGATAATTCACTTTAACATCAGATGTAACCTTAATAGGTGAAATAGAAAAAGGCAAATGCTCTCTGAATTGAAATCTTAATACTATATCGTATCGAGATGAATCGATGTTTAGCCTGTTTTGTATATCATGACACAGTTCCTCGTACGATGTACTCTCTATTATATGCGTTGGAATACTACATTATATGTTGTTATTCGTCCATTTCCATGTCATCGATTATTTTCATCCAATTCAAAATCACCAAAGTAATAAATCGGGAGTACAATCCTCATAAATGCATGACAAAATAGAATTTGTAAACATTCATTCAAAAATTCGGCTCATATCGGCAATTAAAAACAAACCAACAAATATAACAATCGACTAACAGGCCGCTGTTAGGCTGTTAACGTCCGACTGTGTTCTGCCTTCGTTTATTAGTTGACGGTTAATTGGAAAGTAACATGCAAATGAATTTTTTTTGTGCTTACAAAAATTATAGATCTGCTAAAAAAATTATCTGCCTGTTATTCTATGTCGAACATTAATTTATCGATTAAAAACGTATACATATTTAACGAAAACGAAATTAAACATACGTAAATATACTTACCGATTCGAAGTAATTGACAGAAAAAAAATTCTTCAGCTATCGATATTTTTGAGATTTTCAGATTGAAGAAGATGAGAGAATTTTATCTGTGTTGGAGCTGATTTTGAAATTTTAAATAGGGAGTGTTTGGTTTTTATTTGTTAACTAAAGTGGTAGTATTGTCTTTTTAACAAAATCATATTTTGTAATTGTTTTATACACTTAAGGGTATTTTTGTCTTTTGACATCAAATAGGCCAATGTGAAAATATACAATACAAGAAAAGTCAAAGTGAAAATTTGGGCCTTTGACCGAGCCCTTTTTAAAAGTACCCCATTGTTCTCTTGTGTTTTAACTATGTGTTGATTTTCTAATCATGTATTTGCTGTTTGCAGAAGTGGGACATATCCATTTTATTTTATGAATATGAAGCATTTTCCATCATGTGTTGGGGAAAATAATGCTTAAGTTGCTGATATTTCTTCAAATACTAATAGTAATAAAGCTGCCCAGGATATGGTAACATGTGTTTATCAATATGGATTGCTTGGAAAATCTTGGTGAAGTAGTGCAGATGGTGGTGGTTGTAGTGTTGTGTTTGGGTTAGTTTGGGTTAGGATCGAGGTTGTATAAAAAGGGTTTGTGACCAATTATGTAGGTGACCGTGACCAATAAATTGGGTTAATTTGTGAATGTGACCAATAAAATCGATATTTTAGACCAATAAATAATATTTGATCATAAATAATAAAATAATGGCTTTGTGGTGGTTATGGCAATGGTCATATGTTCATAGAATGTATGTTAAATACTATGTTGATATTTGGTAGTGATGCAGATGGTGGTGATAGGTCACATGTCACATGTACCATTTCATGGGTTATTAGACATGGATCACTGATAAATGTCCACATGTCACAAATTAAATGTTTCACAAATTATGTTTGCAGGTCACATGTTATACTCCACGTGTCACAGATCATATTCTATATGTCATAGATCAATATTAATTGGTCACAAATCAAATGTCACATATATTTGTGCACAAATAACAGGTCACAGGTAACAATTCACATGTCATAATGCATAGGTAAAGAACAATGTCCACATGTCACATATCCAAAAGAATTGATCATAGGCCATCGGATTAATAATACATGTAACAAATCAATGTCCAAATGTCATAGATCCAAGAGAACTGGTAATAGACCATTGGATCAACATTACGGGTAACAATTTAAATGCAGTTTAAATCACACCACAAAAAATTTACAAATTTACAGAGAATCTAATCCATCCACAACCGCCATCTCCACCACCACCTACACAACTACCATCATCACTACCCACCAACAATCACCCACAGAAAAACACTCACCCATAGATCATAAAAACCTCCCATAGAAAAGAAAATCACTAACAATCTCTGGTCACTACGCTGTTAACGCCGTTGCGCACCTCCTGTTCCTCTACCAAGTCCAATTCCAGGTCTACCCCAATCCATAGCCAACTCCATTGCCCATTTCACCGCTACTACCTACTCCTCCACCTAATCAACACCTACCTTCTAGACCTCCACATCCACCTCTGATAAATGGGGGTTTTTGCACTTATTTGGGCCATTAAATTTAGATATTTATGAGTTTTCGTTAACATTTTACTAGTTAATTTAGTTATTTTCTATTTTGTAGGTGATCCAAAGCTAAAATCCCAAATTGGAGGAGAAAATTGATTAAGGAAGGAAGAAAGGACCAAAGGTGCACAAAAAGAGGACTTTGAGGACTGAAGTGTACAATTGTCAAAATTTTAAGGACCTCGGATTGTAATTTTTGAAGGATCAAATTGATAAAAATTCAAATTATGAGGACTTAAATGTTCAAGATGAAAGTTGAGGGATTGGACGTGCAAATACTCATGGATTTGGGCTGCAAAAAGAGAATGAAGAAGGGAAGAGTGAATGAATGAAGAAATGGCTCCAAAAACCTTTTTTAAATGACCTAAAATCGTGTTTTAAAATAAGAAAATGGGTCCAAAATAATTAGAAATGTCAAACAGGCCTTGGCGCCCACTACAGTAGCACTGTAGGCGCATGCAGTAGAAACTATGGCGCTGCCAAAATCGTGTTTTAAATCAAATATGTGAAAATCTTTGGTGGTAATTGATAGGAAATTCATATTTGTGGTGACGAAATACCCCTCAATCACATTTTCACATATTTGATTTAAAACTCCTTTGCATACTTCAATATTCAAAGTTTTTTCTAATTTGCATTTATTGCTTACTTTAGTTTAACAAACCAAACCCCCCATTTTATCAATTGTGTTTTACTTTTAATTTTATTTTATAGCTTGCAATTGATGAAATTGAATCAATCCTTTGTGGGAATAACCCTTTACTCGCCATTTTACTATTTAAGATGACACGGTTAAGATAAGAAAGGAAAATTAATTTGTACGTCTTTTGGACGGTATCAATTTTTGCACCGTGTCACGGAGATTGTTTTATCAATTTGTTAATTGAAATATTTTCTTTTTGTTATTATTCTCCTTATTTTTGTTATTTTCTTTGTCATCTAGGTTGTGAATGAGCAAAAAGCCTACAACACACTAGAACCTAAGATCAAGAAAAGAGGTCGACACATCGAAAAGTGGAGAAGATATTTCTCCAGCTGAACTTCTAAGGCAATTGAGCATTGAATCCTCAAGTGAGTCCGAGCACATAGAGTCTGAAATGGCGGATGCAAATCAAACATTAAAGAAACTTGCAGCTCCAACTTTTGTTCAGCTACCTCTATGCATTCAATATCCTCAATTAGAGGTGGCATTTGAACTAAAGTTTGGAATGATTAATCTACTCCCCACATTTCATGGATTTGCCAGAGAGGATCCCAATAAACTTTTGAAAAAGTTTCACGTGGTTTTGTCAAGCATGAAACCGACGGGTATATGGGAAGAGCAAGTGAAATTGCAGGCATTCTCTTTCTCTCTTGCAGATACTGCTAAGGAGTGACTTTATTATTTGCCTTTCGGTCTTATTACCACGTGGAATGAAATGCAAAAACACTTTTTGGAGAGGTATTTCCAAGCTTCAAAGGCTACAAATATCAGGAAAGAAATATGTAGCATTCGACAATCTTAAGGGAAACATCTCTATGAATATTGGGAAAGATTCAAGAGACTTTGTACCAGTTGCCCAAACCACCAAATCAGTAAGCAATTACTTCTACAATACTTCTATGGAGGATTACTTCCGATGGAGAGAAGTATGATTGATGCGGCTAGTGGAGGAGCTTTAATGGATAAAACACAAGCAGTTGCTAGGGATTTGATAGCCAACATGGCCGCCAACTCACAACAATGGGGTAGTAGAGAAGAGGCACCGGTTAAATAAAGGAGTGAGGTGGGAGCAACCTCCCAAATTGAACGACAATTGGCCAGTCTTACATCTCTTGTACAACAAATGGCACTTGGGAAGATTCAACAAGGAAAAATGTGCGGGGTTTGTTCTATTGCGGGACATTCTACTGATGTATGCCTGGCACTCCAGGAAGGAGCCAAAGGGCAAGCGAATGCCATTGGAGGATTTCCAATGCAACAGAGACAGAGACATGATCCATATTCTAACACATATAATCATGGATTAAGAGATCATCATAATCTCAGTTATGGAGGAAATCATTTCATAGCTCCACAAGCATAGTTTAATCATCCCCCAAGTATCAATCAACAAAGGCAACCACAACACTTGCAACCTAGTCAACAAACTCCTCTTCAAAGTTTAAACATGTCTCTTGAAAATATGGTGAAGTCCTTGGCTTCTAGCACAATGCAATTTTAACAAGAGACAAAGACCTCAATCAAGAATTTGGAGACACAGCTGAGTCAATTGGCTAACACGGTGGGTAAATAGAGGCTCAAGGATTGGGAAAACTTCATTCTCAAGCAATCAACCCGAGAGAAAATGTTAGTATTGTGACACTAAGAAGTGGGAAGATTTTAGAAGAGGCGCCAATGAAGATGAAAGATCACGTTGATGAACCAACGCAAGAGAAGAACTTAGCATGTGAGAAAGTTGAAACCACGATTCCAGCCTTGGGATCGAAGGTAAATTCTGAAAGTTCTTTTCCCACTAATATTCCCTCCCCTCCATTTCCTGGCGGGTTTGAAAAATCCAAAAAGGATGAACATGAGAAGGAAATTTTGGAGACTTTTCGAAAAGTTTAAGTAAACATACCACTTCTGGATGTCATCTATCAAGTACCCCGTTATGCAAAGTTCCTTAAGAAATTGTGTACTTTAAGAAGCAACAAAAACTAAAGGGTTGTGAAAGGGTAAATGTTGGGGAAAATGTCTCTGCAATCATTCAAAGGAAACTTCCTACAAAATGCAAGGATCCAGGTATGTTTAGTATCCCTTGCACAATAGGTAATACTAGGTTTGAGAAGGCCATGTTAGACTCAGGAGCTTCTATTAATGTCATGCCATATTTTATATACGCTTCTTTTAAACTTGGTCCTTTAAATGAAACTGGTGTTGTAATCCAACTAGCTGATAAATCTAATGCCTACCTCAAGGGTATAATTGAGGATGTTCTGGTGAAAATTAATGACTTAGTTTTTCCCACTAACTTCTATGTGCTTGATACGCTGACCATGGAATTTGATGGTGAAACTGCTAAATTCAATATCTATGATTCCATAAAATGTCATAATGATAATAATCATGTTTATTCTGTTGTTGTGACCAATTATTTAGCACATGATGTTTTCGAAATGGAAGGTAAGGATGGATTGGACGTTGCCACTAATAAGCATCTTGTGAAGGAGGATCAAGAGTTATCACTGAATACTGACTTGCAAGAGATTGTTGCAGTGTTGAATGCATCGATAAAGCTACAGTGGTCAAGTAACATTTCTTTTAGTGTATTATCAGTTACTAACAACAAGCCTTTCTATGCAAATTTCCCAGTGAAGAACGTGATAACATTGGAAGTCACTGTTAGTAAACACCTTGAGGATCAAGTTGATGCCGGTTGAACAAGGAAGTAAAAAGTCTAGCTAAAGACTATAAAGAAGAACTGGATGGGAGACAACCTATTGTTCTTTATTTACCTATTTTTTAACACTTCTTTTTATTTTTTACTATTTTTGTTATCCCCATATGGCAGATTCTCGTGCTTCGCAACAAAGCTTTGAACTTTAATAGCCGCCAATGGGCCTCTACTATCCTCACAGCCATCACTGTCAAAACCAACTTAGGATAGTACTTGAACCTCTTGCTCTTTCTATTTCTTACTTATATATTAAGGACAATGTACAATTTAAGTTTAGGGTGAATGTTTATGCTTGTTTGGATGGTTTGATAGCTTTGCTAGTTGTGTTTTGAGTTGTTGCATTGCATCGATTTATGAAGTGTGGACATGAATGCTAAGTGTTGTTTATTTTCATCCATTTATTCCATGATTGACTCTTTATTGAGGACTTAGGTCATGAGATTCATTACACGCACTTGTTGATGGCACTTGAGGTTGTTAAATGAACTTAAATGACCATGTTGTTAACAATTCTTTGATCACTCTACCAATGAAAGGATAAGTTTGGGGATGTTTGAACCAGTAAAAGAAATTATTTAGAATTGTATTTATTCCATTCTCATTGATTGATTTTGTGGAGTATTCTTAGACTTCAAATGAAAGTTAGATGTTGTTTTCCATCTTATTCTATTGTGCAAAATAATAATAATAATAATAATAATAATAATAATAATAATAATAATAATAATAAAAATATGTAGGAAAAGTTGCATATCTTAAGTAGTGTGAGTCAACATTAAGTAATTTGGTCATATGCATCACCAATGTGTAGGAGACGATCTACTAATGAAGAAGGCTATCCTTAGGGACCAAAGCGAAAACTACTACATCGAAAATAAGAAGAAAAAAAAGGGTTGAAAGATTGATAGATTGTAAGTAATTTGCCTAATAAAAGTTTGTGGTCTATGCACTCAAAATTTTTGGGAATAAATACATGCATAGATAGTTAATTTTATCGGTTCAAGCCAACCAAATTTTGAGAGGGAAAGATTAAGTGATTTGAGGGCAATCTTAAGTTTTTGACACCTTGGGCTAGAGTGAAAATATCAAGTTTGGGGGATTGCGCATCACACGAGTGATAAAGGAAAATTTGACCATTGAGGGTCAGGAAAATCACCAACTTGTGTATTGCGATAAATTGGAATGACTACACACACAAGAATCAAGCATGGTGTAAGTTAAAAAGTATTTGTTGTAACATTTTTGTGTACATTTCATAAGTTATTGGCATAATGTGAGAACTAAAGCAAGATGGCAAACTATCTAACTTTTGAAATGTTTGTTATTATAGTCTTATCTTTTGGTTTTAATTTGTGTGTTTACACGCTTGTTTTTATAGCTTTGTTCGAGGACTAAAAAATGTTTAAACTTGGGGGTGTGATAAGTGTGGGTTTTTGCACTTATTTGGCCGTTAAATTTAGATATTTGTGAGTTTTCGTTAACATTTTACTATTTAATTTAGTTATTTTTTATTTTGTATGCAATCGAAAGCTAAAATCCCAAATTGGAGGAGAAATGGATTAGGGAAGGAAGAAAGGACCAAAGGTGCACAAAAAGAGGACTTTAGGGACTGAAGTGTACAATTGTCGAAAGTTTAAGGATCTAGGGTTTCAATTTTTGAAGGATGAAATTGATAAAAAAAAAAATCAAATTATGAGGACTTAAATGTTCAAGATGAAAGTTGAGGAACTGGACGTGCAAATACTCGAAAACTTGGGCTGCAAAAAGAGAAAGTGGAAAGTGGCGCTGTAGGCGCCTGCAGCAAAAACTGTGGCGTCGAAGGCCTGTTTAGCATTTCTAATTATTTTGGACCCATTTTCTTATTTTAAAACACGATTTTAGGTCATTTAAAAAGGTTTATGGAGTTATTTTCTTCATTCATTCACTCTTCCCTTCTTCATTCTCCTAAACCCTAGGTTGGAAAAAAAAAAAAAACCTATTTTTTTCTTTCTTTCTTTTTCTTTTGTTCTCTTTGGGATTTTTGGGCAAGATTGGAGCTTGTTGATGGTGAGATAACTTGGAGAAGAAGACCTATTGATATTGAAGAGCTCTCAACCATTCCTCTCTTTATCAATAAACATTTCTTTCTTTAAACTATTTTTCCATTGATGGATTGTAATATTTTGTTGGTTAATTGTGAATATTTCATGAGTAACTAAATATATTGTGATTGAGGGTAATTTCAGACCCGAGCTATGATTTTCAATTAATTTGTGCTTTATAGTTCTTTTGATTGATATGTTTAGTCTATTAGTTTAAATGTTCATTTTGTGCTTCTTAATTGTTTGGGTGTACAATTAAATGATTGGGTTGTTTCAATGAATACTATTTTGAAATTTGTAGTACGTAATAACTATTTATTCTAAAACTTTGTAGCAATTATATTTTAATAGATTATGAGGAATTTTCAATTGAATGTATGTGGATTAGCACTTAAGTAAGTAAACCGAGCTTGTGAGTTTGCCCTTAATTCAATTCATCTCTTTTGGTGTAATATTTTTATTAAATTAAATCTAGAGAGTTTGTTCTAGGTTGTTTAATGAATAGGATTGAGTAAAGAGCTTGTTTTATTCAATTAATATGTAAGAAGAGATTGAGATAATTGAGTTTGTAATTATTCTTGAATTGTTGTTAATCTTGAGAATGAAAATTTTTTGTGGTAATTGATAGGAAATTCATACTCGTCGTGACGAAATACCCCTCAATCATATTTTCACATATTTGATTTAAAACTCCTTTGTTTACTTCAATATTCGAAATCTTTTCTACTTTGCATTTATTGCTTACTTTAGTTCAACAAACCAAACCCCCCCATTTAATCAATTCCGTGTTTTACTTTTAATTTTATTTTATGGCTTGCAATTGATTAAATTGAATCAATCTCCTGTAGGAATGATCCTTACTTGCCATTTTACTACTTAAGACGACACATTTAAGATAAGTAAGAAAAATTAATTGGTACGTCTTTTGGACGGTATCAACCTCCACTAAGCTCACAACTTCTAAGATCGCCTCATAGAGACGCACGCCATTTGCATTTAGCAACACTGCATCTCGTCGGGCATAATGAAGCTCACCGTTGAGCAATGTCGACGACGAGTGCAACTATGACAGAGAGAATGCCAAGGAAGAGAAGAGGATAGCGTAGGGATGGCAACGGGTCGATTCGGGGTCGGTTTGGCCAAAACTATAATCGCACCACCAAATTTTTTGTCATACCATAACCGCACCATAACCACGAAAGTCGGTTCGGGTCGATTTATAACCGCGAAAATAAATTATTTTTTATAAGTTCAACCGTCAAATTGAAAAAATATATATATGAATAAAAATTAATAAAAAAAACACAATAGTAAGTCAATTTAGCAAACAATATCCCAAAAGAAAATACAAATAATTTAAAAGATCTTTCTTTGACCTTTGAGAAGTTAAGATAAAACAACCAAAAATAAGAGAATTGTAGACTGATTAAAAAGCACTAATTTAATAGCATACATATAATTAACAACCAGTAGACATACCAAAACTGCTAACAATAAAATTAAAGTACTTAACCAAGTAAACATTGTATTAAGTAACAAAAAGGAAAGATAAAATTAGGAAACCAAATAGATTAATGAGTTCAACTCCCGCGAGCAGTAAAAGAAAGAGGGAAAGATCATAATCAAGAAAATTGCGTTTGCATTCGCTAACCAAGAAAATGTATGGGATGACTCATGGAAGGAGAACCTCATATAAAATAGACTTGTCAAGACCAATTCAAGAAATATCTTCATCCCAGTCACAGAAGACATTTTTAAATTTAAATCATAGCCATCCCATACATACTTCCATTACATAATACAATATAAGGAAATATAGTTTATTTAAAATGTCATTTCAAAACTACAATAATAATAAAAAAAAATAACAGTGAACTAATCAAGATATAGATATCAGAATAAGATCTGAATATAAGATTTGAATGTTGCACACTATGGACGACACACAGCTTATACCTTTCGAATTCAAATCTGATTATAGCGCCAAATCTGGAGTGGCGGCACGGCAGGAGGCGGAGACGGTGTTGTTGATTCCAATTTCTAATTTTCTTCCTCGCGTGTCGCTTTAATATTTCCTATTTTCTGTGTATTTTCAGTGAGTGAGTGAGTGTGAGTAAAGTTAAGTTAAGGCCAAAAAATTGGGTTAGTGTGTCGGTCATGTTAACAGGTCAGTAAGGTAATGAGCTATAATTATACAAATAATTATTAAAAGAAGCTCAATTGTCCAATTAATTTTTTTTTAAATGGATAATCAGTTCGGTTCGAGGCACCGTCGCTAAATACCATACCCGCCCACCACGAATCGGGTCATTAAAATCAAAACCATAACCAACCCATTGCACCATCGATTCGATTTTTTTCGCTCCATTCGGTTCGGTTAACCGCAGTTTTCGATTTTAACGGTTCGAATTGTCATCCCTAGGATAGCGAGAGAGAATGAGAGGTGGAGAGAATGGAGAGAGAAGGAGTTGAAGTGGGTCGAGATATTAGGATTGATATTTATTTGATATATAATTTATTATTTAATATTTAGCATTTATTAATTTTCACCTGAATTTTGAACTTTTTAAACATTTTTTTCTTAAAATTTAATTGGGATATAGTTAATGCCTGAATTACGTATTTTGTCCTTAAAAAAGTACAGCTCAAGAAATTTAAGTAGGAATTTGACTTCTAATTGGAGAGAACGACATTGGCGGCTATTGGAAGGAGAATTATATAAACACGCAGACAAGAAGAGGGGGCGGCTGGAAGAATTAAAGGGGATTACGCAAAAACAAGAAGAGGCCGCCGGACATACACACACGGAAACAGTGACTGGGAAAAGGGCAAAAAAAAAAAAAATGGACTTTTTGGGATTAAAAAAATCAGCAGACGGCGGACGGAAGGCAGCAACTTGAGAGAAAAAAATTCCAATTATTTGTGCATAAAATCATCAATAATTGTGCAAAGAATTCGAGAATTAATTTAAGTCCATTACGGTATTTTAAAACAAACAAATATTTTCGTGACAATTTTTTGACGCTACTATGGGGGATTGTATTTGGATTTAATTTCATTTAACTTGACACTAATTCGAACTTTTTGATTAGATTTTTTTTTCTCTATCAATTTATTTCGGTGTTTCTATTTTCTTTCTTTCAGGCATTTTATGCGAAATTTTAGAGATGGTGAACTGATACCAACTGATCCGAGATTCGAACATATTTTTCACCGTAGACAAAGAAAAGCAAGAGAAGCACAATAACAAGAGATGGCTAATGCACAAAATAATTCGATTATTCAACTGAATGAAGGAGCAGTGATTGATGAAGGGAATATGTTAGTTGGAGACTTCATTGCTCCACAAATTATTCAGAGCCAATCACCGTGTATCTTCTTTTTGGGCAGCCAAACTTTCAGCTGAAGACCAATGCCATCCATTTATTTCTGAATGAACATCAATTCTATGGCAGGGTCGATGAAAATCCACACACACAAGTCTCTCGATTTTTGAAGATGTGTCAACACTTTAAATATCAAGGGATTTCAAATGATGCTATTAAATTGAGATTATTTTCACATACTCTAATTGATAGAGCCCTTAAATGGTTAAATTCACAGCCTATTGACAGTATCACTACTTGGAATGACTTGACTCAAAAATTCTGCACCAAATTCTTCCCACTAGCGAAGATTGCAAAGCTAAAGTATGACATATCCATATTTCGACTAGGGAAAACCGAATCCTTTGATGAGGCCTGGAACAGATTCAAGAACATGTTTCGGAAGTGTCTTTATCACAAAATTAGTAAAGGACTCTGGGTCCAATAGTTCTATATAGGTCTACTTCCATCTTATAAGAGCATGGAGGATTCTTCATTGAATGGCTCTTTATCCATGAAAACAATTGATGAAGCAAATGGATTTCTTAAACTAGGTTTCTTACATTAATCTTGCAAAATTCTCGAAGGTCTGGTTTATTATTAGGAAAGGTGGAGAATAGGATTGGTCATTTCATTATTCTTCGAATGCCTAAGAAAATTTTGTTGACAAAAATAAAAAGAAAATAGATATATAAGCAAAGACAAGATATTCAAGTCCATGTATCACGGTCCACAAGTTTGTCCTGTGAGGTTCCACGCTTTTAAGCAACGTTCTCCTTCTTCTTAGGCCAACAGCTCAAAACAACTGACACACGCATGCTCATTGGTAGGATGTTAGACAATACATGTGCACTATTCGATAATGTTGGCCATACATCTAGCCATTGACGACCTTGTTGTGTCGTATAGGAAACTCTTGATATGTGACATTCTCCCTATTCAATCTGCTAAATGCCCTCGTAGTGGCAAGTGAGATTCGTATCAACACCCATTCCTCTCATTCGCAGTAACTGTGTACATACCTCCTCTAACACCAACCTTTACCATATGCCCTCATGCATCAGTTCCTTGGATGGACAACCTATACCATAGCGCCACTGAGCATGTTGAAGCACCAATACAATCTTTGTCATTGTTCTCTATAATGTGCACTCCATCAAACAAATTGAGAAGCTCATAGACTCATTCGCACAACGCTGCCTTTCTCATCCATCATCCCCGAAACTTTCTTGATCAGTTTCGCTCTCTTGTCCACTCTCTGAGTCCCAAAAATCTTCTTCTACTAGAATGCAATTCAATGATCTCCAGCAATCAACAATGCATGTTTGAGTGGTCCCGCTCTGATACTAAATATCTCGAATAGCAAGTTTAGTCCCCGAGGTTCCAAGCTTCTAGGCAACCTTCTTCTCATTCTTAGGATAGCAAGTTCAAAATAACTAGCACACAGGCATGCTAATGGGTGGGATGCCAGAAAATACAAGCATATAATAACGCAATTAGTGCACTATTCGATAATGTGGGCTATATATCTAACCATTGACAACATTGTCGTGCTGTATGAAAAGAGAAGCACTCATGGTACGTGACACCATGGCTATAAGGTCCTTGGGCTGGAGTACCCATTACACTTTTTGTCACTATACCCACTCATTTTTGCTCGGCAGTCAGCATGGAGTCCAGAGTGAGAAGCACCACTATTAGGCCAGCGACAAAATTATCGTCTTTTTACACATATCTTAAGAGGGGAGCCCTTGCTCAACTCAAGTACTCCAGAATCACCATGAAATCCAAAGCAATTGATGAACAAACTCTGATTTCTCTGTGCCAACGTTCAGATTTAACGTTTTCCCAATCACATCCAACATCTGATAGTGCCATAGATAGGTTTCCTTGTTTCAATTTGGGGATTCAAAAATATTACCCTCGCTGTCATCGGCACAAGAAGCTTACTGCGATAGTCCCAATGCCATTTTTTTCTGAGACCCAATCTAGATCTCTCTTTTAGTCGTTTTTCAATGGCATGAATGGAAAGGAAAACCTAAATAAGGATAGAAAGAAACATTACATTGGGAATAATTAGGGGGTTTTTAGATTTTGCCTATGCTATGTTGTAATTCTAAACAGAACAAATTAGCAAAAAATTGCAATGAATAAACAGACTGTTTTTATCTTTCCCCTAGTGTTTCTTCTTGTAACTGCACGGTTGCTCATCCAGGGTTGGCGATCATGTTTCCTACAAGTAAAAGGGGCTGTTATTATCCAGTACGAAGCTAAATTCTGTTATCAGATACTATTAAAAAAGACTGGATAAGTAAGTACTGGATCCTTGATAATTGAACTTCATTCTTTTGTTAGAAACCTGAGATTAGATTTTCGCAGCACTTCGACTTGCTAGCAAGGATATCCTAAAATAAATTTTCTTGTACTTTCCAATTTCCATCATATTATTAAAGAACAAGCAGCCCAGCTCTGGCTGCATACTTTTCGGGCTAGAAAACCTTGGAAACACAAAATGCTTAGTAATCATATCAAATATCAGAAGGGTTCACAAGAAAAAGTTTTACAGTGTCTGATCTTCAATTTTTACTTCCATTTTGTATATTCTTAAGAATTCTGATCTAAAAAAGAGTAAGTGGGAAGTTATTGGTTTCACAGGATTTTCTCTGCAGTTACGTTTTCCAGATTTTGATTTCCGTTTCCTCTCCTCACTCTGATCTGTACGACATTTTGAAAGGTTAACCTTGCTTAATTATTTAATCAAACTTCTTACACCTTTCAATACAAGCAATTCCGATAGTAAAAAAGAGAAGCAATATTCTGTTTCAGAAATGTTGAAATTGGGTTACATATATTTATTAGCGTTTCTCCTCCTGTAGTTTGATTTTCGGTATATCTCTTTTCAAGGAAGAAAGGAGAATTCTGTTATATTTCTTCATCCATAAATCAATGTTTCTTACATCAAATTCTTCACATCAGCATATCAAAGTTGAAGATAGGGACAAGAATATCAAAGTTGAATTTAATTACAATAGAAGTTTTTTTAGGCTTACACGTGAATTTCAGTTTATTGCAGTATTATCAAGGAGATGTTGAGAAATGGTTGTTCAAAACAAACAAAGAAGAAGAAATGGAAAAATGCCGGATTTTGTTCTATGCGGCCGCATAGAACAAATCCTATGCGACCGCATAGAATGGATATGGTGGTGGCAAAATGGGCGGGCCGGCCCGGACCGGCCCGCGAACCTTTCGACCCGGATCGGCCTGTGAACGAAAAAAGTCCGTATCATCCGGGGCTTACGGGCCGATCCGGCCCGGACCGTCAAAAAACCAAGCGGCCCGGCCCGGACCGGACAACAACCATTTTTTTTCTTTTTTTCCCAAAGATCATTGGCAAAAAAAAAAATTTTTTTATAAAAAATATAGGCCCGCGTTAACCGCGGGCCGATTTCACCCAAACCCGGCCCGGACCGCTGAATAAAAAAATTCGGCCCGCTGAACCGGCCCGCTCGATTTACGGGCCGATTCACCTACGAGCGGGCCGAACAGGCCGAGCGCGGCCCGCCCATCTTGACACCACTAAATGGACAGAAGACTCCCTTTTGTGGCCGAATATAACTATGCGACCGCATAACTTTGTATTATGCGGTCGTATAGTACAATTCTTGTGACTATTGAATGACGGTTTCCTACCGTTTGTCACTTGAATTTGGTGCCCTTTCAACATATTTTTGGCACCAATTCGTGTACAATAATGAGGCCTATAAATAGAGGAGCCATGTTCTTAGTGAAAAAAATTGAAAAAAATTGTTCTATACTTATATTCTCTACAATCAAGTTCATATCAATTTTCTACTCACATTCATATTATTTCTTTTGTGTTCTTGAGTTTTGGGTGAAAATACTTGTGCTTTGGTATTTTCACAACAAGGCTTGATTAATCTTTCAAATCATTTGCCGAAAAACCTTTTAGCATCTCAATTTACCGGAGAAGGGGCAAATATTGTTGAGGACAACGATAACGTGTTTGGACCTTATTTGAAATTTGATTTCCAGATTTGTTGCTGTTTCCAAGATTGTTTTCTCTCCTCCTTCCATTGAAGTTTTCCAACAATCTCAAACAATATGTTTCCTGTGATGGAGAGTGAAACAACAATGACTACCATAAAGTTGATGAAGATTTGGTTCGTTTGGATTGTTTTGATGGCACGAACTTCACAAGATGGCAAGATAAGTTGAAATTCCTTCTTACGGCGCTAAAGATTTTCTATGTGCTTGATCCGAACTTGGAAGATCTACCCAAACCATCCGACAAAGACACCGATGAATCAAGGGTGAATAGAAAGAAGCGTGAAGAGGATGAATTGATATGCCGCGGTCATATTCTCAACTCTTTGTCGGATCGATTGTGTGATCTATACACCAACACAACGTCGCCAAAAGAAATATGAGATGCATTAGAAAGTAAGTACAAAACGGAGGAAGAAGGTACCAAGAAATTCTTAATTTTTAAGTACTTTGATTTTAAATTTCTTGAAAATATCCCCTTACTTCCCCAAATTCATGAATTGCAAGTGCTAGTCAACAAGTTGAAGGCGGTAAAAATTGAAATTCCGGAGACCTTTCAAGTGGGGGCAATTATTGCAAAACTCCCCGGTACTTGGAAAGGATACCGGAAGAAAATTATGCATAGTTCCGAGGATCACTTCTTGGAACAATTGCAAAAATATTTGCGAATTGAAGAAGAGTCAAGAATGCGTGATAAGAGTAAAAACTCTTTTGAAGGCACTTCCAAAGCAAATGCAATTGAGAAAACGGAACCGCCGACAAAATCCAACAAAAGGAAGCCTTCAACGAAGTTCAATAAGTTCAAGAAGAAGACTAAAGGAGGTTATTTTGTGTGTGGCAAATCTGGTCATTATGCAAAAGATTGTAGACACTGAAAACAAAACAACTTCGAGGGCAAAGTGAACTCCATCAAAGTAGAATTGTGGCCACCATTTGTGAAATCAATGCAATCAAGGGAAAGGTTCCCGGATGGTGGTATGATACTTGTGTTACAATACATGTATCATATGACAAATCTTCTTTCAAGACTTATCATAAAGTTGATGGAGACCAAGAGATTCAAATGGGTAACGAGGTTCAATCTAAAGTGATTGGAAAGGGAAGTGTGGATATCATCTTTACTTTCGGCAAGACCATTACCTTAACCAATGTACTACATGTTCCCGATATGACTAGAAATTTGGTTAGTGAAAATCTCTTAGGAAAATCGGATATCAAAAGTGTGTTTGAATCCGGAAAACTTGTATTATCCCTAAATGGGAAATTTGTTGGAAAAGGCTATTCTAGTGAAGGAATGGTCAAATTATGTACCGTTGACAATTTGAATGAGAATAAAAATAACTTTGCTTATATTGTTGATTTATTTTCATTATGGCATGCTAGATTAGGACATATTGAAAAAAGTACTATGAAACGTATGATGAAATGTGATTTAATTTTATATGATGAAAATGATGTTGTTAAATGCAAAACTTGTGTAGAAGCAAAGATGATTAAAAAGCCTTATCAAAGTGTAAAAAGAACATCTAGTATCTTAGAACTAATTCATACGGATATTTGTGAATTAAATGGCATGTTAACTGGATGTGAAAATATGTATTTTATTACCTTTATTGATAATTGTACTAGACACACATATGTTTATTTAATGAAATATAAAAGTAAAGCTTTTGATATGTTTAAAGTATATAAAAATGAGGTTGAAAATCACCTAAACAAGAAAATAAAAACTTTAAGAAGTGATAGAGGTGGTGAATACTTTTCTAATAATTTCAACATATTTTGTGAATAATATGGCATAATTCACCAATGTTCGGCACCTAGAATACCGGAATAAAATGGTTTGGCTGAAAGAAAAAATAGAACTTTAGTTGAAATGATAAATGTCATGCTTACCTATGCTAAGTTGCCATTTGATTTGTGGGGTGAGGCCTTGTTAAGTGCATGTAGAATATTAAATAGAATTCCTTCTAAACAAACTAAGGTTTCTCCTTATGAATCTTGGAAAGGAAGAAAACCTAACATTGGATATTTCAAAGTGTGGGGGTGTCTTGCTTATTGTAAAAACACAAATCCTAATAGGACCAAGTTGGGTCCAAGAGGTATTAAATGTGCCTTCGTTGGATATGCTAGCAATAGCAAATCATATAGATTATTAAACTTGGAGACCAATGTGATTATTGAATCAAGTGATGTAGAGTTCTTTAAGGATTCGTTATCTTCGGATAATAAATTGAGGGAAAATCTCTTAGATATCCCTAGCTCAAGTGGAACACAAGATGAAACACCTTCTAAAAGTGTTGATGAGTCAAGTGAGCCACGAAGAAGCAAAAGAACTCGAATTGAGAAGTCTTTAGGACCGGATGAAATTGATTCTCAACGCATTTCTTTTTACTTAGTAGAAGGAAATTAATTGAATGTAATAAGAACAACTCCATTTGTTCTACATGTTGAAATCGATCCTAAAACTTATAGAGAAACTATGACTTCTCGTGATAGCATGTTTTGGAAAGATGTAATCAAAGATGAAATGGATTCAATAATGTCAAATAATACTTGGGAACTTGTTGATTTACCACCCGGATCCAAACCTATTGAATGTAAATGGGTATTCTGGAGAAAATACAATGTTGATGGTTCTCTAAACACCTTTAAAGCTAGATTAGTAGTTAAAGGATATCGACAAAGAGAAGGAATAGATTATTTTGATACATATGCACCGGTGGCTAGAATAATATCGATAAGGATATTATTTGCACTAGTTTCGATACATGACTTGCATGTTCACCAAATGGATGTCAAGACGGCATTCTTGAATGGGGATCTCGATAATGAGGTTTATATGGAGCAACCTGAAGGTTTTTCTCTACCCGGAAATGAACATAAAGTGTGCAAGTTAGTAAAGTCATTATACGGTTTAAAACAGGCACCTAAAAAGTGGCATGAGAAATTTGACTTAACTATAATTTCGTTTGGTTTTAAACATAATAGTGTAGATAAATGTTTATATTCAAAAGTATGTGATGATTATGTGATATTTATATGCCTATATGTTGATGACATGTTGATTATGAGTAATCACATGGATGGAATAAAAGAAACAAAGAAGTTTCTATCTTCCACATTCAAGATGAAGGATTTTGGACAAGTGGATACCATTTTGGGTATCAAAGTCACGAAGACTAGTGGGGGTTACCACCTAAGTCAATCACATTATATTGAGAATGTGATAAATAAGTTCAAACATTTGAACATAAAGGAAGCAAGTACCCCAATTGATCCAAGTTCAAAACTTGTAAAGAATGATGGAAGAGCAATTGCTCAATTGGAATACGCAAGTGTTATTGGAAGTCTTATGTATGCAGTTCAATGTACAAGACCAGACGTAGCATTCGCAATTAGTAAACTAAGTAGGTTTACTAGTAATCCAAGCAATGACCATTGGAAGGCCATTGTAAGGGTTCTTGGGTATTTAAAGAAGACCAAGGGCTTAAGCCTACAATATACTAAATTCTCTGCTGTCTTGGAATGATTTACCGATGCTAGTTGGATATCTAGCACAGGTGAGAACAAATCCACTTCCGGTTGGGTGTTCACTCTTGGAGGAGGAGCTGTTTCTTGGAAATCAAAGAAATAGACATGTATAACGCACTCGACCATGGAGTCCGAATTCGTAGCATTGTTGGATACCGGGAAAGAAGCTGAGTGGCTTATGGATCTCTTTTATGAGATACCTTTGGGATCGAAAAATACATCTTCAATATCTATCATGTGTGATAGTCAAGCCACATTAGCAAAAGCATACAACGAGGTATACAACGGAAAGTCTAGACATATGAGTTTTAGACATGACTACATAAGAAAATTAATCAAAGATGGAATAATTTTCCTAAATTATGTCAAGTCTATCGAGAATCTAGCAGATCCTCTAACTAAACCTCTAAATCGAGATTTAGTAGCATCTACATCGATAGGATGGGGTTGAAACTCTTAAAATAGAAAGATTCACCAATGATAGCAACCCTACCTGTCATTACTCAAAAGGTAATCCACGGGTTCAAAGGGTAACAATAAGTCATTTGATAAGTGGATAGTTTCAGCATTATTCAAATCCACGATAACCCTATCCTAGTTAAATAATGCTGGTTGTTACTGAAGTAAGGGTTGAGATTCAAGCTCTTAATGAAGTTCAGTGCTAAGAGCACAAGCATCTCTAAAAGTAACAAAGATGCTAGAAGAATTTCACCTAGACGAACTTCGAGGTAGTGCCACCTCAATAGAGAGCTAGAGTTACTCTCTTAAAAGTTTGTCGAAAATGATGAGCGCAAGGCCATAAAAGCGCTAAGCGAGTTTGAGGAACTTGAGGACACGTGGTACTTGTGTGTGTGTTCTTACCGGTTTTGTCGCATGGAATAACTGGTTCAAAACTTCACGCTACCTTTGATTCCGACTTTACCTTGTTAGAATTACACTATGGTTAGATTCAAATCGAAAGATATATAATCCTTAGGCATGAGTATCGTTTACAATTGAATGTGAGACTTGTTCATTTTAAACAAGTGGGGGATTGTTGAGAAATGGTTGTTCAAAACAAACAAAGAAGAAGAAATGAAAAAATGCCGGATTTTGTTCTATGCGGCCACATAGAACAAATCCTATGCGGCCGCATAGAATGGACAGAAGACTCCCTTTTGTGGCCGAGTATAACTATGCGACCACATAGTTTTGTACTATGCGGTCGCATAGTACAATCCTTGTGACCGTTGGAGGACGATTTCCTACCGTTTGTCACTTGAATTTGGTGTCCTTTCAACATATTTTTGGCATCAATTCGTGTACAATAGTGAGGCCTATAAATAGAGGAGTCATGTTCTTAGTGAAAAACATTGTTCTATACTTATTCTCTACAATCAAGTTCATATCAATTTTCTACTTACATTTATATTATTTCTTTTGTGTTCTTGAGTTTTGGGTGAAAATACTTGTGCTTTGATATTTTCACAACAAGGCTTGATTAATCCTTCAAACCATTTGCCGAAAAATCTTTTAGCATCTCAATTTACCGGAGAAGGGGCAAATATTGTTTGAGGACAACGATCACGTGTTTGGGCCTTACTTGAAGTTTGATTTCCAGATTTGTTGCTGTTTTTAAGATTGTTTTCTCTCCTCCTTTGATTGAAGTTTTCCAACAAGAGATTCTTTAGATGTAGATCTTCTGTTACCATTTCCCTGAAAAAATTTGTCATTTCAAGGATGAATTGCTACAAAATCGGGGGAATCCACTATTAGATAATCCGGTTTGCACTTGGCGTCATAATAAATATTAACATGTTTTATTGCATGTACTCATGCTCAATTCTACTCATTTTAACACTTCAAATTAGAGGTGGGCATTTTAACCGAAACCGAACCTCTCAAATTGAAATCGAACTGGAATCGGTGGTTCCGATTGGTTCCCAAAAAAATATTAAGAACCAAAACCGAAAGTCGATTGGATCCGGATCGGTTCTTGGTTCTTGAATCCGAACCGTGGGTACTTGAATGGAACCGATGTTTTTATATCTTTTATTTTTCATAATTTATAAGCTGGGCAAAAAAAAAAAAAAAAAAAATTATGAAAGTTATTAACTTAAACACTAGATAACACAACCCAGCCTAACGAAGTCAAATATTTTTCCTCATTTGATTCTTCATTTTTCAATTTTCAATTTTCAATTTTCAATTCACTTTGTGAATCATTTAGTACCCGTCCATGTTATGAAATGATTGTTTGTTGTTAATTATGTATCAGTATCACACATTTGTAATTTTATGGTTGTTTGGTAGTGTTTTTAAAGTGTACAAGTTATGATTGCTTGTTGATTTGTAATTTAGTGATTATTTGTTTTATTGAAATTGAACTAAAAGAGACACCAATACTGCAGGTGCTTGAACGCTTTGATTCATGAAATTTATCAAGTTGTGTGACAAATTAGTTACGGTCCGTTGTAAGGGTGAAAAATGGGTGGAAAAAAAATGAATGACAAAAAATTAAATTGCCTAAAATTTATTTTAGATAGAATTGTAATTAATGATTTTTTATTGGTATAATTTTTCACCTAATCCGTTTGGCTTTGTATTTCATGCAAATTGTTACTTTTTGGGATAAATTTTTTTACAATCTGTATTAAAATTTGTTTGGATTACAAAAAAGTAAATAATTAAAAAAATAATTTTTGAATTTTTTTTTTCGTTTGCATTATTTTTCATACAAATTGTCAATTAAATGGTTAATTTTTTTTTACCATTCGATTTAGAATATGTTTTCATTACCAAAAAGTTTAAAAAATAAAAAACAAAAAGATGGAAAACACTTTCCCATCAAACTCATGGAAAAATAAAATGTGGAAATGTGCTTTAAATGGTTGTACTTAAAAAAAAAAGGTGAAAATGAATTCCATGAAAAAGTTATGCAATCAAACAGCAAAATTAAGGGTGAAAAAGAAAAATGTTTTCATTTTCCACCATTTTCCTATGCAATCAAATGCTACTTTAAATAAAAACAGAATGATAATTTGTTCCTATAACCCTATTAAAAACAGGTTAAGTCTCTTCTTATAACCATATTAAAATTAAAAATGGGTTCTATGTCAAACCACTTAATTAAAAATAGGTTGTTAATTTGTTAATTTTCTTCTTCTATTGAAGGTTTTATTGAAGATTCAATAAATTCCAGCACTTGGAGAAAACTTTGTAATCCCCCCTTATCTCTTAATTGACATAGACCCATTCCCTACCCACCATGCAAAATTGATGGTTTCTTGGTCACGACTAGTTACAGCTAAAGTTTTATTAAAGAGTGTTTTCATATGGTAGAACCTCCTCGGGGAATATAAAGTTTTCATGAGACTGATCTTGAGCTGCCATCCAAGCACGAAAGTCGTCATCTAGCAGGATTATCTATTTAAGATAATTATCATTTCTATTCAAGTTTTGCAACTTATAAGTTATAAAGGAGGAGGTAAATATTCATTTTTTTCAAATTTCTGTTTATTAATCTTGATATTTTCTTCCTTTGCAACCTTAACTTCTTGAAAATTTAGAAATAGATTCAAGGTTTCTCAAATATAAGCTCGTTCATTTTTCACTTGCTATGTTTTTTCCTGACATGTACTTATAACAAAGGCAAACCCCAAAAAAAAAAAAAAAATTCATAGTAGTATGTTAAAGTATATGTATCCAAAGGATCTGTATGAAAATATTTATTAAATATGTAATCAAAAAAATGTTATAGGTAGAATCGAACCCACATCAAAACCGATTATTCGGATTTGAATTTGGTTCCAATTATTATAAAGATTTGAATGGTTTACCCCACAATTTATAGACATTGAGATTAGTTAACCTAGTCCCACCAAAACTTTGGACTCTGTACTGTTTTTATATAGTAAAATAGAAATGTAAAAAATTAACCAAATCGTACATGCCATACAATACTTAGTTAATTTTACTCCAACAAATGCGTCTTTAAATTACATTCCAACAAACATGCCCTTAACATGTCAAATTAATCACAAAATCCCTAAATTTGTGTCCTTTCATATTCCAAACCAAAATCTCCACCATATCGTCTCTTCCTTGAATCAGCCACCAAAAAATTCCCTAAATCTAATCATCAATTCATTCTTCTATAGATCTACAACAAAAAAATAATACAACATATCACACATATCCACCATTTGATTCTCCTTTTCTATTGATTAGGACTTTATAACATGTATGTGCAATTTGTATATATTTTATATATATAATGTAACGAGAGGTGGCGACAGCAGTTTTCACAAAATCTCTCAAGTCTCGACTGAATCGATCGAAGGCACACAACAGTAGGGTCTAAAAACTGTCAGAGGAGGGATTATAGGTCCAATGACTCCAATCGCCAGCTAGACTCAAAGAGGTATTAGGGAAGGGAACTTAGGAAGCCAGACAGTTTTCTTTTTACATTACTGTTTTGTATGTATTGGGATGTCTTTCTTAAATTTAGTTCTCATTAAAATAAAAATAATAATAATCAAAACTCGGTGGGTCATGTGACCCACCACGACCCATTGTGGGTCCGCCCCTCTTCAAAAATGGTCAGTTACAGAATGCGATGTATGGTCTATTTTTGGAATGAAGTATATATAAACATGAATAAAGCCTGTTGTACAGGGCCGTTTTACTAGGCCATGTACAGGGCACGCACATAGGGAAGGGGATGGGTGATTAATCCTGTACAGGACCTGGTAAAATGGTCATGTACAACAAGCACGGTTCTATAAACATATTCCGTTTACGTATCTAATAATTTTGGTTTTAATAATGTTACATAATAAATTATGAAATATTTTTGCAGATACGAAATTTTTCGATCTATAAAAGAATTCTATACATGGTTCTCAATGAATCGGGCCCCAATTTGGGCTGGAAGTCCAGCTGCTTTGGTCTAAGTTTGGTCTGTCTACTATACAATAGAACCAAAATAGAATGCAATAATTGCAATTACAATTTTAATTTCAATCTCAATTTATCTTTTTATTTTTATTTTTATTTTTTTTCCATAAAGCAATTCTCATGTTTACTTTTAGAATAGGAGAATGTGTCAATATTAATTCCATATCAGGCTCGACTGTACTGGAATCCTTTTTATTTTTTAAGAAGAAAAGTAAAACCTCTTTTTAAGCAAGATAAAGTTGAAAAGCTAGGAGTTTGATTGACTATGCGGCTGAACTCAATGCCAAAATTTATGGGTTATGCTACAGGGTCAGGGTCAATGACCGACCCGGGTCCGGGGGGACAAGTTCCCCCCCCCCCTCCCCCTGGGGCCAAGGTCAATCATTGATCCTGGCCAACAATCATTTTCCAAAATTTATCCCGAATCATCTAGCTAAAAAGATCCCATGAAAAAAAAAAAAAAAAATTGAAGAAGAAGAAGAAGAGGGTTTCATTAACTATTCAGTTTAGTAATCACTTTCTACTTCAATTTAATGACAAATCCTTGTCTAACTTAATTTACTGGATAAGGAAGACAATTTTCTTCCTGTATGGATAAGAAACCAATTAATGAAATATATATTCCACTGTCTATCTTATTTTTTGGATAAAGGAAAAATATCAGGTTGGGAGGAACATTGGATAAGGAAATACAATGAACTGCACTATTAAGATAAGCTCTTTTTTTTAATATGTATTTATATATGTTGTGATTGTATGATTTGAAGTTTCTTTTACATTTTTTCTCGGACATCTGCACCCGAAGACCAACCAAAATCTGAAAACTGTCCGTAATTTTTTAATGGAGTCTCCCTGTCACATCAAATAGTAAATTCATATATTTATATATATACACACAAGCATAGTCAGCAATGTATATCTTTCCAATTATCTGTCTGGTTATATGTTGTTGTAAAGAGATGGGGGATTTGGATTTGAACACCTTAGACCGCCATGGTGAAACCCAAAAAGGTTGGTTGAATTTTCTTGTAATTATTTAAACCAAACCTGTGTTATTTCTTGTATAGTGATTTCTTGGTTGTTCTTGTTTCAGAAGTAGCTGTGAATAAGGACTCCAACATAGAATTTTCCGAAGACGAAGAAATGCTCGTGGAGAGAATGTTCGGTTTGCTTGGACCAAGGTTAGTTTGTAATCCGTGGGATCCAAGTCTGTTAGTATTTTTATACTTGAACTATGAGGGATTTTTACCCTCAAAGGCTGTTTCATCTGTTTGTGTGCATGATGAGAGTATTTTTATCTAAACGATTAGCAGAATTGTTAGGTGTTTGATGTGTTTGTTTGGAGCAGGTGGACATTGATTGCTGGAAGAATACCAGGAAGAACAGCAGAAGAGATTGAGAAGTACTGGAATTCAAAGAAGACTTTGGCTACAGAGAACAAACATTTGGATCTCAATTGTCAACAGCCTACAAATAACAAGTAGAGATATATATATATGTATATATTATAAAATATGTTCTTAATAGTTATGTATTGTATTATGTGTGTGGTAGTTAGTAATCAGTCATAGTGAATAGAATGATTCTCAGTTGGAAGCTTCTATGTATTAATTACCATTTGTTTTTCAGTAATTGAATCTGGTGAGGGAAAAATCCCTGCTTTTATTTGAATGATTTTTTTCTCTATTAAAATTTGTAGGATACAATAATTTAGCATAGGGTGCTAGAAAATTCAGAATCAATCATTAAAAGATCATATGCCGGGTTTGCATTAGTTGAGTCCTATATATTTGATCCTGTAGAATTTGATCCATTTTCTCATTGAGCAAAGAATCGAAATCAATCAGATTGATTTTTCGATCAAAAGTACTATGGGTGATTGAACTCGAGCAATCGCAGCTACTCTCTCTTTCACTGCCTTCCCACAGACTTACTTAAGTCGGACTTATACCTTATTATTAGTTGCTATCGTAGTTTAAATAACAATGAACTTTTAGATTAGATTCACTATGTGTTGCATTATAAATCTTAGAATTCACTGTCACCTAAATTATTAACGATCTCGATTGATGATAGACAACATTAATCAAACTTAAAATACGTACAGCACATAACTACTTAGAATGAGCAAGTGGGTAGAGTTAGGAGTGTGAAGTCTCACTCACTAAACAACTGGTAATAATTCTTATCCAAAAAAGGCAGTGACACACGCATTATTAGATTAGAATCCAAATTATTGATAGAATATAGCAATGGTCCCATGCTGGTAGATGCAACTTTTTATGTATTTTTTTTGTCTAAATGAAATGATGTTTGCATGTACAACCATAGCACAAACGAAGGGGTGAAAAAGATACCAAATGTTGTCTTATTATTCATCATGATTAGAAGTGTATATTATACAACTTAATTATTTGAGAGCATTGCAATCATAAACATAAAGAAGACAATGATATTTGGCTCGTGTATATAAATATTTAAGTTATTTTTGAGAACTTTGCTACATTTACAGAATGAAAACTACCAGATGTTTTACAGAATACACACAAGCAGGTGGAACATGGATTTTTTGGCAATATATAATTCACATGGGCCACTATCCATATTAGTATTCTGTACAGCTTCTGTCTGTTTTTTTCTGTATATATGGAAAAATCCTATTTTTTATTCATGTTTTTCGAGAGATTCACAAGTACTATTCACTTATTCATCACTATTTTCTATTTATTTTTTTTATAACTTAAACAATTTGTAAACACTTCTCAAACATGTTAAGGAAGCCCAACCGTCATTGGTCTACTGTTTCTCGCTAAATTTGTGCAAATATTTTCAACATTTTGTTTACTTCTAATTTTACTTTCAATTTTTGCAGATAATATATAGCAATGCTTGTGCAATCGTATCAACTATCGAATATCTCAAATCCAAAAATAAAATAAAATAAAAACATAGAAAGAAAGATAAAGTAATCGAAGTTGTTGAGATGATTATAACAAAATAGTTGGAATTCAAGTGGTAGATACAATGAAATTATGAAATATATCTTCAATTTAATTATAATTAGTCATTATGTATTATCACGTAAAGTGTCTTTCTTTATAACGTAAATCATGGGGGTTAGCTAAGAAAAGCAGAAAAACATTCGTTATTCAACAACTGATTGGACAACAAAAATGTGCTGCTAAAATTGTTATAAGGGATAATTTGTGATAAATATACCAATCAATTAGCCCAACGGTCATGACCAAAAACACGTAGAAACCATTGAAATTACTGAAGGGAAAAATAAGAAACTCTGGCCCTCATTACACTCCAATTCAATTTTAAGAGAATAAGTTTAAAAATTCAAAACTTAGGTGGTGATTAATAAACATTATATATGATATAATATATATCTAATAAATATCCATCCTAATATCACGACCAACTCCAATCTCGCTCTAATCTCTTCCTACAGACTCACCCAATGAGTCATCGGCATCTACCCTGTCGCCATCCCCTTTCACACCACGGTGATAGTAAAGATCTAGATAAAGGCATTGATTCAAGATTAATGAGTACATCATTTCAAGGGTAACGGCTTGTTTGAATTTTTAATTTAGCAAAACATCAACAAGAATTTACGAATTATCTAATTGAACTGCAATAGACGAACTTTTGGAGGTATGATTTAAATTACACGCAAACTGCTACATGTGATATTGATCTAATAACCTATGACCAGTTCTATTGGATCTACGACCTTTGGATATTGATTTGTTACGCGTGATATTGATCCAATGACCTATGACCAATTTTTTTGGATCTATGATCGCAAACATTGATATGTTGCCTATACAAAATGACATGATCTGTGAATTTGAATATGTGACTTACTATCGGTGCACAAAGACATGTTACATCTGACATGTGACCATTTAATATTTATTTGTGACATGTTGGCATTGATTTGTGATCTATGCAATATGACATGTGACCTAATGAAATGTGGCATGTGAACATAAATTAGTAATCTATGATTAATTTTAATTGATCTGTGACATGTGAACATTAATTTGTGACCTATGCACAGTGGCTTGTGACCTATGACCTGGGAAGAAATTTTGAGTCACCACAACCTCACAAACACCCGGTACCACAATTTGCAAACTACCAACACTCCACCACAACCACCACTATCGCACCACCACCACCACCACTATCGCACCACCACCACCACCACCACCACTACTAACAATCACCATCTGCAAACTGCAAACAAACAAACCACTAACAACGAAAACAACCAAGCAAATCACCAAGGACCAAAATAGTAAACAACCAAGCAAACCAACAAAACAATATTGTCACTGCACAGCAGCGTGGCTCTGCGCACAGCCGGTGACGGCCGCTTCACCTCGAGCTAAGAGTGGCGCTGTGAGGTGGTGCTCACAGCAGTGGAGATTAGCAGATTGGGTGCTGTAAGTGGACCATTTTATGTGCATTAGATATCGTTGAGTCCAATCTAGTTATAATAACAAAGTTTCAACCATAAAAGAAAGAACATCAAGATTTTTCATCCTAAGACCCAAATGTTCAGCTAAAATACCTACTCGCCACGTTGAAAATCCAAAGATGAGATTAACGCTCCAAATCCGATAGCACAATGCATTTTCTTGGCTTCTTTACAAACGCCACAAGTCAACCTTCTTTACAAACGCCACAAGAACACTGCATTTTCTTGGCTCAGAAACATCTTCCATGACTGCTTTGTTCAGGCAAACTGTATATATGCTTAAGCTTTATTTTAGTATGTATATATACATATATCTATAATCTATTTGTCTAATTCCCTTTTGTGTTGTTTACCGTTTACAGTCATGTGATGCATCATTGTTGCTGGACTCAACAAGGAGAGTTTTGTCCGAGAAAGACACGGACAGAAGCTTCGGAATGAGGAACTTCAGATAGATTGAGACCGTAAAAGAAGCTTTAGAAAGGGAGTGCCCTGGAGTTGTCTCCTGTGCAGATACTCGTGTTGTCTGCTAGAGATGGCATTGTTGCGGTAACATTAATTCACCAAATTTCTACGTATAATTGTCAGTGTATGGTACATTTGAAGGCATGTACCAGTATAATTCTTGACAAGTCACCGAGTTTTCTTTTTTCATTTGACCCTTCTCTTTCTGTCTAATCTTTAACGAACAAAACAGATCTGAACTTGTTCTTGTTTAAATCTGATCACTTTGCATTGGATCGCCAATTGCTTGTTGGATAGTATCAATGAAGAAAAAGAAAATGGGGACTCATGCTATTCTTTTCTATGTTCAATATTATCCAATACTGTGTATCAAATATGAAGTAAAGGTTTCCAATTTCTGCATCCATTGTGGATTTGGCATTTTAAAGCTGAGTTCCAAAGGGTAAATGTCACAGTAGTTTGTTGTTACTTCTTACTTTTGAATAATAAAATAAGCCTGATTTTAAGTGTGCATTTGTGGTTTCTTATTAAAATATAGTGGAATCCCATGTGAAAAAAAAAATGTTAGTTCTATAATGTTTTATTGGAACTTGTTTGCAGTTGGGAGGGCCCTATATCCCTCTTAAAACTGGAAGAAGAGATGGCAGAAAAATCAGAACTGATATACTTGAGCAATACCTCCCTGACCACAATGAGAGCATTGAGTGTTGTTCTTGAGAGGTTCTTTAGCATTGGAATTGACGCCCCTGGAGTTGTTGCTTTGCTAGGTATGTATACAAATGTTTGGACAGAACAAAATTTTTACGACTATAATTTCCCAAATATATTTATATTTCCATAAAACTTCGCAATCTTTGAAGAATTTTACGACGGTTTGATGCTTACAGGGGCTCACAGCGTAGGTCAAACCCACTGTCAAACTGGTTCGCCTTTTATATCCAGAGGTAGAGCTTGAACTCAACCCGGACCATGTTAAGCACATGCTCCACAAGTGCCCAAATACGATCCCTGACCCTAAAGCTGTGCAGTATGTGAGGAATGACCGTGGCACACCGATGAAACTCGATAACAATTACTATCTGAACATATTGGATAACAAGGGCTTGTTGATTGTTGATCATCGACTTGCTACGGATAAGAAACCAAGCCCTA
The DNA here is from genome assembly GCA_019395295.1 of Osmanthus fragrans. NCBI lineage: Eukaryota > Viridiplantae > Streptophyta > Magnoliopsida > Lamiales > Oleaceae > Osmanthus > Osmanthus fragrans. Next base: position 11,465,396 of record CM033342.1, read on the forward strand.
CGTAAAGAAAATGGCGAAAAGCCAAGATTATTTCTTCGAGGAGTTCTCTCGAGCCATCACTATTCTCTCTGAGAACAACCCTCTTACTGGCACAAAAGGTGAAATACGAAAGCAGTGCAATCTTGCCAACAAGCTCCATTAGAAGCTTCTGCTGCAATTGTACCTGTGAGGGAGAATAGAGTGGGAGAGACAAATTTAAGATGGTTAAGAATGGTTCTTGAGTGTGGCAATAAAATGGTACTTGCCTGGTAATTAGATGAAATGTTTCCATGCAGATTTCTCCCTTTCTTAGGCAACATGGTTGATGTGGGTTAAGGGTTCCATGCAAACAACCAAGATCCTTAGGAATCATTTTTTTCCATAGGGTAAATACTAAATAGGATTAGACAGAACGATAAAACACAATTTTAACTTCTGTTTCGTACAATCTACTAGACCAAAATAATCCGTTAGATGAGATTGATATCAGCTGTATATAAATACAGGGAGAACAATGGGCATATTTAAGTAATCCCAATCGTTTATCACACAGGAATCCACTTAAAAGAATAAACACTATTGTAAGTATAAAATTAGATGGACATTCAATACATTACAGATAAACACAAATTAATAATGGAGGAGAGTATGCACAAGTACAACACCATCTACAGCTATCTGAACAAAAAGGCCTCACAAACTCTTAACCATACTCCCTTCAATGCCATGAAAGCAGTTGATAATCTGACAAGAAATCAAGATAATACATCATCTTACACCTCGTCCCCAGCATCTCATCATCCTTGCAGAACTATCTCACGAGTCCAAAAAGCAAGCTGCTCAAAACATTATTTGCCTTGACACTAGAAGAGCTTCGCCTGTTGTGTTGTTCCGCTTCTCATCATTTGACAGAACTCCTCGTAGTTGATCCGTCCATCCTATAAAAATGAACAATGTAAGGCTGGTCCATACCTAAATTGCAAGAAGGTGTTTATCACATTTCCTGAATCAGGCATACTTACATTATCTGTATCAACTTCTGAAATTATTTCCTTGATTGTGGCCTCATCACCCATACCGTAATCCTTCATAGCAGCTTCCAGTTCATCTCTCGTAATATAGCTGAAATGATACTAGGAAATTAGGCGATGACAAATGTCACAGATAATGCAAGGAAAACATGAAAAATCCCACAAGGTAGCACTAATTTCAAACATAATAAGAGAACGGACAGTATGATAATATTTTGACTTCTTTTTCTTTGTTAAACTGTCCAGTATTGTTAATCCACCTTAACAAACTTCCTTAGATGTGTACAAGAAAAATGCAGTTGACATTAAACCATTATCATGGCTTACCCACTGCTATCCTTGTCAAAATACTGAAATGCTTTATAAAGATGCTCGTCTCTTTCGAGCTTATGTCTATGCATCGTAGCAGTTATAAACTCAATGTAATCAATTGTCCCGTTTCCATCCACATCAGCCTGAATTATAAAGAATGACTGGTTTAATCCATGGAAGCAGTCATGGCAAATAAAGGTTCTCTAAATTTTGTCCACGTAGGTAGGTGATTGAAACTTACAGCTTCCATGAGTTGTTTTACTTCTGCTTCGGACAGTTTTGACCCAAGGCGAGCCAATCCAGATTTCAATTCTTCATATGTGATTGCGCCACTCTTGTCTGTGTCCATATTTGTGAACATTGTTTTGAGACCTTTAATTTCTTCTTCAGACAAACTTTGTGCAATGACCTACAGGAGTTTCCAAATGCAACAGCACATAGTAAGAGGAAAAGAACATCTCCATCTGAGTTCGAGCAATATTGCATATATTACATGTTTGCCGAAATGATTCAGATTCATGACCATAGGAAAAGCACTATTTTGATACCATATACTAAATTCTCTAACGTACTCCGTCCATGTCAAGTCAAATACCCTCTACTTTCTATTTGAGGTTGTTTCATAACAACAGTCATTATTCCTTCAATGGAAATTTTTTTAGTATTCCACTTGGGACTTACTCATCTACTGTTTACCGCAAAAAAGCAATTTATGAGCACCTTTTTTGGCCCCTAGATTAATTATATATCACGTTTTTCACTCTTACCTAAAAGCTTGTTTATCAAAGAATTTTTTTTTTTTTTTTTTTAAAATCACTTTTTCCCAAAAAATCTTTTTCAACCTGAGATTCTATGGGATTCACAATTTTTCACTACTTTTTAACCACACATTCTCCAAACTTGCTTTAAACAATCAAAACAAGATACTGATATTGACCCAAAGGGATTGCCATAAATTGAAAACGGACCATTATCCATGTTTCATGTTGCAGTTCCATTTCTATAAAAATGTTAATGATGATTAGGATACAATATATGTTTTTATCTTCTAATCGAGTAGGTTCTGACTTCAATACAGCTTAGATCTTAAAGCTATACACTGAAGAAAAATGATTGTCTCATATTGATAGAGATCAAGATAAGAATAAATATAAGATAGATTTTAATTAGGAATTTATAATAAGAGTTTGATTTAGGGTCCATTTGATTCTCATTATTTGTAGAATGAGAATGAAAAATATAGTCGTTATGAACTCCACACTAAAGATAGAAAATAAAAAATAGTGGCCGAATGTAATTGATAACGTCATATTTTTCATTTTTATGAATGATTAATGGAACACAAACGGTCTTAAAGTATATTTCAATTAGATTAGATAATATTAGTTTTGATATTTTGAAATTATTAGAAGTTCATTATCTTTTAACTTCTTTTAGTTTATTTATTCTATAAATAGAGGGGCTTATTCATTGTTATTCACAACCTAATTATATGAATTAAAGTGATTCTCCTCTTGCCCTCAATTCTTCTCTTCTTTGCCCCCTTTCTCTTCTTCAATTCCGATTGTTCTTTAACAAGTTATATGCATCATGTGTCAATTTGATATCAGAGCAAGTCGTCTCATTTGGCCTACAAATCTTTCAAGTCCAATCCATACATACACCACAATTTTTCACCACCCATCCCAAACCCTATAACTTTTTATACACAAAAACCGTGGAACAGCCCAAAAAAATACAAAAGGAATTCGTCTATAATCAAAGTAGCAGCTTTTCGAGTTTTCTTTTAGTTAGTAAAAAAAATATAGCAGAACAGTTCACCGGCCATCATTAATTCTTTGTTATGTAAATTTTCTAGTTACTCAAAAAAAAAAAAAAAAAAATTTTCTATAGTTACAGCAGCTACTCAAGCTCATATTTATGTCGATTTCTTTTGCTGTAGTGCTACATTCCCAAACACTTCTTCAATATAAACCTAATTCAACCTTCAGCCTACTATTCCAACCCTGCATATAGCCCAAATACCAATATTCCTTATATAAACCCACCAACTCAGCCTATATTCAGCCTTTTAATTCAATGCCCATTATCCACCACATCCTAGTCCCAGTAAATCGGCCCAAGTTCAAATAATTCAAGTTCCCAACACCCAGACCCTACAGTAACCCTCTAGCCATTGTCTCTATTTCCGTCAACCACCGTCGCTTCAGAAATCTATATTACATCCATACTCACAAATCTTTAACACCGAAAGCCCACTCAACCAGGTCCATATCCAACGACACACTCGACCCAAAACCTTTCACTTCATCGTCTCTCTACACCTAACCCAAAGCTGTAGGTCGCTACTACAGTTCACCGGCCGTGACCCACCGATCCCACTCCCCCACCATCATATTCTCCTTCCGTCGCTGCAATTGCTTCTCGTCGACAGCCCACATCGTTGTCGATAGCTCCAAATTCAATGTACCCAATTTCGTTTCCGGCCACCCATTGATGCCACAAACCAATTTCGCTGTTCTCCCTCAGCCGCTGCAAACTCCTCAACTATTCAATTCTGTCGCCCACATCCACAATACTATCCCAGTTTCCGCCCGACCATCTTCTCAAACACGTTGTCTACCACTACCTCTTCCCTATCGCCATCTCCAATTTTGATTTCTACTCTATTTGGTATCGTTTAGCTCTGTCTCAGCCCCTGTTTTATTCATAGTTTATAGAAAGAGAAAAAAAGAAAATTGGAAGAGAGAAGAAAATGTTTGTTATTTCAGGATCTTAAGACTTTTTGCTCCTGTTGATTGTATGAACCGTTCAGACGAATCATTGCCTCTCTTCCACCTTAGTCATGCCAGTTAGAAAATCATGATTACCACATTGTTTAGCTCTTTTGACTCCCGTCGGGTATCAATTTCTGTCATATTGAAAATTTAAGCTTTTATTTAGGTATTTTGGCTTGTCACTTAAAAGAAAGGATAAAAAATATTTTGGCGTGAATATCAACAATTGGGATTCCAATTGTTGACAAACTGAAAAAAACTGCTTCGACCTTCGTTGTCTTTTCACAAACTCCTATTTTTACTTGAACATACCGATGATTTGCTCGCACAAGTGTACCAATAACTTGTTGTATCCATGCTTACATTTCTCTCTACACTTATCACAGCATTGGTTTCCAATGAGCTTTTAAAACATCCAAATTTTGTTGTACAAGTTGCAGTTGCTTCATGCCTTAGTGAAATATTCCGTATCTCGGCACCCAATACCCATTATAGTGATGAGACAATGCATAATATTTTTCCACTAATTACATCATCATTTGAACTCTCACTGACACATCTACCAACTTATATGCTAAAAGAGTTAGAATATTAGATACTACGGCTAATGTGAGATACTGCATCATCAAGAAAAACTCATCTAGGGAATATCTTCACACCCATAGACTATTATGACTCTTATATTAGAAGAAAGTGACAATATCTCTGAGGACTTGATTACCCTTCTTTTGGAAAGTGTACAAAATAAAAATAAGGAGGCTTTTCTTGTTGCATTTAATGTAGTGGAAAGACTTTTTGAGAATTGTGCTGACACAATCAAACCTGATTTGTCACAATCTATAAAATATTTAGGAATTTGTTTAGATGATTATAGTAAAGTTGTTTCTTCCATTTACACAGAAGTTGAGAGCTGTGAACAGTGTATTGTGTCCCCTATCGTGATCACACCTATAGTCGATACACTTAACACTAACATAGTTGAGGAATTACCTATATTATTGTCTCCTAAGTCGAACGGTTTGTCTGCTCCTCAGTGTGCCTTTAAAGCTGATTTTATTGTGACATTACCTCAATTGCATGAACTCCCTAAGTTGCCACATTGTCTTCCAAGGCAATTATTCGATTGCACACTTTTCCTATTGATATTAGAACGTTGCCTACTAATTACCGGCATATTGTGTTAGCTCATCCTTTTGTTGTCAATATTTCTAAATTTCATTTTACGATAAAAAGGCAAATCATTTTTAGTCATGAAATTTTTGAACTTTTTTTCGATGTGCAATATAGGTTAGGAGACCTTAATGATTATTATTCTTTGTTACATATCTCATTGTCTCGATTTCTTGAACATGTTAAGAAAAGAGTTTTGAAATATCCATATAAAAAGATTTTCTATTTGATTGGTCACCACGCTTAAATGAAAGTAATATTTTTCAATATAGAAGAATTGTTTCCTTATTGGGGCTCATTCAAGCCTTCGATGTTGCAATAATTTTTTTTTCTACAGGCCAATCTGTAATGGTAATTCCTTGTGCTCCTCATTATGCACAATCAATTGAAGATTTTGAGAATGAGTTGCATGAGTTTTCGCTTTTTGGAGTTCCATGGCGATACTTGGTTAGAAGGAGAGATTGTCCCCTTGGTCAGATCATATTATTGGGGATGATTTACACATTCAATTGATGTTACATAATCAATTTTGGTATTTGGTTCATAAGAAGGATCGTCCTCCCTAGTATGCATTCAATCAAATGATATTGTCAAAGGTCCAATACAGGCATTTGGTCAAGACAAAAGATAGACCTCCTTCGAGTATGAAGCTCCAATCCACCTCGTCGGAGTCGAATTCTCTAAGCTAAGGAGAAATGATGGAGATCAGGATAAGAATAAATATAGAGATAGATTTAATTAGGAATTTATAATAAGAGTTTAATTTAACGTATATTTCAATTAGATTTGATTAGAATAGATAATATTAGTTTTGATATTTTAATATTATTAGAAGGTTATTTCCTTTTAACTTCTTTTAGTTTATTTGCTCTATAAATAGAGCGGATTATTCATTGTAATTCACAACCTGATTATATGAATTAAAGTAATTTTCCTCTTGCCCTCATTTCTTCTCTTCTTTGTTCCCTTTCTCTTCTTCAATTACGATTGTTCTTTAACAAGTTATATGCATCATGCGTCACATATTTTCTAATAGATGGATGATCGCAGAACAAATTCAGATAATTTATCGAACGTGGTCAGCAGGTATAGTAGATAGTTGCCCTACTAGAGGTTTATTGTCACTTAAAAGTATCATATTTCTGGCCTGAAAATCATCACAAAACTTGAAAAAATATTCATAATTTCAACTTCACAATTTAATTCATATAAAACGAACACACGAGATAATAATATACCTTTAGTGCAAGTTTCTTGAGCTTATTCATTGCTCTGAACTGCTTCATTCTAGAGAGTACAGCACTATCAATTGGCTTATCAGGTGCTTGTCCTTTAATCCAAGGGTGCTCTATAAAAACAAGAATAGAAAATATTCAACTTTAGCCAAAATATGCTAAGCAGAGCTTAGAAACGATAGTTCGAGAAAGAAAACTAGATCAACTAAATAATTTAAAGAAAACAAGTTTTCAAAATGATGTTTAATAGAAATAGAAACAAGAGACATGACATACACAGGAGTCATTAAAAATAAACAACTAATACCTTTTATATGCCAGTTGGCCTTGAAATGAATCAATTTATATTGCCCCAATCTTCTCATCTAATTCCCAGGTAATTAATTATATAGTTTTGTTTTGAATAGACACGGGGGCCTCAAACTTAAACCAAAATTCAACTTCTCTTTGGGTATCGGGGATAACTCACAAATAACCATATCATTCTTTCTATTCAGTTACTTTTTCTAGTTAGCAGCTCCAATATCAGCACCCAACTGAGACAAATTCCTAAGTTCGGATAAACTAACAATAGCAAAGACAATGGTAATTGTAAGAAAACTTATATCTCTCTGTCATTGGAAAAGTTGAAAAGGTATGCATGTAGGTCAGAATTGAAAATCTGTCTTCATGTTCAAAAAACGTGCATAAAGATGTGAGGAATTGAAGATGAGATGTTATACAGATGTGACTTGAAATTCTATGAAAGGAAGAAGGGAACTTACCCAATACTTGTATAGAAGTAATTCTCTTCTTCGGATCCTTTGTCAGCATTCTACAAACAAGGTCTTTCGCCTTGTTTGATATTGAGGGCCATGGCTGGCTTTCAAAGTCAATTTCTTCTTTCAGTATAGCATCAAATATCCCCTTTTCAGTTTCTGTAGCAAAATTACATGAAACGTGTTGAAAAGTTTTACATTTTTTCCTACCTCTAAGAGCATGTTAGGCTAAGCTTTTAAAAAAGCAAAATTACTTTTGTAGAAGTGTTGAAAAGTAATTTTTTGTATAAAAAGTACAAAAAGAAAAAGAGAAATTTTAAAAGGCTAAAAAGAAAAGAGAACGTAAAAAAGCTCAAACATGTTTGGCCAAAAAAGTTATTTAAAAGTAAATTTTACGCTTGGCCAAACATGTTAATTAAGTTAAAAGAGTGTTACAGATAAAGATAGTAGAAAACATCGTATGGAACTGTTGTATTTATCTTACCAGCCCAAAATGGAGGCACACCACTGAGGAGAATGTACAAAATAACACCTGCACTCCATATATCTATTTCCTTCCCATAACTTCGAAGGAGAACTTCAGGAGCTACATAGTATGCACTACCAACAACATCATGATACACCTTTCCTGTGATTTTAATAAACAAGGGATTGTTATTTTTATATAAATTATGAGAAAAATTGTAGATAAGTGAATTCTCAGTTTTTGGTGATAATGGGTCTATTTCACAATCAAAATTTCCAAGAGCAACTTCTTCCAGAATCTTCTAATAATTTAAATCAATGACCAGATGTCAAATATCCACACTTACACCAATTTGTTAATAATGGTCATTATTCCTTAATGTCTATATTTTCTTGTACTACTTAAGTGAGTCATTCCCATATTTGTAACTCAGCATCTTCTGATGCAGGAGAACCTTGAAGCATCTCCCACTCTTTGGTCATTTTCGAACTTGAGTGGTTAAATGTTTATAGGTGTTGCTGAAAGAAGAACTATTGACAGTATTAGAACGCTATCCAACCCCAACAATATGCCATTGTTGGATCTTCGATCACAAAACATTGAAAGAATTGTAACATACTAAAATAAAAGTTTGGTATCCATGTGAAAATACATGTAAACTTAGCTGAATTGTAATAAATATATGAAATAACATTAGATTCCGAAATTATAATTTTGAATTGAATAAATGGAACACTAGAAGCCAGAAACACACCTTCTTCAATAAAGACACTGAGCCCAAAATCAGTTGCCTTCAACATTGCTTTCTTATCCTTGCTTGCAAGCAAGAAATTCTCTGGCTTGAGATCCCTATGCACCACCCCCATAAAATGGCAATGGTGAACAACATTCACAATCTGTCTACAGAGGTCAGCGGCAGCTCTCTCGGAATAATGTCCCTGAGCAATAATCCTGTCAAAGAGCTCCCCACCGGCACAAAGCTCCATCAAAACGTGCACAGATTGCCTGTCCTCATAAGAACCCTTGAATTCCACGATGTTCGGCTGCCCACTCAAGTGCTGCATAATATGAACTTCCCTCTTCATATCCTCCTTATCATTCTTATTCACAAGCTTGCTCTTCAGTATTGACTTACAGGCATATGTGTGCCCAGTTGCATTCTCAGTACAAAGGTAAGTTACCCCAAACTGACCCTTGCCCAATTCTCTGCCAAGTTTGTATTTTGACCTTATATCCTCAAAGGGCTTACCTAGGATGTTATTGTGTTCTAATCTTTGAACAGCGCTCTGGTGTTGGGGGGCAGGTTTCACAGGAGCTGGAATTGGTGCCTGAGGATGTGGCCGTGGCATTGGTGGCGGCTGGTGGTGCCTTTCGGGCTGAGGCAGCTGGGGCGTGTACCGAGATGATGGTTTTTGATAATTTCGGTAGCTTTGATACCCTGTGGGGCCTGTACTTCCTGATCTGTAGCCATTGGCCTCTGGGGTTTTGTACTTATTCTTGCTGAAACACCCACCCATCTTTCTCTTAACAGGTTACGAAAATAAAATCAAGATTGAAACTTTATGACTGAATTTATAGGAAAACACTGAAAATTTGTGATCTTGTAAATGTAATTGGTTTCTATAACAAAGATTCCGTGAATTATTGGGACTTTAGCAAATCCCATATCAGATTTTGCTGTAATTTAAGCTAATATTGAGAGAGGTAGGTAGCCTTGACGATTGTGAAGAATAGGAAGAGTCGGAAATTTGTGTTGACTTGTAAGGTCGACGAAAATGTTCTGGACATGCTCACATTACTGTTCTGGAAGAAACATGTGATCTTTTTGCAATTTTCCTTTTAAGAAAAAGTTCCTGTGTTTTTCTTTTCCTCCCGTGCTCGAGAGTTGGCCGGTTTAAAAAAAGAGGAAGAATATGCAGAATCGTGTTTGATGATTGAACAAAAAAGGGGTGGATCAATAATAGGAAAAAGTGTTTTGATCATTTGATCTATTACATCAAATGTTGATGTTTCACTAAAACTACAAGTCATGCTGCTTATTGCATATTATTTATAGTCACTTGTTGTACTTAATGAATATCAAGATTTTTATTTATTTATTTATTTTTGTACATATTTGTAATTGAGTCATGATATTAAGCCTTATTTAAGCCTCATTATTTAATTTTTTATTTTTTTTTTTAAAAACTCATTTACAACTACATATTCTTCTAATAAACTAATATTACATGTAAATCCAAAAAAAAAACATATTTTTTAATTATACATTTTTCAAAAAATCACTATTACAAAATATATTCTTTTACAAAATGGGGCTCAACACAAAGTGTATTTCATGAGTATTGGGAACGATGAAGATGAGAAAGTGCATTCAATTTCTCAACCTTAATTGAGAATTTTAAATAAATTGCGAAAATGAATGTGTTATTTGATTGTGTCGGGATAATATCATGAAGTTGGAAAAAGATAAAGAGCAAGGTTCCATCAAGTTTGACTATTTGGCTAATCAGCTAGTTGAGAAAGGGGTCCCACTCTACAACCAAAAATCTTTTTATTCCCCTTCATTCTTCCCTCTTGTTCATTCGGAAGGAAGAGGAAATCGACCCCCCACAATTGGTCATCATTTCTTATTGACTGGTGCTTTTTCCTCCTCCTTACAAGCATGATTAGCAAATTTCATTGGCCACGGCTCAATCTCAAACTACAGTATGAGCAATCATCTCCATAGCCCCTTTTCTTTAGTAAATACAGGACACTGCTCAACTCGAAGAGCTTTCGACTTCAAGTAAATATTATTTTATTATTTTTTAAAATTGGCACAAATGGTTCCTAACATATGGTCCTTGTGCAAAAATAGTCTAAGTTCCATTCTTGACGTTGGCCCGTTTATTCGATGGGTTTTGCTATGTGTATATAGCATTTAATATAGAGGTTGACATAATATGAATAGGGTGGGGTCCATGCTACAGTATCACAGGCCTCACCCACTCACATTATGTCAACCTCTATGTTAAATGCTATGTACACATAGCATTTTCCTTATTCGATTGATTTTGTGTGCAAAAAGTCATTTGAATTGTTTCCATCTATTTTTACCGTAAAAAGTATATCAATTTTAATAAAAAAGATATTTTTACATTTTGCTCACCTATGGGTAATTAGCACAAAACGTCCATATCTTTTAATGTCATTTTACAAAATGTCCATATATTTCATTTTTTTTTTTTGGCATTTTCACCCTTTTTTTTTACCTTTCATTGTGGAAAATGTCATTTTCTCAATAAAAAAAATGTGAAATGACAAATATACTCTCATATTTAAATAAAATAAAAAGAAAATAAGAGAAAAATTAAAGAACAAATTGCAATTGTACTCCTTAACTTTTTTAAAAACTGCAAATGAATCCAAATAAATTATTAAAATGGTAATTAGCACAAAGGCTCCTACCTTTCAATATTATTGCGCAAAACGTCCATATCTTTTATTTCTTGATATTTTCACCATTAATTTCATATTTCATTACAGAAATCATCATTTTCATCCATTTTTTCAATTAAAAGATGTAAAATGACGAATATACCTTCATATTTAAATAAAACAAAAATAAAGAACAAACTGTAACTATACTCCCAGATTTTTTAAAAAAGTATAAATAAATTTCAAATAAATAAATTGGGAGTATAATTTGAAATTTATTTGAATTTTTTTTATAAAAAAATTAGAAATATAGTTGCATTTTGTTCTTTTTTTAATTTAAATAGGAGGATATATTTGTCATTTTACATTTTTTAATTGAAAAAGTAGATGAAAATTATGATTTTCGCAACGTAATGTGAAAATAAGGGTAAAAAATGTCAAAAATGAAAAGTGTAGACGTTTTGCACAATAATATGAAAAGGTAGAGACCTTTCATGCTAATTACCATTTTAATAATTTATTTGAATTCCTTTGTAATATTTTAAAAAGTTTGGGAGTATAATTACAATTCATTTTTAAATTTTTCTTTTCATTTTTTGTTTTATTTAAATATGAGAGTATATATGTCATTTTACAATTTTTATTGAGTAAATGATATTTTCCGCAACGAAATGTGAAAATGTCAAAAAATGAAAGATATGGACATTTTGTACAATAATATTAAAGGGGGGAACGTATTGTGCTAATTACACGCTCACTTATATACTTAAATCATCATTTGAGCAAAATTTCCTAATTCGTATATTTCTTTGAGACGGTTACTAACATTGGTCATAAATAACAATAAAATTAAATAGTTCATAACCAAATAATGTCATTTAATATAATATGGTATCCTTTTTTTTACTTATTAGTAGAGATCGTGTGTTGCATGATAATTGTTATAATTTTACAAGTGATTTTGTTATTAAAAAAAAAGATAAATGATTTTGGAACATCAAAATATTTAGACTATTTAGACTATTAATGCATTTTATATTATTAACGATACGAAGGTATATTATATGAAAGTCATCAATGGACAAACCCAAAGATATATTCATATGTACTTTTGAAAACAATCTCCATACTCCATGTATGCAAACAAAGAGTTCAAAAAAGAGAAGTATGACAATTTTAAACGATTTCACTTCTTTAAGAAGAATAATAATTTCATTACAGAACAAGCTAATTGTAATTTCAATTACAAGAGCAATACTTCAATGTCTATCATAAGACGTAAAATGCAATATGATAAGAAAAAAAAATTAAAGAAAATGAGTTGGATGTAGTAAGATCATATCAAATCAAAGATCAATTTCATATTCTGCCTCTGACAATGGATACAACCATATGATTAACATGGTTAAAATGGGGCTCCGACTAACCCTCTGAGAGGCTCATCTGTGGTAATTGCACTTGCAATTCCTAAAAATTAAATTTACTTGAAATCACCAAAAAGAAATTGATGTCAATCAGTAAAAATAAAATATACTAAAAACTAGTAAAAAGAGACAAGTGAATGAGAAGTTGAAAAGGGAAGTCTCTCAATATAATTCTCTGAGAGAGACATGAGAGATAAGAAGGGAATCAATGAAAAATCAAGAAAGAATAATGAAATCATAGAAGTCAATGACATCTTTGAAAGACCAAACTGTTGAAAACTCTTTACTTTTACTGTAAAATAAATTAGAGAAGTATATCTTCCATGAGTTGGACGTCATCATAAATTCCAAACTATTCATAATAGAAAGAATGTGTACAGATCTCATAAGAGGAGCTAAATGTCCTGGAAGCTTGTCATATAATTTCAACAAATTTATCTGCCTCACATTTTGCTATCTTGATAATCAATCCGTACAAAATGAATAGAATCAAATCTCAACTATAGAAACAAAATAATAATAATAATAATAAATGAAAGATGAATCAAGAAAAAAAATTGAATATATAAATGTGAAAAATATACGTAAAAGCATAAAGCATTTGTCTTTGCATTATCTCATTGGTTTGCAGTGCTAAACCAAACTTTGTCCATAGGGAGCATTCGGATATTTTATGGAATTAAATTTGATACGTCTTTATCATTTTCAAAATGAATATGAAATATATGATTGTCTCGAGACCTTTTAGTGTTAAAAACTGATGCTCAATAATATCGTGTCACAAAACAATGATTGTTCATAATATAAAATAATAGTTTCAAGTAAAGTCTTAATTGACAGCTTGGTAATGGATAATAAGCCCTTGTTTGAGCCCCATTTTGATAAGAGAATTTGCTAAAAACTATAATAAACAGCTGAAAATTGAAAATTGCATAACAATCAAAATTTTTATGACAATGTCATTTGTACATTCCGATGTTTACACCTTTATTGACATTGTCCTCATTATAAAAAAGTGATTGAGTGAAAAACTCTATTTTTTTTAAAACTATCAAATCATAATTTGCCATGTAATAAACTGTAAACTATGATATACACGAAAGTGTACACAAAGCATGATTTAATTTTTTTAACTCCTAACAGTGCTATTTGTATTCATAATGAAACACTAAAAAATTCACAGGGATCCATAATCCATTTTAATTTTTAATGATTTGATTAACATAAATAGCCTATGTTTGAGCTCCATTTTTATTTTATCAAAACTCATATTTAACTATACGTTCTTCCATAAAATATTTTTGCACTTTAATTAAAAAAAAAAATCCACATTTTTTAACTACTCATTCTCCAAAAAATTACTATTCGATAACACATTTCTTTCAAAAATGGGGGCTGAAATGGGGCCTAAGTTTCACTCATAGCTCTTTTTATGTTTTATAATAAAATTTATAGTAAAATTGTTATAACAAAATATATTGCAACTTGATCTCGACTAAAAATTTTTCTGATCTGAATTGTTTCTCTTCTTAAACTAAAATTTGAGCTATGCTCCTAATTTTTTTTGGGTCAATTTTAATGCTTAATTTATTTCATCATTGAATTTTTATCTCTCATAAGTTTAAAGTTTAAATCGATTTATGTTTTCATTTTCCAAATAATAAAAATACTTGTGCAAATTTTTTGGTATCATCTCAATCCATGAATAGATAAAAATAAGGTACCTGAAAATACTGAAAAAAAAAAAAAAAAACAACGTTTTCTGTGTCTAAAAGACACAGAAAAATTATCCGAACAAATATACAGAAAGGGGAGACACTGTTAATCGACTTCAGGAATACTGTGTAGACGGGGCCTCCAAGGCCGGTGACTTCGAAAGTCGGAAAGATTGCCGGCGCCAGCATTGACTAACTGGCATAAGGCTTGCTCCGTAGTCAAGTCCTCCATGTCAACTCTGCCCAGAAATTCCTGGAGCTGTCTCTTTGTAATCTTGATCTTCACCTCCTCTCTGTAATGATGATCGTCACTCAGAAGGCTTTCCTTTTCCTTCTCAGGTGTTACAGATTGATTCCACTCATCATCCACGGATGCCCAAACCATTGATGATTCACGTCTACAACAGTTTCCCATTGTGTCTCAATGTGTTTTTATTCGCTGAATTGTGTGAGGCTAGACAACCTTTTTATACATACTTAAAAGTGGGGTGGAGAACTATCTCGTGTCGTCTGAAAGTTTCAAGGAAGGTCAGATCCTAGGACCAACTTTTGAGACAATTTTGCTACATGTACAAAATTTCTGTACAGATAAATTGATAGATAGATACGTGTGAAATTCAAATCAAGGGATGCACCTATCAACTTATCTGTGCAAAATCATCTGTACAAATAGGTTAATTTTTTGAGTAATGCTAATGCCCTGTTGGGTTTAGGTAAAAATTAAATTTTGAATAATTTTTTATAAAATTTGATAGAATGTATGACTGAAAAATTATAAATCTCATGAAATATATAATTAAAAATAATTGTTAGTTTTGACTTAAATTTATAATTTTTTTTTTTTTTAGTTGAACCAAACATGGGCAATATATGCATATTGAGAATTATACCAATGTGAGGAGACATTAAACTCGTGTTTGATATAAATTAAAATTTAAGTCAAAATTAATTATTAATTTTGAATATATTTATTATATTCATAATTTTTCAATCATATATTTCATCAAGTTTTATTAAAATTTATTAAAAAATTAATCTTTATCCACGCCAAACAAGAACTAAATGATAAAAATGAATTTCATATTCACAAATTTAATTAGTTTTATCATTTTTCCCCTCATCACATGGAATAACTCCTAATTCATACTACGTGAGTTAATGGTTTGATCATTTAAATTTCTAGACGAGATTAAGCGCTGGTTTGATTCCCATTAAATTATATTACATTACATTAAATTTTTTTTCTCTCTTCATTACAATCACACATTCATCAAATAAAATAATATTACACATAAATTTAAAACTTTTCATTACTTTTCCACAATACATTCTCCCGTCAATTACTATTCTAAAAATTTTCAACTATAAAAAATGGGGCTCAAAGAGGGGCTAAGTGTATTATAAGAAGAATGGAAGGAATAGTCTGCTAGATATTTGGTGGCATTAAGAGACTCGGGTGGTTGGTTTGACCATCAGTTTGCCGATTCCAGGAAGACACGGATTTTGGATTGATTGGTTGACAGCTTTTACTGGTTCAAGGGAGGAATTTCTCGAAGCATGGAATTGTCAAAAGGGGTTTTTTCGCCAATTTTTAAAGGTAATGTGCCATTCAGCCAAATTAAAATCTAAATTTTAATCTATATTAAAGTCGATAATTAATTTTAATCATATATTTTATGGGATTCATAACATTTCAATCGTATATTTTATCAACTTTTATCAAAATTTATTAAAAATCTTATTTAATTTCCACCAAATAAGGACAAGGAAAACTTCTGAATTAAAGTTTGGCCATCATCATTTATTAAAAATTGTGCATGTATAAGATTTTAATGAGAAAAAATAAATATCACTGATATGTGAGGGGGCGTGTTAAAAATAATTTTAAACGGTATATATATTTGACCTTATCTTTGTTTGGATATAATTTATAAATTGGTTTATAAATTCAGTAAAATTCAAACATTAATTTCAATCACATCCATAACTATTACTCATTATTGTCCATATATTTCGTGAAACTCGTTACTGTTTCTCTTTAGAATAAAACCCCTTGTACAGAAGAGGTTGACAGAAGAGTTTGACATCCACTCACATGCGAGTGGATCCCGTGTGAATAAAAAAATTCAAAAAAAAGAAGTGGGACCTCCTATTGTGAGTATTCTGTCAACTGCTTCTGTCAACCTCTTCTGTACGAATAGCAGGATTGATCTCTTTATAAAGCTTGAAAGCCAGGTTCGTAAGTCAAAAATGCAATTGTGCAGTGTACTTGAGCTGAATTAAGTGAACGAATAATATGATCGGTCTTTCAATAATGCTGAATATTAAAGTTCATTGTTTGAAACTATAGAGAATTTATAAGAATTTCATGTATATGATAAGAAACCCAAGGGAAAGTATTTTTGTTGAAACGAAACGATAATTTTCGTGCTTGTTGAGGAGATTGGTATTGTTTTCGAACATTCTTTCTTCTTTATCATAATATCATGGCATAGAGAGAGAGAGAGAGAGAGAGAGAGAGAGGATATTAATAATTGAAAATGAAATGGTTGAGAAACGAACCTCCGTGCCCTCATGGTGGTGCAATGTGGTTCTGATACTCCAATGAGCAAATGTTACCTGCAAAATGACGTACATTCGTGCCCTCCTAGTGGTGCAAGGTGGTTCTGCTACTCCGGTGAGCAAATATTACCTGCAAAATGAGGTTGGGGCTTCGTCCCCTGTTGTACCTCTGGCGTGAGAATTAGTACGGGATTTGGAAATGTAGATTTAGGAGGAAAATGCATAGAGAGTGTTCAGATAGCCAAAATTTTGAGAGAGATACCTGGTTCGCCTTAGAAATATTTATAGGTGATAGGAGTTGGGCAACCACTGGACGGTTGTAGTGCCACATGTCCCATGTAGCCTCCTCCACTCTCCCCACGTTCTGAGTGGGAAACCTCCAACCGTTTGACGGCTGGTCGTGACTTGGCCAAGCGTTAAGCATTCCTCATCTTATTAATTGATAATTTTATGACCAAGTGTTAGGACGGTCGTGCAGTGATAGAAGGTCTCCTAGTGATCTACGGTCTAGCAAAGGCATAGAGCGCTCATGGGGGTCGACGGCCCGACATAAGCGTAGAGCACCCGTGGGGGATCGACGGCCTATCATAGGCATAGAACGCTCATGGAGGTCGACGACCAGACATAAGCGTAGAGCATCCATGAGGGTCAACGGCCTAGCATAGGGCGTAGAGCGCTCATGGGGAGGTCGACATCCCAGCATAGGAATAGAGCACTCATAGGGGTTGATGGCCCGACATAAACGTAGAGTGCCCATAGGGGTAGACAGCCCAGTATAGACGTGGAGCGTCTCATCTTGTCGGTCATCATAGACGATTGTTAATCTACCCAATATCAAAAAAATAAAAATAAAAATTGTGTTTGTACTTATTTTATCACACTACAGTGACATGTATGAAAAAATAGATTAGACAATACTTACAGTTTAGATAAAAAAAAAAAAAAAAAAATTAAAATTTTATCCGTTTTACTGTTCAACGACGTCAATTGCTCCATACCAAACATTTCGTGAGGTTATGAATAATGACGGGGCAAGAGAAGAGTGGGATCCCTTGTGTAACTAATTTGGGAATTCTTTAGAAACAGGAAGGAAGACAACAAAACAGTGACATACGGTTTCCTAAATCATTCTCAGTTAGAGATGTCTAGATGTTGATTGTCTTTTAACCCATTCCTCAACTTCATGTCTATAAACCCATGTTTTCCGGGTTGTGATATATTCGTCCCACGTGGTACAATTTTGTCTATTGTATTGTTGAGGATTACTCCCAGGTTCTTTCTAAATGAGTTTCATAATTCGAACTTATTTTGGCTTAGCTAAGCGAGGGTTGTAATTTTGTCTCCTGTTCTTTAAAAATAATAATAATCTTTGACCAGAAAATGAAAATTACTCGAGATGACCCTATCTCGAGCCCAATATGTGTAGATTGATGCACTTTTCGTAGGGAAAAATTCATATTTAAGGTATCAAGTTTACCCCAATTCAAAATTCAGGTACAAAGTTTAAAAATTCAAAAATCAGGTATATATATAATTAATTAAATATATTTATTAATTAAATATAATAAAATCACATTATTGGATTAATGGTCACAGATACTCAATTAAGGTCACAATTTATTTATTGGTCACATATTATCAAATTGATTAGTCACATATTATTTCGGAGTCACAATTCAAAAATTTTACAGGTCACAGTTTCTTTCGAAGTCACAAATTATCGATTACAGTTTATTTCGAAGTCACAGATTTTCAAATTACTTAGTCACAAATTTTTTTTTCAGTCACATATTATTAAAATTTTAGGTCACATTTGAGTATTTGGTCACATATAACCAAATTATTGGTTACAGACCCTCTACATCCCATCGCATCACTGCGGCGTCCGTCGCCACTTCCACCGCCACAAGCACCACCACCACCACTAGCGCCACCACCACCTCCACCACCTGCACCAACGATCCAGATCCCTGATGCACCAACATCTCACCACCACAGCCACATTCCCAGATCCACCACATCCCAAATCCACCAACACCACATCCCAGATCCACGACCACCAACATTATCTACATTAACAGAACCACCATCGCCAACCAATCCCCAGAACCACCATCGCTCAATCCCCAAATCGCGCCCCATCCAATCACTGTCGCTGCCTCCTCCGCCACCACCACCAACACCACGCCCATCAACATCACCTCATCACTATCACCACCGCCATCGCCCACACAGAGAATCCAAAACCATCAACCACCATTACCACAACTTCTTAGCATACATCAAACTGAGAAAAAAAGAAAAAAAAAAACAGATCTGGTGGAACCACCACCACCACAGCCACCATCGCCCAACCCCCCAAACACCTAGCGTCGCCCAACACAGAGCAGCGTCGCGACGCCGACACGCCCATCACAGCAGCATCGCCCAACCCCCAAACACCCAGCGTCGCCCAACCCACAGCAGCGTCACCCAACCCACAGTATCGTCGAGGTGGTGCTGCGATTCACAGCAGCACCTAGACGCTGAGAACGACAGCGTCGCGACGCCGTTCACAGCAGCGTCGCGACGCCAACAGAGAGGAGAAGGGAGGGAGGGAGGGAGGGAGGCGGCAATGGTGGTGTAGGTGAGAGAGTGGAGAGAAATGAATGAATTAATTAGGGTTTGAATTATTTAGGGGTGGGTACAATACCTGATTTTTGATTAAAGATACTTATTACCTGATTTTTGCACTATGAAGTTGTAATGCCTGGATGCAAGTAATTTCCTCCTTTTCGTATTGGGTAATCCAAAATTGATGGCCCAATATCCAGTTTATATTTCTGAATAAGATTTGGGGGGCAAATTACACAAATACGGCAAACTAGGGTAAATTGGAAAATATTAATTTTTGTTATGTATTGCAAAATTAAAACATTGACGGGCGTTTAAAGCAAAATACAGCAAATTACATTATATTAATTTTTTTACAATGCAATTTGAGAAACTCTACAATTAATAAGATTCAATCATTTTAATTATCAAACTGCGTTAATTTCGTCTAATTTTCTGAAATTATAACTTACACGTGGTGATCATGTCATTAAATTTGATTGCATAATCCTTGTTAATGTAATGTTTCCACAACACATATATCGCGAAAAATTAAAAGAATGACAAGTTGGTTTGTTATAACGATTATTCCAATAAAGATTTTACGAGAAAAAACTTGTTACGAATACTATTTTAAAAGTATAACTTTTGTTCACTATTCTAGTTTGTAACAACACATGCTCGTAACAATATACATTTAATAACAAGTCATGTTTGTCATGAAATATGATTTACAATGCATTTGATATAAAATATTTTAAGATATTCAACATTTGTTTATTATGTAACAAGTGGTGTTTATAATTAAATTTATTTCGCAACACAGAGATTATATCTCATCATAATTTGCGCGACAATGTATAGTTGTTGCCTAATTTATTTCGTGATTATTTATATATTTCATGTATTTTATTTTACAACATATAAAATCATTAAGCAAATTATTTTGGGAGCAATTGATATTTATTTATGTGATAAGTTGTGCTGGTAGCTAAAATTTAATTTGCGACACAAATAGGGGTGGCAAAATGGCTCGACGGCTCGGGTTGCTCAGGCCCGGCCCGTGAAAAGCCAGAGCCGAGCCCAGCTTGCAGCTCGAGACATCGAGTCAAGGCTCGAGTCAAGCCTCATTTTTTGGGCCGGCGAGCCACGCGGGCCGGCCCGTGTCACGGGCTTTTTGGGCTCGCGACTAAAAAAATGTAAAAAAATAGATTAATACTGAATTTTTTAAAAGAAAAATTAAAAAAAAAAATAGAAAAAATGGGCCGGCCCGGCTTGCTTGGAAAAAGCCCGTGCTGAGCTCCAAAATTTCCAAAGGGCTTTGACTCGGCTCGGTTCGGACCCAAAAAGTCCGGTTCTCCGAGTCCGAGCCTAAAATTTGGGCTCATTAGCGGCCCGGCCCGGCTTGCTGCCATCCTTAGGCACAAAGAGTTTATCGCTTCAACGATGTATAATTGTTGCTTAATTTATTTTATCTTTATTTATGTATGTCGATTCTATATTAAACATATAATTTTCAATTTCTTGCATCGCAATAGAATTGTAACTACAATACACATTAATTGGAATAGTAACTTATTTCATTTAAAATAACTCATGACATTAATAAAAAAATGATTCAACGTACAATTATTAAAATAAAAATGATTTCAAAATAGATATTAAAAAAAAATTCATATTATTTTCAACCATGTAGACGTAGACCAAGGTATTATTTACAAACATGGTTGCCTTCAAAACCAAAACAAATACAAATTAAGCATATGCTAGTAATTTCATGGTTGAACTACTTAGAATAGTTCATGTTCGTGCGAAACCTACAAGTGCACGGGATCGTTGACAAACAATAGATTTGAGTGAGTTACGAGTATCGTCCCACGGTGAATAAATTTTAATTCAAATTTACTAGTTAAGTATGAAATTCGAATTATGTAAACAAAAGAGAATTTATTTTTATGGTTATTCAAAATTATCTAAGAAAGCAATAAAAGTTTGATTTTTATTAAATTATGGATGATTATATTGAATTTTGATTCCGCTTATTATTATCTATTCCAATTATTAATTTGTGATCTAGTTCTGTTCATGCGTTATTGACAATCGATAAAGTTATGATTTATAATTTTATTTTCAAGACAAATTAAATCTATCCAAACCATTACTCGAATCTATTCCTAACTCGAATTTGTATGGTTAAAATGCATTAAAATTTATATTATCTAAATGATTGCACATATGATAAATGTTATTCCTAATATCTATTGCACATATGTTAATTTTTTCGCGTTCTAATCTTATTGTAAGTCTCACAATACTACAACAAGCAACTAATTATCTTATTGTGACCAATCAATTAAATAATGCAATAGATATGCAAAATTAATCAAGAAACACAAGAATTAAACTAAAGATTTAGTCTTGAATTTACAATAAATAAATAATTTGATCCATCTCATCCAATACAAAAAAATGGATCTAGCCTAATATAGCTTTAAATAAATTACAAGAAGAATAATGGAAAATATCACCTGAATCATGAGATAATGCAAAAGATGTTTGATCTTCTCTCCTAAAAGTAATGAACCGACCTATCGTGCTTGATGAACTTGATGATATTATTGTGTATGAAGAAGCAACATAGAGTTTTTTTTTTTATCTATGTATAGCCCTTGTTTACAATTTAGAATAGCCAAAAAAAGGCCAAAATCGCATCCAATTTAGGTTCCAAAAGAGTTTGAATAGCAAAAAGAAATTGCTTATTCATCTACGAAAAAGCCCGTGCACACACACAAGTATGCCTACTTCACATGCTCCATTGAACATGCGGCTCTTGGGTCATGGAAATTTGTGTCTCGCGCGCGCGCCGGTTTGCGTTGTGTTGTCCTGGAGCAGTGTTTGGTATTTTGGTTATAATTTTCTCTTTTAATATTCGATTGAGATGATTTAAAGTGTGTTGAAAAGATAACTCAAAGGGCTACAATTTTTATTGAATTATAAGTTTTCCAATTTGATCATTTTCTATCCAAAAAAATGGGTCTCAAATTGAGGCTAAAAATTCGGAGCATAACTTTTTCGATTGAAAATTGATTTGTGAAAATAATACAATTATATTTCACTCATTTGACCTTCAATTGTATCTAATTGATCATATGTGATCTTCAATCATTATTTTATGCTCTGAATTAACTATTGAATGTTTACACTTTGATCTCCAAACTTTGGATTTCTTTCATTTTTGCCCTTTTTCTTTCATTTTTTTCCAATTTCACCCAATTGCATTAAGTTTAACCTAAAAAAAATAATTAACACATTATTAAGTTATAACTCATTCAAATCACTTGTAAATACTTCAATTTACTGCTCTAGATAAGTACACAAAATACACTTATCAAGCACGCTCAAACTTGAACGTTTGTTTCTCAAACAAAATTATATTCTAATTTAACCAGAAATTTTAAAAACACTTTGTCTTTGGTCTCAGGATTGGATTTCATGTATTAAAACTATGAACTGCTTCAAAATCACATCGCCAAGATTAATTTCTACTTGTTTAATGCAAAATCGACGTGTGTTTGTGCGTGCGTGTGTGTGAAAATTCATGTCAAGCAACATAAATTCATAACGTTATTCAAGTCCCGACCCTCGAGGTCAAATATATCATTTCTTCTCTCATAAGATTCACACCCCAAACTTATTATTATTACTCTTTTCCCAAAGTGTGATCCAAGATTGAATTTATATATTAGTCCTCACTCTCTCTAGTTTTGTTTGATCTTACTAATTGCATATCAAAACTTCAATAAATGAAAATTCTCCTTATTTTTTATTGCTTCAACCCCCAAAAATCAATTAAGTTAATAACCATTTGTCAAAGGTCTAATTTTCTAAAATAAGTATTTGGGGCTTAATCAAGGCATGTAACAATCTTATGTGCGGACTTCTTTTTATTTAACTTTTTAAATGATCTCTGTAGCGAGCATTTAGCTGATGACTCCCAAATAAGATGATTTTAAGGCATCAAGTTTTAAATACTCTTCCTGGCTTAATCACTCGAGTCATGGAGGCTACAAAGAGACATTTCATAGTGAGACGCATTTTTTCTTTTCTTCTCCTTTTTTTTCATTTTTACGCAATGATTAGTAAAATGCTACTTATTAAGCACCTATTTTAAAAAATCGACCCATAACTTAAGATTTTTACCTAATTTTCGTCTTATTGGCCATAGATAATACATACAAAATTTAGCATACGTGGAATTCACATATATCTCAATGTCTCCCTACAACAGTTCAATCACTCTGAAACTATTCTAAACATGGTTTAAGGATGGATAATTCAGTGGTTGTTTGAATTTAGCATCTAAGGTCCACTATATTTTTTTCGACATATTCAAATTTTGAATCAAATTATTCCTTCATGATGCAAAACATAATTTTTGTGCTAAAAAAAAAAAATCAAGTTTTACATGAATAAGTGTAAATCTAACATGCAACTTTTTCACAATTTATAACCTAACACATGGTTTCAAATATATTCATCATAGTGGGCAAATTTATCCAACCCACATAAGCACACAAAAATAAAAAAATAAGCAGAAAATAAATTATTGTTACAAACCAATAAAAACTTAATGTTTTTCCACTCCCAAACTTATAACAGACACTACCCTCAATTTCTAAAAATATAACAAGCAATATTCAAATTTTGAATCAAATTATTCTTCATGATACAAAACATAAATTTTGTGCTAAAAATATCAAGTTTTACATGAATAAGTATAAATCTAAGATGCAACTTTTTCACAATTTATAGCCTAACACGTGGTTTAAAATATATTCATCATAGTAGGCAAATTTATCTAACTCACACAAGCACACAAAAATAGAAAAATAAGAAGAAAATAAATTATTATTATTTTTCACATTTTCAGCTTTTTTATTTTTATTTTTTTTTGCATTCGAACAAGCATACAAACCAATAAAAACTTAATGTTTTTCCACCCCCAAACTTATAACAGACATTACCCTCAATGTCTAAAAATATAACACGTAATATTCAAATTTTGAATCAAATTATTCCTTCATGATGCAAAACATAAATTTTGTGCTAAAAAAAAATCAAGTTTTACATGAATAAGTATAAATTTAAACGTGCAACTTTTCACAATTTATAGCCTAACACGTGGTTTCAAATATATTCATCATAGTAGGCAAATTTAACTAACTCACCAAGCACAGTAAAATAGAAAAATAAGCAGAAAATAAATTATTATTATTTTTCATATTTTCATCTTTTTTTTTCCTTTCTTTTTTTTTGCATTCGAACAAGCATACAAACCCCCCAAACTTATAATAGACATTACTCTCAATGTCTAAAAATATAACAAGCAATATTCCAATTTTGAATTAAATTATTCCTTCATGATGCAAAACATAAATTTTGTGCTAATAAATATCAAGTTTTACATGAATAAGTATAAATTTAACATGCAACTTTTCACAATTTATATCCTAACACGTGGTTTCAAATATATTCATCATAGTAGGCAAATTTAACTAACTCACCAAGCACAGAAAAATAGAAAAATAAGCAGAAAATAAATTATTATTATTTTTCACATTTTCAAATTTTTTTTTTTTTTTTTTGCACTCGAACAAGCACACAAACCAATAAAAGCTTAATATTTTTCCACCCCCAAACTTATAACAGACATTACCCTCAATGTCTAAAAATATAACAAGCAATATATAAAAATTAAGGGTAAAGAAAGAAACTAAATACTATCTTGAGATATATTTGAAGGTGGTGGATGCACTGACATAAAAGTTCTGGCTCACTTTCTGTCTTTTCCCTTGTGCAGTGTGTTCAAGTGTCATGTTCCTTAAAAATAATTAGAAAATCAATCGTAACATAGAACACTTTATAATAAGTTCAAACATACCCTAAAAGGAAATATGGGGATGAAGATACACTATTCTACTAAAAGCAATAAAAATTACTAAGCATATATCTAAAAAGAAAAATAAATGAAAGACAAGAAAATTGAGTTACCTTCCAATAAACGCTTATTTATATAGTCATTAGCTTGAATTTGATGTTCTGCATCATGGAATTCTAAAGAAAGCTTTTGATGACTTGCTTAGTTTGCTTATTTTGACTTTGATACACTTTTCGTTGATTATCCAAATTTTGACATTGTGATGTGATCCGGGATGCGCAACAAATTATCAAGAATTTGGGAATGTTGGGGGAGAGTTCTAAGTCGCGGGTTTGAGCCTTCAAGGGGTTAATAAAATCCACACAATTAATGGTTGGGGCCATGGAGTACGCAAGGCTGAATTTGACGCGCCAAAGGCCAAGTTTGATGTACGGTTGGCTACGCCCTGATCTGAGAGGCATTTTCAGATCAGCGCGACGATCCACCACCACCGCAGCAGCGAGTCAATGTGCCAATCGTCGCAAGGGCAACGGTGATGATATCTGCAGCGATCAATCCTTCCATTCGATGGGCCGATTATCGCGATTGTTGCAAAAATTTATTTTCTTTTTCCGATTTTGCGATGGCCTAAGTTGGAGGTTGATTTGTAGTATATTGAAAGTGCAGATGGCGGGTGGTGAGTTTAGGGATTTTGTTGGTGGGTGGCGGGTGTAGAGGTAGAAAAGATGGTGAATTTTAGCAGACGGTGGTGTGGTTGTTGGTGCAGACGATGATTGTTGCTAATGCAGGCGGTGGGTATGGTGTTGTGGAGATGGAGAAGGAGATAAAGAAGGTGATAGTTGTGATTTTTGGTGGTAGCGATGGAGAGATGGTGGTAGCGATGGCTATTATTGTGGATAGGCTGTGACGGTGGTGGCTGTGGTTCTTGTGGTGACGGTGGCGTCGGTGATCGTAGGTTTGTGAATTTTTTAGTTGGTGGTGTGATAGAGATGCTGGTTTTAATTCTTAGTATGGGCGGCAGTGGTCAAATGATGGTTCTGGTAGTGGTGATGGGGCTATGTTAGGTTGGGGTAGTATAAAGGGGGATTGTGATCAATAAATTGATTAATTTGTTATCAATAAATAATATGTGACCAATTATTTGAAATTGTGACCAATAAATTGAATATTTTATGATCAATAAATAATACGTGACCTAAAAAAATTTGAATCGTGACTTATAAATTTTATAATTTATGACCGATACATAAATTATGACTTATAAATCTTTTGGTTTGTGACCGACAAATAAATTGTGACTTATAAATTTTTTGGTTTGTGGCCGATGAATAAATTGTGACCTATAATGTTTTTGATTTGTGACAGATGAATATATTGTGACCTCTGAAATTTTTTATTTGTAATCATAAAATAATTTGTGACCTCTAAAATTATTGATTTGTGACCGAGAAATAATTTGTAACCAGTTAATTCGATAATTTGTGACCAAATAATATAAAATTGTGACTTTAATACATTGAATTAATAAAATATATTTTTAATTAATTATTTTATAAATAAAAATTAACTAAAATATGAATTTTGAAATTTGTAACCTTGTTTCTTAGCTTTAAAATGGATCATACTTAATCTCTTAGAGATGAAATTTTCCCTTACGGAAATCGATTTTCGACCTAACATCTTTGGCACTGTTATATCACACATGATCCTTGGAATAGGATTGTAAGCAAAAACCTAGATTTGAAATTATTTCTTGAAATCATCAGTTTGGGATTTAGTGGACTCGTTAACGAAACGATTTTGAAATAAGTTAAATCATTTGTAAAATTATTTGGTTTATGTAACGATATTTTAATGACGATTTGAAATCAAATTGGACAATTTAAAATTAACAAAAATAAGAATTACAAATTTTTACCAGAAATTACAATCTTAACCTAATAAAAAAAACTATTTAATTTAATACAAAAATGCATAATTTTGGTAAATAGTACCAATAATTAGTTAATAACCCTAATTTTATGACCCCATTATTGAGAGGATATTGTTGATATTTAATTTACATTTTGATATATATAATTTTTTATTATCAATAAAGTATGAAAATATTTTATAATCATTTAACTAATAACGATAAAGTGAACAGGGAAAAAAAAATAGACGGTCAAACCGCAATTTGAAACCGACAAAATTGCTATGTTTAGGTTTAAGAAAATCTGAAACTATTTGAAATGGTTCAATTTATGGTTGAATTTTTCTCAAATCATTTATAATGGTTTGGTTCGAACATCTGTTAAATAATTCGCCAAATCTGCTTTCACCCCTTAATTACTAAATAAGTCCCGGTTGTCTATCCTTATTTTGAAACTCATTTTTATTTAACTCATTTTCAATCACACATTCTTACAAAAAAATATTTTGCGCGTAAATTAAAAAAAATTTCTACTTTAATGATAGACAAATAGGGGCTAAATTAAAATAAATATTCCACTTCGCATTGTACATAATATCGTGAATTAGCCATTGATCACGATATGAATTATCTATAGGAGAAGATTGACAGCAAGACATTTTAAAAAGTTATATAAATTTATTAATCTTATTGAAAACACGAAAAGATCATGGAGAGTTGAACCGACTATTACTCCTCTTTTAGTAAGACTCCAATTACAATCACATGGCAATCACACAGTATGCGAATTTGGACTTGCACTCCATGTCGTTATGCCCAAGTGGCAGTTTTGGTTGAACTTCTGTGTAGAGACCAAACTCATTTATTGGATTCGACCCCATATGAAGAATTGAATCCTCATGGACAACGCGAGACTACAAGGGGCTTGACAGAAGATCTTTCATACAGAATCTTTAATGAATGATTGATGTGATAACTCATTGCAACATCCACCATACTAAGTCAATAGTAGGTTTGGGGCGGCAAAAGGGTCTAACATTAAATGTAGTTGATTGATTGGTACCTATGATAAGACGATTTGATCGTTCATATGAGACCACGTGTCTTTTCATCTAACGGTTCTTACTCATCCTCTTATACATAAAAAGCTTACACATTCTGTCATTCCAAAGGTAATGCAAATTTAAACTCTCATGTTATAACCTTGCTCTCTATTTACTCATATATTCTTCCAAAATCGAACCCGTTTTTATATAAGTGGCTTACGTCTAAAACACATCTCATATTCAAATACTTATATCATCAATTGATTTGACTGTTGGAGTGTATGCGACTACCTCCTCCACCGTTGAAGTAGGTCACGCGTGGCTAACAATTTGTTCAAATGTACAAGAGCAAGTTTATGAATGTTAGAGACTTTTGGACCTGTTGATCATGTCATCCCTACAAAAAGGAGGTCAACACTGACCTTTATCATTTTCTGCAGCACTATAATTACTGGGCAGAATAGGCAATTAGGTGATGAATTGATTGGCAAAATGGTGACGGGTTAGTGAAAAAATAATTGTTGAACAATAGCTTTCGAACCATAAATGATTGTTTGCCAGTAGTCATTAAAGAAGATAATGTTTTATTTTTTATCCCATGAAAGGGACTTCTCGCTATGCCAATTTTTCCAGATGTTTAGATGCCAAACATATCAAATTATCAATCATAGAATAATATATAATTATAATTTAACCCAAGCATTAAAATTTCTCAAACCCAAGCTAATTTTAGTGGACTTATTCCAATATAATAATTAGAGATGTATGGTGGATCGTCTAACATGATCCTATTCTTTGATGTGTCATGTCGAATTGGCATGTCTGTAAGAACGAGGCTTGGCTTGTGCTGAAAAGAACGGGTCACCATGTCCGAGTTAGTTTCTGAAAACAAAACAAATATGAAATGACTCTCTAGTTTGTTTGGTAGGAGGATAGGAGTTATGTTACATTATCAGATTGATTTTACTGAAAGGTGTACCAGGATACCACTTGACAGCATTTCGTTGGTAGTTGGGCCAAAAATAATTTTCAACCGTCCAATCACAATTAGCCACCTCATTCTGGCAATATGATTATGGTAAAATAATCTAGTAAAATGGCATAACTCGGAGGATATGATGGGACTATTAATACTAAGAAATAAAATGTGTTCAATTTTATTTTACATCACAGCTCAACACGTGCAATTAAAATTGGTGTGTGAAATTCAAGGTAAAAATTTGTTTAAACCTTGTTATATGTATTGCATACCATAAAGGCTTTCTTAGACACACTTTCCTGGTGCTGATCCTTCTCAACAAAGAATGTTCATCTTATTTATCTTCAGTATTTTTCAAGAGTTCTTTTCGAGATGTAAAACCTTGTTCAGACGAGAGAAAGTGAATGTGATACTAATATGAAAACATCTACAGAATCAGATACATCCATTTCGTTTGATCAGTATGATTTCCATCTCCACTCAATTTATCGCGTGTTAACATTTTTGGATCAGAAATGGAGCCAAAATGTGCAAAATTCGAAGTGAAGTTGTTCGTTTGATTTTGGCTTAAAATTACATAAGAAAAAAGAATGGTGGTTATGTACAACCAAGTGCAAGGACTTAATTATCATAATTAATAAATGGTGGAGCTTAAAAGGTTACAGATTAATGATTGTTGATTGTGGGTTGGTCTAAGTGGGCCAGCAATCTGGTCAAACAAGTGGCCAAGATTCCTATGAAGTTTTAGTTTTGTTTAGTTCAAGTTGAGTTAAGAATCTTAAGATTGTCGTACCAAGAATAATTTCAACAGAATCTGGGGATCTGTAACTTAATTGTAAAATATATTTAATGTGATTAATTTTCATTTTTTAAAACACTGAAAAGAATGGAATCTTCATCTTTATTATTCTCTGAGGTCGCAATTTGTATGCAAATAATTAATAATTTTTGTGTACAATATCTCTATATTATTGAAATCAATACAATATTATATTTGATAACAATAAGTAAAATGCCTCCTAAGTTTTATCATATCATTATCTGCATTCGGGTTTCTTTTCTGTTAAGGTGGTGAAATTGAAAAAAATAAAATAAAAAATAGTAAAAAGATGAATGCGTGCACACACACACACATATATGGAAATCGTCGAAAGTATAGCAGGTAAGATTCTGATTTTGATTTTGATTTTAATTTTAATTTTAAACAAATCTTGTCTACTAAACCCAAAAATACCTGGAAAATTTCAGTATTGGTCCCAAGTCTAAGAACCTTATCATGACTTGATCCCCAATATACTTTTCTTGGCAGCATCATCCCCAAATTATTAGTATTGTTACAGCGTTAGCTTTTGATGTCTGTTGGGCGAATGACAGAAAATTAACATTGCGACTAAAGTAATAATTTGGGGATCAATGTTACCCAAAAATATTTCTATGTATGACATGTTATTTTCATATTTTGATGATCGTATAACGGTCTTATTTTTGTTGAATCTCGAGCTAATTCTACTCAGTTTAATATGTAAATTGATTTGAGTCTGCTTCCCAAAAAAAAAAAAAAATTGATTTGAATTTATAAATATGCATTTTTAATTATTAAGGGGAATAATTTAAGGAAATGATTTTTGGTGCAGAAATAAAAAAGAAAAGAAAAGAAAGGAATACAAATCTTGGGGCTTGTCAGACTTGTGAGATTTTAAGGTAGTAATTTTGTATTATAAATTAGTTAGGTACTCTAAAGTTCTAAAATATAAAAAAAATAAATGTGTATTGCAAATGAGTTATGCTACATATACATTATGATATTCATAAGGGTGTCCATAATGTACACGTCAACCTTCCAATAATGTTATGTCACGTGTACATTATGAACACCATAATGTACATGTAGCATTATTCATCTTTGCGGCATGTATTTACTAGTTAGTTTGATTTATTTGTAAATCAAATCGAATAAGCTCCTAATTTATCATGAAGTTTCGATATTTCTGTTGACCTCAAAAAATGCACCTATGAGCTGTCAACAGATCTCAGGGCCTCTCACGTCCGGTTCAGCCTTTGTTCCTGCACACTAGGACAAACCGTCAGTTGCACGTGGCCTTCTCCAAAGATTGGGGGGGGAGCCGGCCGCGCGCACTCTGACGATCAAGTCAGTTGGAGTGGAAATATATAAGTGTGGGAAGGCTAAAACGTGAGCCTCCCAGAAATATAAGGGGGTCGGCCTTGGGGAGATAAATAGAACAGTAAAATATAGAGAGAATCGCTAAGTAGTATTGAGAAGTCAATTTAGCATTACCTTCCAACGACACAATGCGTGAGCTTTTATAGTAAAAGAGGATGAGTAAGAACCGTTGGATGAGTGGACACGTGGCCTTATCTCAACGGCTGAACTTCTTGTCATAGACTTCAGTGCATTTAATGCTCTGACTTCCTATATTTGAACTCTGACACGCGGGATTGGTGCAGCCGTAATTGCAGCGTGTTGTCACATCACCCACTTGTCAGAGATCTTTTCCACAAGATCTTCTATAGGAGAGCCATACTGCCTACTGTTCACGTGGCATGAGTTCGGTTACCGCACAGGAGTTCGGTCCCAAGGGGTTCATCCATGGAGGTTCGACACTGTGGGTTCGTCCTCACCAGTTCGACATGGAAGGTTCGGATGGACGGCAGACTGTGGATTCGGCCACGTGCTGTGTGTGGGGCCATTTGGGATTGCCCGTAAGCGAGCCGACCTGTGAGGCTTTGTACCTCTTTTGGTTTGTGGGGGGACCTCATATCTAGCAAGGCCCTAATCTTATCAGGATTAGCCTCGATCCCTCTTTGATTTACCATGTAGCCCAAGAACTTCCCGGAGGCTACACCAAAGGCACACTTCAGGGGGTTCAGCTTCATTTGAAATTTTCTCAAAACTTCGAAGGCTTCGGTAAGATGTTCAATATGATCTTCAGTTTCGAGGCTCTTCACCAACATGTCGTCCACATAAACTTCCATTGTTTTGCCCAAAAGATTTGCAAAAATGCGGTTCACTAACCTTTGGTATGTGGCCCCTGCGTTTTTCAAACCAAACGGCATTACCCGGTAGCAATAAAGACCTCGATCCGTAATGAATGAGGTGTTTTCCTCGTCCGGTGGGTACATGGGGATCTGATTGTATCCAGAATAGGCGTCCATGAAGCTCAGTAGTTTGTGTCCGGCGGTGGCATCCACAAGTTGGTCAATCCTTGGAAGTGGGAAACTGTCCTTTGGGCAGGCCTGATTTAGGTTGGAGAAGTCTATGCAGACCCTCTACTTGCCATTATGCTTCTTTACCAGTACAGGGTTCGACACCCACTTCGGGTAGGTCGCTTCACGGATGAACCCATTGCTTACCAGCTTATGAACCTCTTCTTTCAGGGCTTCATACCTTTCTGGGTTCAACGTCCTCCTCTTTTGTCGGTGTGAAGTGAATTTGGGGTTGATGTTGAGGTGGTGGCAGCTGACTTTGGGGTCGATGCCCACCATGTCTCCATGCTTACATGCAAAAACATCCAAGTTTGCAAGGAGGAAGTTCTTCAATAGTCCATTCCGTTCACTCCCCAACTCTTTCCCAACTTGCAGGACCCTGGTGGGGTCGTCAGGATCTACCTGGAAAGGCTCCAGTTCTTCGACTGGGGCAGCCTGAGAGTTGGATTCTGTAATCCTTGGATCCAAAACTGTATCCACGCTGCCTTGTTCAGGGGGGATTTCATCTATGATCGCACTTATCATTTCGACGTCTTCCCCTTCTTCAGGGGCTGACCCTTCTGCAGGGGCGTCGATCATTTCTGTGTCCAAGTATATCATGTTAGTGCTGCGGGGTTCGGATTTTCGCAGGGAGTTTAGATAGCACTTCCTCGAACCCATCTGGTCGCCTCGTAGAGTGGCAATACCCCTGTCAGTGGGGAACTTCATGCACAGGTGGTGAATGGATGTTACAGCCCCTAATTCGTTCAACGCGGGTCGCCCCAGTACTCCATGATATGCCGACCTGTGGTCCACCACCAAAAACTCCATGCGGTGGTGGGCCGTAAAGGGGGGTGTTCCCATTTCCACAGTCAACGTGATCCTCCCCCTGGGGATGATGCTATCCCCGGTGAATCCGTACAATGGGGCTGTCATTGGGGTAGGATTGAAACCGACCTGCATCTTGTCAAATGCGGTGCCAAAAAGTATGTTGACTGAACTCCCGTTGTCCACAAGCATACGGTTCAAGCCATTTCTGGCTATTATAGCCCTTACTACCAAGGCATCGCAGTGGGGGTAGTGGACATCAGCCGTATCTTCTTGTGTGAATGTGATTGGCAGAAGGGTGTGAGTTCCGCGGTAGGACCCGTTGACGGAATAACTAGTCATAGGGGAGTCTTTGGCTTCCCTGGCATAATTTCTCTGAGCGTTCCTAGACTCTCCCCCAATGTGGGGTCCTCCGATTATAGTATCTATTTCCTTGATGGGGTCCAGCTCTGCGTTGGGGTGGGCCTCTCTTTGCCTCTGTGAACTCCTTGGACTGTCCCTAGGCCTGTCATCTCTTCGACGAGGCGATCGATCCCTTGTTTGCCTTCGTTGTTCCCCATCTCTGGGTTCGGGATCTCTCCTTTCCCTGCTGGCAGTCCTCACATTTTGGTTCGCAGGACCTCTAGCCTCGCTCCGACCCGTTTTTCCCTGGTTCGGGGGCCTCGTCAAGCAGTTGCTGTCGCTGTGACCAAAAGTTCTGTGATATGTGCAATAGGGCCTATTCCTAGGTCCGTTGCCTCTTCCTCTGCCCCTTTCCCTTGATGAGCTTGGTTGCATATCTCCACTGGGACCCACTTCCTCATATGCCAGTGAGGGTACGGCGTTTAGAGTGGCTGTGGCCAGTGCTTGGCCAGATGTAGGGGCCACAGTTTGCCCTGCTTGGGTCCATTGCTGGGTTACCAAGTGCGATATAGGGCCTCGTCTTTGTCTTTGAGTGGGTGGCAGTCCCAAAGAGGTCCTGTTGCGGTGGTCAATCAACTCCTCGTTGACTATTTCGCTCCTCATCATTTCCACAAGGGCATCATAAGTAGTGGGGTTTCTGTTTCGCACATCTCTCCAAAAGAGAGTATTCATGTTAAGTCCGCCTCTGAGTGCCGATAGGGCCTCCCTATCCGTTACCTGCTCGCAATAAGTCATTTCATCAGTGAAACGAGCCAAATAGCTCTTCAACGTTTCACCCGCCTGCTGCCTCATGTCCTGAAGCCTTTGTATAGGAGCCTCTCCTTCTTTACTAGACAAGTATTGATTTAGAAAGGCTTTCTTGAGGTCGGGCCAGCTTCTGATGCTTCCTGCAGGTATGCGGTTGTACCATATTTCGGCAGAACCTGTGAGAGTGAGGTGGAATGCTCTACATTTCAACGCCGGCGTGGCTCCTCTTAGAGTCATGTGTGTCTTGTAGTTGTTGAGGTACTTAGCCGGGTCTCCTTTACCTTCATATTTTGGAATCTTTGGGGGGACAAAATGGCTGGGGACGTGTGCGTTTCTCAGCTCGCGCGAGAATGGCAAGCTGTCATCATCATCATCGAGCTCAAAGGACCTACAAGGGCTGCTGGATTCCCCTTCCTCCGCCTGATATCGAGGCGGTTGAGCGATCCCTGCCAAGTTTTGCTGGTTCGCAGCGTCCCTTCTTTCCCGCCTATTCCTAGGCTGGCGAACCTCCTGGGGCTCCTGTTGCTCTTGTCGCCTCACATTTGGAGGGGGTCGCTGGGGCCTATTCCTAGGCACTGATGTACCAATTCTGTCAAACACACTAGTAGACCTCCTTGGCTCCGGGTCTCGTGCGTATTCAGGAGGGAAGTTTCCCCCCTTTGAAGGGGGTCTCCGCCGAGGTGGGTGTGGATGTGAGCTGAAGATGTATCCATGCCTACCTCCCTTTCCAGGGGGCTCGGTTCCCTTGCATGTTGTGCGGAAATTTCTGCCTCATCATCCTGTTGATAGGCCTCATGATGGGGGGGTTGGTATCCAGCTTGTCCATGCATTTGTAGAAGCAGCTGCTGCATGGCTGCGTTTTGTTCTGCTAAGTTCCTCATGTTCGCTGCCATTTCTCCCACCTCCCTAACTAGGCGCGCTGTTGTACCACCCTGCCTGTGAAGGTGATGGGGTTTGCGCATGTTAACGTTAGTTCGGAGGACCTCTTCTTCAGAGGCCTCCTGTTGACGGCTTCTGCCACGGGAGTCCCCTCGTTGGTGGCTTTGGCTATGAGAACCGTAATTGCTGGAACTCATCGCAACGGCAAATTCTGAACTTGCGGTTAAAATTAATGGGAGGGGCTTTTCCTTCGTTCCTTTTTTTAAGAAATTTCAACCTTTCTCCAAGGCTAGGCTTTTGCTTCCTTTCAACTGGCTTCCACCACTAGGATGTTCGTGGTTATAATGTGTGGTTTCCCACAGACGGCGCCAATCTGTTGACTTCAAAAAATGCACCTATGAGCTGTCAACAGGGAAAGGAGAGATCCCGTCCGGTTCAGCTTTTGTTCCTGCACACTAGGACAAACCGTCAGTTGCACGTGGCCTTCTCCAAAGATGGGGGGAGCCGGCCGCGCGCACTCCGACGATCAAGTCAGTTGGAGTGGAAATATATAAGTGTGGGAAGGCTAAAACGTGAGCCTCCCAGAAGTATAAGGGGGTCGGCCTTGGGGAGATAAATAGAACAGTAAAATATAGAGAGAATCGCTAAGTAGTATTGAGAAGTCAATTTAGCATTACCTTCCAACGACACAATGCGTGAGCTTTTATAGTAAAAGAGGATGAGTAAGAACCGTTGGATGAGTGGACACGTGGCCTTATCTCAACGGCTGAACTTCTTGTCATAGACTTCAGTGCATTTAATGCTCTGACTTCCTATGTTTGAATTCTGACACGCGGGATTGGTGCAGCCGTAATTGCAGCGTGTTGTCACATCACCCACTTGTCAGAAGATCTTTTCCACAAGATCTTCTATAGGAGAGCCATACTGCCTACTGTTCACGTGGCATGAGTTCGGTTACCGCACAGGAGTTCGGTCCCAAGGGGTTCATCCATGGAGGTTCGACACTGTGGGTTCGTCCTCACCAGTTCGACATGGAGGGTTCGGATGGACGGCAGACTGTGGATTCGGTCACGTGCTGTGTGTGGGGCCATTTGGGATTGCCCGTAACAACTTTCGATATTGAATTTCAAAACAAATATTATAAGTTGAAGCCAAATCGTGAAAATTTTGTTCATGCACACCATCTTTGTTCCTAGCAAATCCGGCCACCTTTACTCAACTCTACCACCGGAATCTACGTTACATGATGGCCATCCTCCTACTAGATATGGCGATGATCATATGTATACTTTCTAGGGTTTTTACCCTTTATTTAACAATCTTAATCATTTACCTAGAGAGA
The DNA here is from genome assembly GCA_019395295.1 of Osmanthus fragrans. Taxonomy (NCBI): domain Eukaryota; kingdom Viridiplantae; phylum Streptophyta; class Magnoliopsida; order Lamiales; family Oleaceae; genus Osmanthus; species Osmanthus fragrans. The sequence goes on from CM033342.1 coordinate 11,502,111, forward strand.
AAGGAAAAAAAAAAAAATACTAAAAGACAAGTTTAGTCATCAAGACAGGGAGATTAAGCGGGTCCATTTATTGCAAGCCAGGGTCCAACCCTACACGGAATGTGGAGGCTAGTCAAATGCTGGAGGGTCCTCAATAATGCTGTTCAATATAGATTTATTGGAAAAATATGCAAAACCAACTCTTCCACAAACAAATTTTATTTACATCATGCAGTACTGCGTGAAGGATATTACAATTAGTAATGAGACCTCTTAATTAAATATGGAGCCAGGAGAAGATTATTATTATTATTATTAGGGAAAAGTCATTTGTACTTGCTTGGTTACACTTTGGATTACCCGATTTCACCACTCCTCTCACATGGGGGTCGGGCTCCACTCATTTATTGGATGTGGGGCCCGTCCCCCATGTGAAAGAGACGATGGAGTCAAGTAACCCAAAGTGTAATCAAACAAGTACATGTAGCAATGTCCTTATTATTATTATTATAATTATTATTATTTACACTGAATTAATACATACACATAAAAGAATATGTAGATCTGGCCCGGTGGCCCCCATCTCTGCCCCGCTCTTAATTTGATGTCGAGTTATGCTAATGAACCTGTATCATGTGGTGCCCCCCTATTGGATGGGGGGCGGCCCCCAAACGCCCCCTCCAATAGGGACAGGGTCGATAATTGACCCTGTTTCTTTATCTTTTTCCTTCGATGTGTTAGTGCACCTCTGATGTTGGAATTTGAAATCATGACAGGTCAATTTGAGGACCCATGAAATGCCCCACCAATGAATTCTTAGCCGTTCAATCTGCCAAGTGAGAGTCATTTTACTTTTTTTTTTATTCAACACCTTCTACAAATAGAGTTTAGATTAAGCCTTAATTAAGGAAAGGTATTGGCAGTTACAATATGAATTAGTGCGTGTAACATTGATTAGATCATCGTGCTTTGGTCAAAGAACATATGTGGGAATTAAAATATCGTGATGCGTAGTTAGGATCTTTTTTTTTTTTTTAATAATTCTTTGGTGAATGTTAATGTTTTTTCTATGCTCGTAATGAATGTAAGTATCTCGAGAGAAATAGTTAAAAAGAAATTGGAATAATAAAGCCAATGTTATAAGGTAGAGAGAGAAGTAAAAAAAAAAATATAAAAGTTTATAGATTGATAATAATTTATTAAGAACCAAAATTCTATATTTATAAATAAAAATTAGAACTCTAGGGATACAATGATCATCACTAATTAGTATTTATATATAACTGTCTCCCCTTAAATGATTAATTACACAACATTTGTCTTGTTAAAGGCGTTGTTTGACAAACATTCATAGAAACAAAAATATGAAATGAAGTCAAGAGTGTGTGGCCAAGTTGGCAAAAGGGGGCCGCCTAGGAAACTGGGTATTCCTTCAACAAGGGTTCAACCCACACTTGAGACATCCGCCTTCCCCTTGGGGGAGATTTACCCGCCTGGTGTGATTTGCGGGTATTGCATCAGGCCTCAGGTTTACCCAGTGCGCACTAGTGGTCGGGCTCCGTCAATAGCGGCTGCGGGTTCCTGAGTCATCAAAAAAAAAAAAAAAAAAAAAAATATGAAATGAAGGAAGGAAAAAAAAATTTAAAAAAAGAGTACAATTATTTGAAGTATTAAAAATAAGTATTGCATCATTAAAACATTGTCAGGAAAATTCAACAAATTAAAATTCATGCGAATGAAAAAGATTACAATTATTCCACTGATATTGACCATCGAAATTTTTTTGAGTAGATTCATTCCTATCTCATGTATCAATTTCTTGAATATAGACATCAGCAACACATTTATGAGTAAGTCAATCACATTGTCACTTTATCGAATTCGTTGATCATCTATGTCATTAATTTTTTGAAGCTCATATTATGTAGAATTTTTTAAGAAATATGTTTTATCACGTCCCATTTAATATAACCTCTTTAGAGTTGTGCAATACAAATAGCACTATCTTCAAATAATAATATCCATCTATCCTTATTTGACTTTAGTCATCATGATATTTTGTTGAAGAATAATTTTGTTGTAGCTCTCTTGAAAAGTCTCGTATAAAAGTTACAACATGTGATAGTAAAATCACAAAGTTATATTGATGGTAAATGTCTTATTAATAATTGATAATCTTTATGTAAAGAATACGACTCCTCCAAACCTTACTAGGTAAAACCTTATAGAAAAAAGTTCTAATGAAGGAAATAGATTACATTATTTATTTGAATATGTTATAAAAGTTGTTTCATTATAAACTTGTCGGGAAAATTTGAGTAGACAAGACATTGGTTAAAGAAAAAAAAATATAATGCACGGTTACACCCCTCATGATTATATTGCAAGAACTATATGATTCATGCATATCAAACATTCAAGAATTTAAATAACTATTATTAATAGGCATGTCAGATAAATTGGTTATAACCACATTTATCATACGCACATCGAATTTATACATTATCAAGTTAACAAGATACACACTTGTAATTGCATTCCCATAGGATAAATTCATCTATTTATGTAAGTCTTTGCGATATACATTATATTAAGAATTATAAATTATCTGTTACAAATTTATTTTTCTCATTTCCTTTTAGTATAATTATACACTTTTTAAGTGTTCAGACTGCAAGTCTAAAAACTTCAAGTTCCAGTAAATTCAATTTTGTTAGGATTACGTCATTTTATTTGATCAATTATATTTATGTTGGTATTCTTCAATAATTTTCCTTCAATATCCTCTCCTTCATTTATAATATGACGCGCTACATTATATTTAAAAGTGTAATCACAACTTTTTTTTTCAATTACATTTATTTTTCATAATGACGTAACTTAATTGAGATATATCAATTTTTAATATTTTTCAGGTACCTAAACCTCTTCTTGAAATTTTGCAATTTGTTATGTATATATACTTACTAATACTATATAGCTCCTCAATGGGACCATATTCACTGTTTGCTCAATTTTTTTTGAAGATTTTTTTTCTTGGAATTGAATGTCCTCACGCGTCGAAGTGTTATTGATTTATCAAATATAATGTTAATGGATTGTCCTTCTAGGACGTCAATTCGTGTCAGGATAATTAAAGTTGATATATGAGATATTGTTAATTTCTTTGATTAGAAAATCATATAAATAAAATTATCTTTCGAACTTCTAGTTCAAATTATCTTGTGTGAAAATCTAGATGCATTATGTTTATTATTTCCATCTTCTTAATTCTTCTCCAAATGCTGAGAAAAGTATCAATATCGTTACACGAGAAACATTAGGCTTTGACTATAAGTCAATTATAGTGGTGAAACTTTTATATCGATATAATGCATGTAAGTATTGCTGCATATAAAATAGCATTTGCTAGACAAAAAATGAAAAACACTTTGTTTCCAATAATTATAATTTAGAAAATTAATTTGCGACATTTCACAAAAAAAATATATAAATAATAATAATAATAATAATAATTATCATGGGAAGTTTGAGATTTGGGCTCACTATCATTAACTAGATAAGCCATTTCGATTGTACAATATAAAAATTATGCTCATAATTTAAAATATGAACAAGTAATCATGCAAACTTCAATTGTGAATAGATAGAAATATCGTACAATCATCTATTAGATAAGAATAATATATAGATGATTCAACATGAAAGGTGACAAACCCCATATATAAACCTAATTAATTTCCAAAATTATTTGAATTTACTCTCAACTGTAGCCAGTGATGATTATTGGCCAATTCATAATACTAAAAAACAAGAATTATATGAGAAGTCATTGGAATAAAGAGTATTCTGATTTTTCATTGAATATTCATTTGAATTCACAATATTTTTCGCATCATTATTGATTTGAGATGGATTGACATATGCAAAACAACAAAATATTCAAGAAATTGAACTTCTTATTCAATACCATATGTGTTTCAATTGTACTTGTACATTGCAAATTTCGACACACATAGTTGAAACATCGTAGGTAGGTTTCTTTTTGAGTAAGTTGGGAGCAAATTATAGTATGAAATTGTATTCACCTAGATAAATCAAATATTGACTCTTTTAGAGCATTAAATCAAATTTGTAGTACTTGATATTGCATTAGCATATAAAATTTCATCGTTGTTTTAATTCTCCTTCAAGGAGCCGTGATGAATTCAACTATATACTTGACCTACTATAGAAATCAAAAGAGATGAAAAATAAAAAATAAAAAAATTACGTGAAAATAATATTTATATTATATTAATGTTGGCTTTCATAATTCATCATACATCCTTCAGAGAGTTATGATAAGCTCATCAAATGTCTGACGTCCCTCTAAAAATACCCAATTGCCCCCACAGATTTGAAGGAAATCTATAAATACTTGCCTACGATATGAATGATATGCAAATTCAAATATCTCATTCTCAAATAGTCATTTTCCCTCTTATGCTTTGTTGAGCATCAAACACCCAGCTTAGAAGGAGAAAACCCCATCTGGATGAGTGGTATTTGTTGATTATAATTTGAGGTCAACAATCTTTAAGACAAATTAAAATTTTATTACATGGTCATCAATTTTTCTTGCCTTTTTAAGCAATGTAAATATATAAATAAATTAGGTTTTATTGCTTGTACATTTTTCTTTACAAATTGTCTTACACCGAGATGACATGTATTTTGGCTATTGATTTAGATAAATAAAATTTAAATCAATAGCCAAAATGCATGTCACCTCGCCATTTGTCAACGAATGTAAAAAATTTATGTACAAATATTTATTCAAATTAAGGGCTAAAATGCATGTCATATCAACATCTATCAATAATTGTAAAATTTTCCGTACAAGTATTTATTCATATAAAGGGCCAAAATGTACATCACCTTAGTGTCTGTCAACAAATGTAAAAAATTTCTGTACAAATAACTTAATTGTATATATTACTCCATGATTAATTCTCTAATTGTCCATTTTGCACACGTCCTAAGTTTTTGGTAACATAGCCCGTCACTGTCCGGCCACGTTGCACGGACGGTGGTGATTGGGCCCATTTGTTCTATTACAGTCCATGCGCGGAGCCACGGATGGACCTGTGAGCAGGTGGTGCAGACACCACCTCCACCGTGGGTTATGGGACCATACTTATATTATTATTAACAACTAAATTATGTGACAAAAAAGAGTTGAGTTGAAGTTTATAATTATTTAGTAAGAGCAACACTTGTGGTTTTAATTAATGTTTTTCCCCTTAAATATGAAAATTTGCAATTTTCGTCTTCGATCTTTGCGAAATATAATAAATCTACTCCCACCATTTTTAACATTATTCATTATCAACTTTTCAATTATGTAGCAAAACTCGTCATTCCTTACATTTTGATCATGGAACGATGAATTTTCATTTCTTTTTAAATTATAAACATGAAAATCAGTGAAATTACAAAAAAAAAAAAAAAAAAAAAAAGTAAGGAAAATATCATAATTAAGTTCCAGAACTTTTCAAAATAAACACAAAAATAATTTTAAAGAAATAAACATTTCATCTTACCCAACACACGACACCGATCCTTATTCATCTCGTCTGCAGTCAAACACCACATTTACAAACTACAACCATGCCGGCAACGCATCATCACCATCACCTTAGAAAAATTAATTCAGAAAAAATAATAAAAATGATTGGATAAATAATCACCATATCTAAAAAAATCGACAACTGCAATTTGAGTCATGCGGTCTAGACTGTGATTTGGTTCTTTCAACAAATAGTGGACGGTTGGTGGGGTCCCCACTGCCGTAGTGGTTCTACGATCTTGATTGCTAATTTGTTTTTTTTTTTTTTTTTTTTTTTTGGATTAGGCCCATTATTGGCGCCCCACTTATCTTGTCCTGAGTTTTGGTGGAAGAGTAAATCACAGGTTATGCTTTCAAGAATGTAGGGTGGAAGGCTGCCTTTTAACTACCACTTACCAATGACCTCATCCATGTTTCAGGATTCGAACCCTCACCCGACAGTTGCAAGCGATGCTAGATTTTTTCCACTTTCCCCTTTCACCTCTTAAAGATGTGCCCTAGGAGCTTGATTGCTAATTTGTTACTTGTAGTGGATAGTGGAGGCTAGTGATGTGATCATTGTCGACTGTGACTCTATGATCTAAACAACTAATTTTTTATTCAGCCTTGTTTTTATTTTTCTAACATGGTGATTATTGTGATCATATTCGACGGTGCAATTGTATTAGTAGAAGTGGTGTTTGGTCGTGACCAGTAACGGAGTCAGCTGTTTGGAGTTGGAGGATACCAGAAAATTGAAGATATAGAGGCGAAGGGGTGGGAGGGCCACGATTGCCCCTGATTTTTTTTTAATACCTTATTAACAAAAAAATTAAATCAATAAACGTATAAAAAAACAAATACTTCTTGAGTACTAATATTTAATTTAGCACAATCATACCTTATTACAAGCGTTCTTTTGAGTTCTCATACTTTGATAACGTTGTATAACTACATCATCATCAATCTTATAGGATACTTCCTTCTCAATATACACAATTAAGCTATAATTTAATCATTCATTCGATTGTACAATCGATTCTTGACATAATTCATTATAGAAAATACCCTCTACCTTAGGAGAACATTAGTCACTGGGTGCAACCGTGGAGACGTGAGGTGCGCGGTAAAGAGTCGAGAGAGAAAGAAGACGGTCAAACTTGAATTTGGAAGGAAGTGTTAATTTATATTGAATTTCAGGACAAAATCGTAAATATAAAAAAGAACCAAAAAAAATTCTACAAAAAAAATTGTCAAAAAATTGGAGGGTCCGAGTCCCCCCAGGACCCTCTTCTCCTCCGCCTTTGGTCATGGCTGGTGGTGGAGTAGGATGGGAGGATGATTGTTGATGGGATCAATGAGTTTAGTTGGGGGAGACGACATGCTTAATTTTTCTAAATTATATTTTTTATGAATTTATATTTATTTAATTATTTTTAGTGTAATTTTATTCATATTTTTGAAAAGTCATGGTACTCAATTTGCAATTCTTCTTATTTTTCGTTGTTTTGATTTTTTTAATAGTTATTTAAAGAGAGACAAATTCATTATTTAATAGTCAAAATAAAGGTAAGAACCATTTTTTTGCTTCATAATTGAAAGGTTTGAAATAGATTATGCTTAAAAGAGATTGAAAGTAGATGTAATACATTTCAAAAAATTAGGAACAAAAAATACAAAATTTCCTTTTTAATATTATCAAATAATATCCAGCTCTTCGAATGAAATATTCAAGTGTTATCGTATTCATAATGTCGATTGTTTCAGTAAATATTATAACAAAAGTCTTTACTCTTAATTTTAATATTTGAAAGAAAAATCTAAAAAGATAAAATTTGTTCTCTATTTTTAGCTTTTGTTAACAAGATTCGGCTATTTGTACTTATGCTTATGACACTTGCAAAACAAAAGATAACTCTCCGAGTCATATTCAAAAATTTGATAGCCGATATAGAAATAATAAGGATGATAATAGAATACATCGTTACCATTGTTAAAGCATTCCTTTTTGTTTTAGTACGGATTTTGTAAGGTACTCATTCTTTTGTATTTTCCATTAGGGTTCCGATAGGAAATGTGTTATCAAATGCACGAATTTAATAGATATTTTCTACTCGATCTCCACTCATGGCTTCGAAGTAACCTTGGTCGATGTTCTCATTTTAATGAGTCTTTTTCAGTAACTCTTGATAATGATCCATTTACTCGATAAATTTGAAAGACTATTAATGATGATAATAATAAAAATAATAAAACAATTACTTCAAAAGACTGTACAATCTACAATATGTACATTTGAAATGTGAGAAGTGTGAGGATATCTTTTCTTCTAGAAACATGCGTGTTTGAAACGCGCTTCCACGTGCGCGTAGGCTCATACATCGCCAACGCTTGGGCACTAAAAAAATGGTTTTATTATTATTTTAAAACAGTGTCGTGATCATCTTCCCTTGCCATACAGGAGTTGTCCTTATTGTAATATTAATGAAATGTACATAAAATCAAACCCAAATTCACATGAAATGCATGCACTTCAATCAAATATTATATATACACTGCGTCCTCAAGCTCAGACTGCGTTTATTATATGCTTCAATCTTACGCAAACACACTTGTTTTCTACTTGGTTCGCCGGAGAAACTATATTCCGGCTACCTGAGATATACTTTAGATAAACCGGAAACCAAGATTCCGGCAACCCAAATTTTCTTATTGCCGGAATTTCAATAAGTTGGTTTTCTATTTTGGTCATTGATGGCAAAGGGTCGAAAATTAACCACCAGCCAGAGTGAAAGGTTTTTAGGAAGTTTTGGTTACAATCGGGAGCAAGAAACAGTTTCCGGCGTGTCGGAGTTTGGAGAAGACGAAATTTGGTCAACTTTTGATAACACGGTCGACGCCGATAATCATCTGGTCAATAGCGAGTGGACTTCAATTGCTGGTTCCGAGAGTAATGGAAGCTTCAAGGGTTACAGGAGCCGCCGTCATGCTCCACGTGCCGACAGCCATGAGCACCAGCCCCACCTCCACGTTGGGGGCCTGTCGTCGGCTTTTGAGGATTCGAGTTCTCCCAGGATCGTACACCAGTATCGAAGCCAGGACAACGTAGTGGAATCTTCACTTGGGCGCCACATGGCTACCTCGGCCCCCGTAAATGTTCCGGATTGGTCGAAGATTTATCGAATTAACTCGATCGAGTCACTTCACAACTTAGATGATGGCTTTGAGAATGGTGATTCGGAATTGGTCCCGCCACATGAGTACTTGGCACGCGGTCAAGACATGGCTGCAAACTCGGTGTTTGAGGGGGTGGGTCGAACCCTTAAGGGACGCGACATGAGACGAGTTCGAGATGCAGTATGGAGCCAGACTGGGTTCGATGGTTAATTAAGACTCAAAAAACTAATTTAATTATCATATATCTTGTTATTTGAGGAATGAAGATTGTTGCTTAATCATTGTTATTGGCCTAATTATAGATTTGCCAGTGTGTAAGAGTGTTACTAGATTGATAGGTATCGAGTCCACCATAATATTTAGATTAGAAGTTCTCTTTGTTCGAACTTTAGATTGATATCTATTGTAATTATTTGTAGAATGGGGTTCAAAAGTGTCATCACATGTTTTCTAAATTCATGGACTATGAACGTAATGCGCATTAAAAATTCTTGAAATCACCCTTTATCTCGTCCAATTAACCTTTGGAAATTGACGATTACATTATTTTAATTTTGGGCCTTGCAAAAATTATCATCCTAAAATTAATTTGTATATTACTCCTATATTATTGGAAGTCCCATTTCTATCTATGGGAAAGTGACCATTCCTTACGGACGGACTGATAAGTGATTATAGTTTGAGTTGTGCTGGGTGCACAACCCCCTCACAATGGGGGGTGGGGTTCACGATTATTTTAATCGCGGGTCCCACCCTCTATTAGGGGGTGCTGTGCACCGTGCAATACATTTAACATTTCCCTTATAGTTTGGCCTTCTTTGCTTTGGTGTCTACAACTTGTTAGTACACAATTTTCTTTTCTATCAATTATTAATACTATCACATAATACATATATAGTCTAATTTGACAATTACACTTGACACTATCATGTAGGCCCTTCTTCATGTGAGGAAGGTATAAATTCGTGTGTATACCATTATGTACACGTAACATTATCTAATATAAAATAGTATTGTTATGTGTACGTCAGAATATGTATTGAACTTCCTCATAGATATAACAAGTGGTCAAACAATGAATACGACAATATCGTTATAGTTAACTTCCTTAGAATTTAGTTATTATTTTTATTATTTTTTTAAGGTTATTGCCAAATAATGTCACGCAAAATCATTTAACACCAATTTAGGGGAGAATAAATCCTATATCCTATATCATTGACGGTCAATTATATCATTTTATATTTTACCAATTGGTACTGCATGGCATTATTATATGGCAAGTAAGAGAGAAATGGTAATATAAGACAGGGAATCGGACAACAAAACTAATATGGAGAAATGATTGAAATTAGAAAGAGGAGTTGGGGTGGGGTAGAAGGGTGCTAGTTGAGAGATGTAGTTAAAGCTGGTACCAACATATTGAAGGGTGGATATCTTCCACCTAAGCTTTTTCAAGAAAGGGATGTAAGTTTATTGATTGGGGTACTTTGTGAGAGCTTGTGGTTCTATTTCTTCTCCAATTCTCTACCATAAATTTTTTGGATATCTCCAAATACAAATTATCAAAAGGTGATTATTATATTGAAATACTAGCAAGTCGTTTAGCCCTATTTGGTCTTCATTTTCCCTCAAATTCCTTTTTTAATACACATTTCACATGATCTGAAAGTTTTATCAACTTTTCAACTATACATTCAATTAACTTTTATTAAAATATACTAAAACTTGATTTTTAACTAAACCAAACAAGATCTAATTTTTATGAGAATTTCTACATTCACTATTTTCTATCTTCTTATCCTAATGCTAACTTTTTCTTCACACCACCCACTTTTCACCTTCATCGCAACTTATCCATCCACACGATAGGGACACCCAAGTGCCTTTGTTGCATGGGCTTAGGGACAGATGGACGAGTTCAAGGAGGCGACGGGCTAGGAAGTAGTGATGGAGCTAGCATTTTCACAAGGGGAGGCAAAGAAATGTTGAGGGGTCAATTTTATATGTTATTAGTATATTTTAAAAGAAATTCAAAATTTCTATACAAATTTAAAGTAAAGTTTCAAAATGTTGCAACAGCTGTTGCCCCGTGGCTTTGCCACTAAAATGGGGTTGTGGTGTTAGAAGATGACAAGAAAACTGAAAATGCCAACTAGTAGTACCACATATTGGGGACATTATTTGATAGATTCAGTAGAATTATTTAATTCTACATGTCATTTAATGACATTTAACATTATCCAGCTTGTTGTCATAACATCAGTGGTGCTAAATGAAATTATTTTAACTCAAAACTTGTAGGCGAATGTAATAAAATTAAAATTGTTTGACATTCAATATTTTTACCCAAAGTTGTAAAGCAAGTAGAGAAGATAGTAGCTATACGTCACGGGCCAAGTTTTGTCAATCCCGAACCATGCTAGCACCATACGGCCTTAAAGCTCCACAACTCCCGTCCCCACAAGATAGCGTTAAGTCAGCCTTAAGCCCCCCACAATAATTTAACCAATGAGGCTAAATTACATGTTAACTTTGGTAGAGATGGTAGATAGGAAATTATGAGGAAAAGAGCACACATATACTTGGGAAAACTTCTTTGTATAAATGTAAGAGAAACTATGTACAAACTCTCAAGTATTTTCTCTCTACAAAGATATCACTCAATCCATGGGAATTCTCTCTCAACTCTCTATTACTCCCTTCATCCCTTAATGAGATTTACAATTGACCAAGCGCCTCTATTTATAGACAAACTCATGATAGGCAAGTTGACATCAATGGATGGAATTAATCCACCTCCTTAGACCAAAAGGTAGCTAAGTTGGAATTTGCTACATTGCAAGTTGTTATGTTGCAAGGTGCATGTCCATTTCCAACTCTATGTTAGTTGGCATGTCATTTATCATGTAAGTGGATAATCTCATTTGCAAGTGGACATATTCCCATCATGGAAGCCAAGTTGGACTTTACTTCCTCAAGCAAGTTGTCAAGTTGGATTTTGCTTTATCACACAAGTTGCACAAGTGGCACAAGTTGGCACGCACTCACATCCAAAATCATTGGCTGCAGTCCACGATATTTCTCCCCCTAATGATAGTAATTTCACCTTAGAAAAACCCGACTTCCGTCTCTGTGTCCCAGCCTGCGTTCTGCCTGCACAACCCGACTGTGTTTGTTGTCTGTGTTTTGTCTGCACAGTCTGCTGGTATTACTACTGCGTCCACTATCGCGGTGCATACACAGTCTGCCTGAGTTTTGCCTACACGCACCCCTGTCATAGTGCCTATGTTGGTCCTGCCTGCGTCCCATGTCGTAGTACCTATGTTGGTCCGCTATGCGTCATCTACCGTAGTGCCTGGGTTTTTCCAACTTGCGTCCCCTATCGTAGGTAGTTCCGTTTCCAAACTCGAATCTCCTATTGTAGGAAGTTATGTCCAGCCATATTCGTGGGGGATGTAATTCACTTCCCCACCAAGCTTCAAGCCATTCCCTTGCGGACGGTGACATTCTCCCCCACTCAATCCGCTAATGTCCACGTAGCAGAGCATGTTGCTTATATCCTCATGCAACTTAATCATTGCATTATCCTCCAAATCAATGGGCATCAAAGTTTTTCCTACTTCTGGCACCATCCACTCGATGGACAGGCATCCAAAGTGCCCCCTGCACCTCTCCCCGTTGCAACCTCTTGCATGCCACCTTTGACACCAAACTTCATCCTCTGCACCTTTTCATTGGTTCCTCGGATGGACGACTCCTCCGACTGTAGCATTCCCACGCATGTCGTAACTTTGAACATTAGTACATCCACGTTTTGACTTCTTTGACAATGCTTTATCACTTTCCCTCATTTGCGGTAGTTTTCTCGAAAACTCTGTATTTTCATAACATCCTTATCATCCTCAAGGACTTTAGCTAACTGTATCCCCAAAAGCCGTTGTGTTTCTATCCCCACAGAAACGATTTCGACACTCATAGCATTAAACAACTGGAATGAATTCATCTGAACATCATCCGCATCTTGGCAATCTACGGCCTCTAAGATGAAAATTGGTTAAACCCCACGTAAACTTTGCTCTAATACCACCTGTCATGGTGTCACGGGCAGTAGCTTTGCTTAAGCCCCGTGACCCAATCGCAGTCGAAGTTTGCCTAACATCGACCGCCCATTATAAATATTTATTTAAATAGATAGAAATTAGAAAATTTTAGTATGATTCTTCGGCCAAAAGACGTTTACTCCCATCATTTGAGTTTTTGTTCCGAAGTTTATTAAATGGGGTATTAGTCTTTCAAACATTTTCAAGCTTTCTAGTGTTCGCCCCCTGCACTAGCCATTGTAATTTCCTACTTTCATCTATTGTAATTTCCAGCATTCAAAGAATCAATGAATAAGTTATTTTTATTGCATTTTAATTCGTGTTGCAAGCTTTCTTTAAAATTGTGATCAAATCTTATTTCGTCCCGAGAAAAGGCGGAAGGTAGTCTAGCGGCGTAGGCTACTGCCGCACGGTGTCCCTTTCTGTGCTAAGAAAAAAGGCACCCCGTGAAAGTTGGTATCAGAGCTATAGCTCAAGACCCTCGATAAGAAAGCTATGGATCCGAATTCCTTGAACAGCACAGAGGTGGTAGAAGTTCAAAAGAGGACAACGAAGCAGCGCATGGATGCGCTTGATGAGACAACTACTAGGTTGGCTTATGTCGTAGAGGACTTAGAGGAAAAGCTCGAGACAGCCGAGATGGAAATTCGTAAATTACACATTCAGCTGGATGAAAGCCAAGAGGCTTGCGGAGCAATGATTGAAATTGTTGCAATCATTCCTGATCTGCAAGATGATATGGAAGTATTGAGAACTCAATTACTAGTTCTCCAACGTGTGGTTGGCAATGGCCAAGCCACTGCACAAGAGCATGTTCATAGGCTCAAAATTCCAGATCCGTGTACCTACGGAGGGGCACGCAATGCTAAAGAAGTTAAGAACTTCTTGTTCGATATGGAGCAATACTTTCTTGCGGCTTCGATCAAAGACGAAGCGAGAAAGGTTACAATAGCTACTATGTATCTAGGTGGAGATGCAAAACTATGTTGGCATACGAAGTATGCTGGTGTTCAGGCCAACATGATCAGAATAGATTCTTGGGATCTCCTCAAGGAGGTGATTAGATCTCAGTTTTTTCTAAAGAACGTAGAATACGAGGCATGTTGGGCATTACGAGAACTGAAACATACATGCTCCATCAGGGAGTATGTGAAAGCCTTCTTAGGGCATATGCTGAATATTCGAGATATGTCGGAGAAGAATAAGATATTCACCTTCATGGAAGGGTTGAAACCGTGGACACGCATGGAACTTCAGAGACAGAAGGTTACTGATCTAAGCCCGGCTATGGGAGCTGCTGAATGCTTAAGCGACTATCAACCGAAATCAAGAAAGGATCGATCTTCGGGAAATAGTCAGTCCGTCGAAGGTGAAAATAGACCTTACAGACCCAGCTTGAACTCAAATGCGAGAGAGCGTTACTCTCAGAATAGGAGAGTACCCTATAAAGGCAACCGTCAGGGTAACTTCAAAGGAAACTCTAGCGGTAGCAACAGTAACAACTGGAACCAAGGAAAAGCAATGGAGGCAGATCTGATGTCGCTCCTAAAATAAAGTACTATTTATGTGAAGGACCCCATCGGGTGGCGGAGTGTCCTCAGAAACGAATGGTAAATGCATATTGTCAAATAGCAAGTGGTGGAACTAGTTCGAAGTAAGGTACCCCACAAGCTAGCTGTCATGGCGAGACTGACTCCGAGGAGGATGAGGATGTAGTTGGTGCATTCTCACATCGGTGCAATACACTATTGCACAGAGCTACTAAAAGGGAAGATGGTCCTTCAAGAGAGCCGAAGATTGAAGAATCAAACGCTTGCAATTGTAAGGCAAAAGGCCTAATGCACATTGATGTGAGGATCAATGGAAAGCCAATCAGAGCTATGATAGATACTGGTGCTACCCATAATTAACTTGCAAGTGCTGAAGTAGGACGACTCGAACTTGCTCTGGAAAGAGGTAAGAGGAAAGTTAAAGCTATCAACTCTGCTACTCAACCAATAGGGGGAGTGGCGAAATCTGTGTCAATCAAAATAGGTCCCTTCGAAGGAAGGACGAATTTGTCGGCAGTTCAGATGGATGACTTCAAGCTCATTCTAGGATTGGAGTTTCTTCGGGATACAAAGATAGCAGTGCTGCCGTATTTCGACTCTTTGATAATGATGGGTAGAAAACCATTCATTATCCCCACGCAGGTTGAGAAAATAGGCGAGAATGACATCTCGACCATGCAGCTTAGTAAGGGTTTCAAGAGGAATGAACCCCCATTTTTGTGCACTCTTCGATTAGAGGAAATCGAAGAGGCAACTGGTCCTATTCCAAAGCCTATCACAAAGCTTAAGGAAGTTGAGGACATCCTGGCGGAGGAGTTATCAAAGATATTGCCGAGGGCAATTGATCGTGAGATTGAACTCGTTCCGGGTGCCAAACCTTCCACTAGGGCACCATACCGTATGGCTCAGCCGGAGCTTGAAGAATTTCGGAAAAGAGCGGGAGAAGTACTGAGAAGTGGGACTTTTGTGGAGCGTACTTCTGCACTACTTCAACATGCAACTTTCACCACAACGTCCAAGTATGTATCAGCCGAAGAGAGCTCAACTCTTCTATAAACATATTGTCAAATACTGGGGACTGCACAAAGACAACGTCAGTGATCGGGATTCTCGATTTACTGGCATACTTTGGACCGAGTTGTTCAAACATCTTGGTTCATCTTTGAACATGAATTCAAGTTTCCACCCACAATCAAACGGACAGACATGGCGATTCAATTCTATGTCGGAATACTGTTTTCGGCACTTTATCTCTGCTTCGCATGAAATTTGGGTGAAACTTTCAGACATGGCCCGAATGTGTTTCAATGCTTAAAAGAGATCTTCTCCCAATAAGAGTCCTTTCGAGATTACCACTGGACAGCAACCATTACTCCCTCATACTGTAGATATTGATCAGAAATGGTACAAAAAGTGTGCATATCTGAAGCGACCTTTGTTAAAATTGAAAATATTAGAAAAGAAGGTTGTTAAAAAGATTCTTGGCTATCAAACTACTCGAGCTTCCAGGAAATATCTTCAAGAGTATTTGGTCAAATGGAGCGGATGCAACAACGAAAAGACTACTCAATGGCTCCGAGGACGTCACCAAAGCAAATGAGGGAGAATGTCACTGCATCATCTTTGCTTAATCTCCGTGGCCCAATCGCAGCCAAAATTTGCCCAACATCGGCCGCCCATTGTAAATATTTATTTAAATAGATAGAAATTAGAAAATTTTAGTATGATTCTTCGGCCAAAAGACGTCTACTCCCGTCATTTGGATTTTTGTTCCGAAGTCTATTATAAGGGGTATTAGTCTTTCAAACATTGTCAAGCTTTCTAGTGTTTGCCCCCTGCACTAACCATTGTAATTTTTTGCTTTCATCTATTGTAATTTTCAGCATTCAAGCAATCAATGAACAAGTTATTTTCATTGCATTTTAATTCGTGTTGCAATCCTTCTTAAAATTGTGATCAAATCTTATTTCGTCCCAAGAAAAGGCGGAAGGTAGTTTAGCGGAGCAAGCTACTGTCGTACGATGTCTCTTTCTGTGCTAAGAAGAAAGACACCATGTGAAACATGGGCTAGTTTCGACACTTCCGAACTACGCTAGCACCATACGACTTTAAAGCTCCACAGCTCCCGTCTCCTCAAGATAGCGTTAAGTCAACCTTAAGCATTCCACAATAATTTAAACCAATGAGGCTAAATTATATGTTAACTCGTGATGTGATCCAGGATAGGCCATGAGCGATCGATGATTTGATGTTTGTTGTAGAGAGGATAACGACAAGTTCGAGTTCTCAAAGTGTGAACTAGTTCAAGCTATGGGATCATGAGGGGCGAAATTCATAAGCCAAATGTCAAGTTCCATGTTGTGGTCGAGGGCCGGAACCATTTGGAGCAACTTCGGTTGAGCAACGAAAGAAGGGGCTGGAAGACTAAACTATATGACCGCATAGTTAAAACGGCATGCGGTCGCATGCCTATTTATAGGGAATCAGTCAAGGCAAAACATGTCTTCTATGCGACTGCATCGTTATATTTCGGGCAGAATGTTTCCTCTTTCTCGCAAGTTTCCTTATTTGATTAGAATTCTACATCTTTTGATATTTTGTAATCTTTATTGAATTTTTTCCGTTTTTAACTAGTATCTAGAGTTTAGTATAAATAGGATTGTTTTTTCTTTCATTAACCACCTTTGATATTTTGAGATTAATACAAAAGGTTGTTTGCTTCCACTTTTCTTGTTCTTATTTGAGCAAATCGAACTTATCAAGAATTTCATTCTTGTGACGTTCAACCGAACTTATTAAGATTAACAATCTTGTAGCGTTCACAAATCAGGTGCGTTCAATAATTGTGTGATCTCATGTCGATAAACTCCATTTTATTGGTTGTTTGATTTGTAGTTTTTGGATTAAATTCAAAGTCATGACTTGTTGGAGTTCTTGGGATCCGTTGTCAATCTTTTGTAGGTTTCATAGCTGTCGTTGCTACGTGGGTTCGCATTACTTTGGTAGAGATGGTAGATATGAAATTATGAAGAAAAAAGCACACACATATATTTGGGAAAACTTCTTTTTTCAAATGTAAGAGAAAAATATGTACAAACTCTCAAGTATTTTCTCTCTGCAAAGATATCACTCAATCCTACTTTACTCTCATTCCATCTATTAGAATTTTCTCTCAATTCTCTATCACTCCCTTCATCCCTTAATGGGATTTACAAAGGACCAAGTGCCTCTATTTATAGGGAAACTCATGATAGGCAAGTTGGCATCGATGGATAGAATTAATCTTGATCCAATGGTCCTCATTGACTGCAAGTTGCCATCCACCTCTTTAGACCACAATGTAGCCAAGTTGGAATTTGTTACCTTGCAAGTTGCATGTCTCTACACTTGCAAGTTATCATGTTGCAAGGTTCATGTATATCCCTTTCCAACTCTATGCTAGTTGGCATGTCATTTTTCATAAAAGTGGGCAATATCTACAACTCGTATGAAAGTGGACATGTCCCTATCATGGTGGTCAAGTTGGACTTTGCTTCGTCAAACAAGTTGTCAAGTTGGATTTTGCTTCCTCATGTAAGTTGCACAAGTGGCACAAGTTGACACTCACATCCAAAACAACTGGCCCCAGTCCACGATATTTCTCCTCCTTATGATAGTGGTTTTCACTTTAGAAAAACCTGACTTCTGCCATTATGTCCCTAGCTTGCACAACCTGACTGCGTTTGTTGCCTGCATTCTATTAGCACAATCTGCCTGTGTTACTGCTATAGTGCCTGCACAGTGCTTGAGTTTTGCTTGCCTACGTTTCCCTGTTGTAGTACCTGTGTTAGTTCGATCTATGTCCCCTACCGCAGTGCCTGCATTTTCTCAACATGCGTCCCCTACCATAGATAGTTCAGTCATACCGTAGCACACTGCCTTTGTTGCTACCTAATTTTCTCAACCTGCGTCTCCTAACGCAGGAAGTTACATCCAACCTTGCCTACACTACCCTTATTTCTTCAACCACAACCTGGATGTATTGACTATGATCATGGGGGACATAATTCGCTTCCCCACCAAATTTCGCGACGCCCTCATCGCCATGTACCATCAAAGCTTAGACCTAATTTGTCATAGGTTTACCTCATGTTCCCACTTTGTGCCATGACATTTCCTCGTCATGCCAAGCCTCAAGTCACTCTCTTATAGTCCGTGACATATAGCATAGGAGGCTAACAAAAAAAATATATATATGTTTTCCAACAAGTAGTTGTTGATGAACTGGATTTTAGCCGGGAATGGGTCAGATCAAATTGTTCCACACAATATTTAATAGCGAATGAAGCTGAAATTGATTGTTCGTGATTTTGAGACATCACATATTTAGAAAGCTGAATAGACAAGTGAGAATTATTTTTGGAACCAAAGTAACTAGTATAAATAGTGGCTACTGCTACAACGAGGTAAATTTTTTTTTTTTTTGTCTCACAATGAATTTCTTGGAAACGACCGAAGTAATGAAACAACGTACTAAAACCCTTTTTTTTTTTTTTTTTTTTTTTTTTAAATAAAAACACGATAAAAATGACTATAAAATTTCACAACTCATGAACTCAGTTTTTTTTCCTTTTTTTTTAAAAGAAGGTTTTCAATCATTTGTTTTCAGCCAAAGTGATAGAGGGGAAAAATGAATTTATGAAGAAAATGAGGAAGACGAACTGAGGGTTGGGTTATTCGAGTAGGGAGAGTCTAGATAATATTTTCATTTTATTAACAAAGCCGTCTTGACTATCATTCTTCACAAACCTGAAAATGAATATTCTAGTGAACGTTTGGCAAAGCTGATTTTTATTTTTTTTAAGTTGATCAAATAACACATTTTTTAAGATCTACAACTTGTAAATATTTAAAAGCACTATCAAGCAAGCACTAAAAAAATTGCCCTATTTTCAAGACTTACAATGCAAGTTTTTCCTTGATTTAATGAGATCAAAATGGTAGTATATTACACAAATTCCAATTCTAAGGGTTTGATAAGTTGTTAACAGTCCTTTGATTGAGTACTCTATTATGCTCTAAAGCAAAGTAATATTGTCTCCTGTGTGTAAGAGAATGTCTGGTAAGTTGAATTTGATGCTACTCTGAAATAATTGGAAGGGAAATTCATGTTTGTCAATTGAAAAGTGTTTTAACTCTTGCAAAAATTGTCAAATTCACTAACAAATTGTCTATTATATCCTTAATGAAAAATGAAGCAATTTTTTTTTTTAAAAAAATATTTGTCATGAATTTCAAGAAGTATTAGCTTCCATGAAAAGCTAAATTAATGCTAGCTAATATTATCTAGCGGATTAATTTGTTTTATTAAGCCCCCATTTGATTCCCCTTCCTTTTCTTTAATTTGTTTTTCATGCTTATTTTCAACTATACATTCATACAATAAAATATTCTACACATAAACTAAAAAAAATTTCGTACTTTTTAAATACACTTTCTCCAAAAATTACTATTCACAACTATATATATATATTTATTTTTAAATTTTAAGGCCACCAAACATAGACTAGGTATTGCAATACCTATGATTTTGGAAAAAAAAATGAAGAAGATGAAGTAGAAAAGTTATTAACACTAAAAAAAAAAAAAACTATATGCTCTCCACATTTATCAATAGAAGGCAATGTCTTTGAAATCTTATTTACATTGATAAATTGAGTTTAATAGTTGTTCTTGACATTTTATGACGTTCTCGACATTTTAAAAGTTGTTATCGACATTTGGATCATATTTATCTCAACATTTGACACTTCATTTGTCTAAAACAAAATTTGATTCCAAGCATTAAAGTTCTCTACATTTCACAAAGTGCTTGATATTTTTAAGTGTAGCTCCTTACATTTCACGTGTTATTACCCATTTATAGCGAGAAGAAAGCATTTAATGCATTGATTGAAATGATACTTTTTTAAATAAGGAGTATATGTTATATGTCAAGTTATTATTCACCAATACAATTTTTAATTATATGAATGATTTTGACCTCATCGTGGAATTTAAATTTGTTAATGAGTGCATTTTGGTCAAAATTATAGTAAAATGGACATTAAACAAATTTTGGACATTTTTTCAAATGACCATGTAAAAGTTGACATTTTTTTTTTTTTTTTTTTTTTTTTGCGATTTCCTCTAATTGGAATTCAAAAATTGTACATGCTACAGACAAGCTCTAATTAACAATCGTCTGCTAATAAATAAGTCTTATTAAACTAGTATTTGCAGTAAAAATAAAACTATATTTTAAGAATTAAACTAATTTTCAGAATTTATTTGCATAACACGAAAAGAAATTGTTATTAGTAGAGAATTTTAACAATTGGTGGAGCATGCTAAATTAGAAGAGATGGTTGAAGCAGCAAAATGAAGCCATATAGATAAAAATGTCAAGCCACCAAGGGCATTTAAATATGGAGCATTGCTGTGGAAATAATTAATCTTGGCATTAAGGAATTGGCGCGTGTTGAGTGTAATTGTAAGAACTGTTGTAGAGGGGCAGAAGCAACCGCAGTAGTATACAAGTGTTTGTTACTTGGGTTGAATTAGCACACTAATCTATCTCAAAGGAAACAGAAGAAAAAAGAAAAATGGAGAGAACTTACGATTTTTATATGAGAATGAGAGCTTGCAGCGAGTACTCTAAGAATCATATCCAAATTAATCATCCGGTGATTGATCTAGCAGTTTCTTGAACTCCATCTCTTTTAGTATCACAATCTTGTTAGATGCGCATTAATCAACATCCCTTTCATCTCTAGTCTCCGATTCTTGATCGTTCTTGTGTCTTGCAGATGAAGACTTTGATGCCAATGTATGTCTGCAAATCCTGAAATACATTTTGTGAAATCAAATAGCATTCATTAGGATTAAGCTATAACAGAAATATAGAACCTCAGTAAACCAATTGACACATTACTTGGTACTCAACCACGAGGAGAAATTTCTCGTTAACAATCCAACAGGCATGTTCAACGTTGATTTTACAGAACAATTCTAATCAGTTCTGGTCCGTCCAATCATATATAAACTGAAAGGTTGTAAAGCAATTGACAATGATCCATAAATCTAATAAATTTGTGTGTATAAATTAGTTTAGAGACATACCCCTCCAGAGCCTCAGCTTTCCTCTTGATTTCACTTGACAAGAGGATTGGATCTGCATTTTTGGGTAATGAATCCTGCTGTTGGGTTTTTTCTCGAAGCCACTGCTCTGCTTTATTGCATTCACCAATGACCTGCAAAATATAAGTCAACACTATCATTTACTCTTTCAGGTAATAATATTTCAAAAAAACATTCAAGAAGGGAACGTACAATGTCTCTTTCGCTGGGTAGAAGTGATCCTATAGCCATCCGATACTCCACTATGCAGTTTAGTAGACTTCTGGTTGCCTGTGCCCGAGCATCTTCCTCTTTGTATCGATGTTCAACAGGATCCACTATCTAATGAACAATTTTATTTATTTAGTTTTTTTTTTAGTGATGGGTGTCACTCTGATAAATCTCAAAAAGGTATAAACTCGAGGAGTCAAACAAAGAAGTCAAAAGAACCTTTTTCAGATCCTCTAATTTCTCTGTATAAACACTTTCAGACTCATCATCTCCATCTTCGTAGAGCCATTCCTCAGTCTGCCGTAAATTACTTGATATCACTTCCCTCTCTGAATCAGTTGCAAAGCTTCGATATGTATTCAAAATCTGGCCAAATGCTTTTTGTCATTCTTAAAGATGTGCGAAACACTAATAGAAATGAACTGAACTACAATTCACTGTCCACATTAAATTAAATAATGTCATGTTCTCGAGATATCAGACTGAAAGACAAGTACATAACTTTGTGAAACTTCAAAATGTTCTACATCATTGATTTCAAGAAAAGGATAAGAAAAAAAGCTTAGGCATCTAAAAAACCCAGAAATTTCATCATCAAAATCATCAGAATTTGTCAAAATCTATAAGGATGACCGCAATTATAACTATATGAACAGAGTTCCAATCTTACAGAAAGCCCTCTAACAATTTGCCAGATGCTGCATGCTTCAAATGTAAGCAGCACCAGAATTAATAGAGGCGAGGTCTACACATACCAATCCATCATATTTGTTAATTGACCCTGCCTTTGTTTTTGTACTTCAGAACCAGCTATTTTCCCACAAATAGTGCATCATGTAGTTTTTGGGAAGAAACGTGCATCAAGGATGCTGAATTTACTATGTCATTGCAGGTGTAATTATTATATGACACAATCATATTAAGTTTCCTACTTATAGCGTCAGTATTACACTGGCATTTTTTCCACAGCTCAAATTGCCATACCGCGAAATTATAAAATTAGATTAAATTTAACAATCCCAGCTAAAGCAAAAGTTGTACCTTATTTCGTGCCTCATATACATAAGACTCCAGTGCATTTTTCTTATCTTTAGTCCTCTCCATCATTATGTCTTGCTGGGCAAGCTGAAGCTCGTTCTCTTGGGCTTGGGAGAGCTCATGCGGTGTCATACCGCCAAATATATTCTCATCAATGGTTATTTCATGCCGTCTGACAGCCTGCACAAGGAGATATCGCTGTTCTGAATCTGAATTACCAGCCATGTGGAAAAGGTAACTACGAATATGGTATGTTTTGTCCACTTTCTCCACCCCACTCTATCAAAATGATCAAAAAGGAATTTATTCTTCTTATTCCCGTGAAGGTATCACTGTTCTGTACTTTAAGATGGCTTATGATTTAATATTAGTGAATATCTGCTTCAGAAAGAGAGACTCTCACTTGATAGGTTTTAATAGGCAAAAAGCTTATTAGAATAATAGAATATATTTCATTCTCTTATAAGATAGATGTTTTTGTGCAAGGATTGTCATTTATTAGCTAGCTAGCAAAAGACTATATACGAAACACAGGTTAGTGATGCCTGATGTGGTTATTAAGAAGTGGAGACGGGAGAGTAAAAATGTTAAAAGATTATAGAACAAGATGGTGGAGAACTACAGGATGAAATTAAGTGACTTCCAAGAATAAGGTTTGAAGGAGGGAAAACTGGACATAGATGAAGATACTAACTTGATGTGGGTTAAGTGGATAAGAAACCTAGTAAAGGAGGACTTGTCAAAGTTAAAGGATAGAAAGCCACCTAAGAAAAAATGTTGGCAAAACAAGAAAGTTCAGACTGCTCTTAAGACTAAAAGAAAATGTTAATGATGGCAATAATTAGTCGGGTTTGCTTGGAAGTTGGATCACAGTTTATGCTGAGCCCTTCTAAAATAGATTGACCACAGTGGATCACCAATGAACCAGTGTGATGTATGTCTGAAGTATGAAGCAAGGAATAAGAGTGTAGCAGAACTCTGTTTGCTAATCTTGCTCAACATGCAGAGTTAATTGATTTTCAAATGAAGTTTCCCTTCTTCTTTTTTGCTTAAGGTGAGATGACCTCAAAAATATTAGTTAGCCTTTATTTGGGTTTCATTTTCTTTTGCTTAAATTTAACTTTTCAAAGACAAATTAATTTTAACCACAATTTTTGTAGGACCATAAGTGTTACCCACTTATCCACCACATTTTTCTTGAAAAGTAAAATTTAAGGAAAATAACATGAAATCCAAACAAAGGCTTAACATTGCATATATAAGTCAGTGGTTCGTAATTCAAATTGAGGAAAGTTACCATCTTGCAGTTCTTCGAAAGTTGTGCGGGTGTGGTCTTGCGAAGAGGATATATAGTAGAAATGCAGTGTCCTCAAATGAAGCATTTTTATGTGGGCAGTTCTAAAGAGCAAAAGGATGTTAACTAGTGTTATATCTAATATCAAAATGCCAACATATCTCTCAAATGTAGTGGGGATTTTTAAATTTAACCAAATTGATTAAAAATTGACAGATCATTATTTTAATCTGAACTTACAGCATGACCATTTGCTTTGCTTGAAGATTCTTGATTGTTTGGATCCATCTTGTCTGAGACGGCATCACCATTCATAATAGAATCATCCAAACTATCCTCCATCAGCTGCCAAGACAGTACAGCATATACTAAATATAGGAATCTCATCTTCCAAAGCCCCTAATAAATTGATATAATTCAAAGAAATACAAATCAAATTTATGCCTACCGAGGCAGACTCTATGGTTATAATTCCATGGAGGCTTAAGTTTACTCTAACTTTAATCTTTGCTTTTCCCGCATGAGGAACTTTGAATGGCCCTATCTGAAAATGGAAAAATAAAAATATTGTTCCAAAAAAATAAGTCGGGCAGGAAAAAAAAAAAAAAAAAAATCCTTACAATAACTCTAATTCAAAGAAATTTATGCAAGACAGGTAAAATGGAAAGCTCAAACTTTGCCAGGAGATGATACCTTTGCACTAAAGCATATTCAAATGATTTAGGAGATAAACAATGAAAAAGAAAGAAAGAGTATCTATTCTGAGTTGCAAAAGCCTCCAAAAACTAAGCCCTTGTTTGATTTTGATTCTTCAAGAATCACCTCTCTCCCACACTCATTTTCAACCATAAAATCTCCAAAGAGTATATTTTTTCACATTTTTCTATTTTTTAACCACACATTCACAAAAAATAAAACACTTTTCAAGAATCTCTTTTCAAAAAATCTTTATTAAACAAGCGCTAAATGTGTCCAAAGAATCAACCATGTAAGGACTTTTTTCCAAGCATAAGCTCATCTGAAGCCACACTAGTGCAAAATAAATACCATTATTCTCTCTATTATGATCTTAACTAACTGCCTGTCTTCCTGTGCTACTAGTTTCATGTCTAATAAGATGTCATTTTGGGAAAAAGAGTTGCCAGAGTAGCATTTACTAATGTCACTCAATACATTTATATCCCTGACCCTGACGCATAATACATTCTTGATTAACAGCGATCGTGACATACAAAGCCTCATTCTCATTAAATTTAGGTCATCTACAAAATCCTTCTTCTCCGCCACATTTGATCTGCAATCTGATCTCTGGCTGGAGGTACATCCACTGAGAAATCTGACAAGATCAAATCCTTTGTATAACAAAATTAGTCATGTTAACTTTGTCTATTCTCCCTCATTTACCTTGTTTTACTAGGATTACATGCACTTATTAACCAGACTCCTCTATAAAAAGCATGATCCATTCAACCAAGTCATCCCACCCTTAATTTATCCTCAGTGGTGTCACCTCGAGTTGTTGACGTAGATTTTCATTTCTCATTATTATCATTCTTGACTAGCTACTTATCCATCTTCTCATTTTGCGACATTAATGTTATGGGGATTTTGTCCTCTTAACATCCCCCATCACTTTGTGACATTAAGCATAACTACTAATGATTTACCTTTTCACTTAATAGGTAACTTTCAATCACATAAATTTCCTAATTGTACTTCTCCATTTCAATCAACCATTCTAACTAAGTGAATCAAATTCCCATAAGTCTCATTCGTTATTGAACTAAATACTTAATACATACTCTTTAGGACAATCTGTTTTGTAGTAACTCCATTTACATTTTTATTTTTACATTAACAGAAAGGATATTTAGGGCCTGTTTGATTGACCGTAATTTTCCGTGGAAGGTGGAAAACGTTTTCTGCTTTTTACTATTCACCTGTTCGATTGCACTAATTTTCCAGGGAAAATATTTTCCAACGTTTTTCAAGGTACAAGCGGTTGATGCACAAAAGTTAGGAAACGTTTTTTTACCATTGTGGTAGGAAAACGTTTTCTAGCTTTTTGACAATTTTTTTTTTTAATAGCAATTGGAACACATTCCAAAGTCAATGGTAAAAAAAATTATCTATTTAATTGACAATTTGCGTAAAAAAAAAGTCAAACGAAAAATTTGTCAGGTGAAAAATTATACCAATCAAACACCATTAATTACAATTCTCTGTAAAACGTTTTCTAGGCAATTCAATTCCCTGCCATTCATTTTTTTTTTCCACCCGTTTTCCATCCTTGCAATCAAACAGGCCCTTAATGTATTCTATACTCCAAAGTGCTTTTGGATTTATCCTCCTAGGCCCTTCAACCAAACTATATCATCAATGAACTGCATACACGAATGAATTTATCTCAATCCAGTTTGTGATCACGTGCTTAAGGTGAATAAAATTCTCATGCTAAATGTTGCTTCTAAGATATTAAAACTATTAGACAGATAATCACCTTTATTTTGACAAATAGGACTAACACACTTCATTTAATTGGTATCAATTTGTTCTCCATCCATTCAGAATAATCTTATCAACCACGAATAATAATCTCACTGGAACACTTCCATGCTTCGACAGGAATTCTATACGGACCAATTGATTTTCTCAACTTCATCTTCTTCAAAAGGTGCTTTGAATTATGAGACCCAGATTAATGTAGTAAAATTTCTATCTACATTAAAGTTCGACAAATTCCCAAAAATCCATAGTGCCTTGTAATAAGTAATTTATTAAAACGATTCCCCCATTTTGGGTGCTCTCAGTCTTATGAAT
This sequence comes from Osmanthus fragrans, assembly GCA_019395295.1. NCBI lineage: Eukaryota > Viridiplantae > Streptophyta > Magnoliopsida > Lamiales > Oleaceae > Osmanthus > Osmanthus fragrans. The sequence goes on from CM033342.1 coordinate 11,529,030, forward strand.
CAAAATTATTTGATTTTATCTTTAATACAACTTGTTTACATCTCTATTTTCTTGACTAACAATGTATCTTGACAATATATTATTTGTAAGTTTAACGATCCAGAATAAAGATGTGCCTTGTAAAGGGTTTTTCAAATGTGTAATATTTCTGATCAATTACCTTCTACAAAATAAAGCCACAACCACATGGTGAATCATCTACGCTTTGAAATCCAGGGAAGGAAAATATTTTTTTTCCCTTAAGCAGAGTTGTGTTCTAAATGCAGATCAGGTTTGCACATTGGTCAACTCTAGGTGCAGAAACTACAGAAGAAAACTACAAAAGGTGATCCATATATACCGCAAAAGAGCTGATTCCTGTAGAAACACCTGAAGGCAACTCATTCTTGTTCATATAAAATGCTTCCAAGTGAAATGTGCCACTTCGGTGCAGCGAGAGCATCTTTAGACTTGGAAAAGGATGCAACTTAGGAAACAACATGCCATCAGTCATTGTGCAGATCGGTCCTTCATCAGATGTAAATCCAATAGAGAATGGAAATGAATCTTGCACCTGCAAATAAATGATGCAGACAGTCAATGTAAGGGAAAAATAATTGAGCAATATCCTTACAAATGCATTAAAGAAAATTTGATTTGTGAAGATTTTTACTTTCCCATTCGGTATAAAGGTCTCGAGGTGCTGCAGGAAAACATGATTAAGCTACTTCTCTCTCAAGTGAGATCTTTTTTCTAAGCTTTAGAGATTGACATTCATTACAAAGATATGAATGGGTCATCTATCAGACAATGGCTAAGGTGGTCCTGTCCATTCTTTTATCATGTCAATTTTTTCCAAATGGAGCTATAGAGCTAGTTAATATCACATTAACCAAATAGTGCAGCCACATGGGCTCTTTTTTCCCTTCTAGGTGCTTAGCGCTTGCTGCGGGTGAGTGAACGTGGAAAGTGGGTATTGGGGTGTTGATGCAGGGGTATTTTGGGAAGCTAATCTAGATTATTGTCTCCTGAGTTTTTATATATAGAAAAACCATTCTCTGAGGAACAAGGCCTTTCTAAATGGGTTGAACAACATGGATAAGAATCTAACCAGGCAAACAACATATGAACAAGTATTTTAAATGTATCTTTTTCGAAAAATTCATTCAATCTACAGCTCATCGATATGTCAGTACAAAAAACATGACAAATGGTACACACTAAAAGTTAAGGTCATAATTATAATTAACCGTGATGGCATAGGAAAAGAAACAACAATGATGTTTCTAAGCATTTTCTTTGATAAAAAGTGCAAGAATATATGTTATTGACAAGCATTTTTCACTAGTGGTTTTTTTATTTTTTTATTTTATGGATTCAATTATTATAAGACATACTTATGATATTATCAATAATTTCTGCCTGAAAATTCATATTTTGGTGCAAAAGTCTCAATCTGACGTTCTTTTCTTTCTTTTTTTCATTTTTTTTTTTTTAAAAAACCAAACAAATATTTGACTTACAAGTGAACAAATAGAAATTTTCTAGACCAATGTATTATATAACAACTATGTATACATTCATGACAGTTCATCACATGAAGTTTCCTCTACTTGCAGCATGAGAACCAGCATTTAATACTACATTAGTTTCTTATATAAAGAGCATATAAATATGTTTTAGGGATTACAATAATTTTGCTGCATTGTTAATGGTGTATTACTCAAAATCTATTGCACAGTCAACAATCATTTTCAGGGTCATTAGATTTAAGCATGTGTTATGGAAGATAAAGTATACGGCAATTGATCATTACGAGCACCATCATATATGTATCTCGCATGAAGATACTATTAGAACTTGAAAGACAACTTCGAGGGCTAGTCAGCTATTGAATGATATCATTTTATATTACAGCTGTTTGGCACGCATACAAAAGTAGTTTGTCTAGAAGCTAGATTTTTAGTACTTCGTAAGGCTGGCCATTGTCCAGTTCGGTTCTAACGAGAACTGAACTACGCCCGAAATTTTTGGATATTTAATAAGTGGAACCGTCGAGTCCAAATTTAATTATGGAACCATTTGGATCCGGTTCCATTTGATTCAATTCGGTTCGATTCCCAAGTTTTAAACTATAATTAATTTTTTTAATATTTACAAAGCTATATACCAGACTCGAAATTTTCGGGTATTTAGTAAGTGGAACCGTCGAGTCCAAATTTAATTATGAAACCGTTCGAATTCGGTTCTATTCGTTTCAGTTTGGTTCGGTTCCATTCGATTTCCAGGTTCTGTACTATAATTAATTTTTTTAATATTTACAAAACTACATTAATTCAACTAATGGCATGTACAATTTTAGCTCTTAAAAAATAACGTAGTCCAATCTTATTTGTCTTTTACGTCTCTCTTTGCTAAATTATTCATAAATTTTATTGTAAAAATTACAAGAAGATGACGATAACAAACTTACAATAATTAAGAGAAACGCTATCGAGTTTCAATTCGATTTCTCTAGAAGAAACGACACTATGACAGAATAACAGATTTGGATAAAATTTAGATCAATTTGATCAAGTTGAGATTAGACTGAAAATTAGAAATAAGAAAATCATATTTTTTTGTTAGCAAATTTATTTAGAAAATAATAAAATAACTTGGCTTATTTAAAAAATAAATTAAAGAAATTAGAGAGATTCAATTCTTATTCGGTTCTTGATCTAGAACCGAGAGCCGAACCAAACCGAACCCGTCGGTTCTCGATTCAAATACCCGTTCGAGTATTTAACTTAAGAAGAACCGCTTGGTTCGATTCAGTTCTGTTCTATTCGGTCCGATTCAGTTCGGGAGTTTTGCTCAGTCCTAGTCTTTTGCGTCTTTCTTTGCTGTGTTCTTCATAATTTTGATTGTTAAAATTATATAAAGAGGAAGATAGCGAGCTCACAATAATAACAAAACTATATTAATTCTACTAATGACATGTTCAATATTTGTTGATTTTATCAGAATGATAGAAACGACACTATGGTAGAATAACAGATTTGGATAAAATTTAGATCAATTTGATTAAATTGAGCTTGAATTGACAAATGAAAATTAAAAATAGAAAAATTATATTTTTGGGTTTGAGCTAAATTAACTATTTAGCAAATTTTTTTAGAAAAAAAAAATTCGGCTTATTTAAAATAAATAAATTTAAATCTAAAATCGAGAACCAAACAAAACTCGTAGATTCTCGATTCAGATACCCGTTCAGGAATATACCTTAAGAAGAACCGCTCGATTCGGGTCCACTCCGGTTAAATTCAGGTCCGGGTTGGTTCGATTTCGGTTGCGGAGTTTTGCCCAACTCTAGTATGTCGTAACCAGTGGCCAATTATTTGGATTTTATAGTCCCATTCGCTGCCAAAAGTTCTGTCTCCCTAAAAAATTGCACTTGTAGGAGTACTAAATGAAATGCTTAATTCAGTTACATCTTCACTGGCTTATAATAACGATAGCAAAGGTTGATCGATAACTCACATTATTCAGTTATGAAGCACTTCAAAGTGATCGAAAGGACATATTAGAGAAACAAACAACTTCTTGAACGGTGTCAGAGCTAAAAGATTAAAAACAATTATGTTGCTTGGCAATGAAAACTAACACATGGTTTCAGGAAAACATGAGATATCCATGAAAAAGCCATGCTGTAAAAACAAGAATATACTGATGGAAATAATTTGATGTTGAGTTAATAACTGAAACTCAGACCTCATACTCTCTCACGCGGAATGCTGGACTAAGCATTGCACATTGAAGGGCACAACCACGAGCCACGCACTCACTTGCATTTACCGTCCGGCTAAGTTCTTTCCCAAATAGTGAGTTCAATATCTTAGCGATGGCTGGTATTCGAGAGCCTGATCCAACAAGCTCAACTGTATGGATCTTCTCAAGAGTCAGACCAGAGTCAAGCAAAGCCTTACGACATGGAATGCTAATCCTTTCAAGTAATTCTGATGACAACTTCTCAAAATCCTCTCTCTTAATGAATCCCTTGACGTCTTTCTCTTCCATCAAGCACTCAATATTAAGTGGTGCCTCTGGATTAGCACTCAAGACTTTCTTCATTTTCTCACATGACGTTCTCAGTCTTAAAGATGCTCGAGCATTAGAATAAACGTCAATGTTGTACTGTTCCTTGAATTGTGCAGCAAAATACCTGAATAGGACCTCATCAAAGTCTCTTCCCCCTAAGTTGCTATCAGAAGCATGAGATAATATTTTCATATGCCCAGGTTCAAATGATGCAATAGCAACCTGCATATCACAATGACCAATATCCACAAACACAACATTTGCTGGACCTCTACTTGAGAAGTCTGTCTTGTATATACCATACCCCAGAGCAGTAGCAGTACAGTCATGCATCAACCTTAGTGGCTTCAAGCCAGCTATCTCCGCAGCATTCAAATATGCACGTCTCTGCAAGTCAGTTAAATACGACGGCACACCGATCACACAATCTGAAATGGGTGTCTCAAGATTCTTCTCTGCAATATGCTTTAAATGGGTAAGCAGCATTGCTAGAATCTGAATCGGTGTAAAAGTCTGTTTCTTGTTCAAATAATTTAAATGGATCACAATGCCCCCATCAGGACCCTCGGAAGTCTCAAAAGGGAAGAGTTTGAGTTCATCCTGCACTATGGGCTCACTAAATTTCCGTCCTATCAATCTTTTGACCTGAGAAATAGTGGATTTTGGGTTCATTGTAGCAGAGGCAGCCCCAGCCGAGCCCATAAACCTCTGCTTTTCACCAAATGAAACCACAGTTGGAGTTTCGCGCTTAGATTCATCATTTAACAATACATCAATTCCACGTTGCTTAGCAGCTCCTATTACACAGTTCTCATTTCCGATATCAAACCCTAATGCACTCATCTCTAGCTAAACCGGAAACAGAAATCTAAAATTTTCAACTTTAAATGCAATATTCAATGCAAAAACCGTAGAATTTGGGCCCTGCAAAGAATCAACTTTAGGGAACTATTAGCTCATTATTTCTACAAAATAGTAGAAAACGGAGATCGATATTCAAATTCATCCACATAAAAGAACGATCAGATTATAATAAAAAAATGAATTTGATCAGCTGCCGGATTCGATAAATTTAAAATATATAATCACAATTAGGAAACAAGGGCTTTGAATTGGCAGCGTTGGCATAATAAAATTCCATTACCTGATAAACCAACGAGAAAAAAATCTTGCGAAAGTAAATACGTACGTTAGCCTCTGGTCTGGGAGAACAGAGAGAGCGGAGGACCCTAAAAATGGGGAAAGAAAGAAGCAGGATGGATGAGATAGAAAATCTCTAAATACTTCGTGAATTCAGAGCGGACAATTTCCGAAGATCTCTCCCTATATACACGTCATATTGTTTTATGTGTACACAAGAGCGGACAATTTCCAAAGATCGCCTATTCGTATTGAACGGAGATTGTTAAAGAAAACCTTGTTATTCTCTTTTCCAGGCTGAAAAGAACTGTTCTTGTTTTTCACTTTTCTTTTCAGTGTAAATGATTGTTACTGGCAACGTTCTAAGTTGGATAAATGTATACATGTACAACCCTCTCAGTGGACCACGCCAATAAAAAAGGCGGGAAGGCACGGGCTCCCTTATTGTGAGAAGGGTGTGTCATAATCATGGCGGATAAAAAAGAATAATGGTATTTAATATTAGATAGTGTTTGATTGGGGTGGAATTGGATGGAAAAGTAAATTTTTTTTCCTTTTTCATCTTTAATTTTAGTATTTGATTGTATAATTTTTTTATGAAATTCATTTTCCCCCTTTTTTTTAGGTACAATCATTTAAAACACATTTTTCACCTTTTATTTTTTCATGAGTTTGGTGGGAAAGTGCTTTTCATCTTTTTTTTTTTTTTCCAATGGAAACATATTCTAAATTCAATGGTAAAAAAATTTATCCATTTAATTGACAATTTGCATGAAAAATAAAGTCAAACGAACACAAAAATTTCAAAAATTATTTTTTTAATTTTTTGCAATCCAAACGAATTTTAATACAGATTGTAAAAATATTTATCCCAAAAAGTAACAATTTGCATGAAAAACAAAGTCAAACGGATTAATTGAAAAATTATACCAATCAAATACCATTAATTACAATTCCCTCGAAAACAAATTCTAGGCAATTCAATTCCCTATCATTCATTTTCTTTTCACCCATTTTCCACCATTACAATCAAACGGACCTTAGTGTTGTTAGAACGTCAATTTAGGTGATCATACTTGATAGATATGAATACCGTGACATTGTATATAAGTAAATCTATCATTTAATATTATACAATTATCACCTAAACTGGTGTTTGATATCAGTAATATTAAATATCATTACTTGATAAAAAAAGGCTAAAGGTCGGATGATTAAGCAAATATCGAGTCGTCCTGGGCAAAATAATAATCTTGCACAAGCACACAAGTGGAGATCTTTGACCACCAATTATCGTGACAAGTGCCAAATATATTAGGTTAGTTGCGCATCAACACGAAACAAGAAGCCAGTATCCAATCCAAAACGTTCTAATTCAAGGCAAGCGAATGCGGGAGGTATGCAATTTTGATATCTAGGTAGATATGTTACAACATAATGCCTTTGAAAACAACTTACGTTAAAAAATTTGATGGTTCATGAAATTTTACAATTGACACCAAACATCGTATTTTGTTGTGTTCTTCCTTGTGAGAACTGAGGCATTCGTTGTCCAAAAGTCATGTCAAATTTGAGACACGCCTTACCCCAAGTGCACACTACAAACGGGACATCATGAAGCAAGCAATGTTTGAGTATTCCTCACTATGTTCCCCAATGGCGTTCGTTAAATCGTAAAGTGGGTGGAAGATACACATAGATGGAATGGGGCTCCAACGAGGGGCAACATGATTGTTGCATCTATGTTGTCGCCCAATACTAAATATAAAATATTCATGGGCTTGCTTTGCAGGTTTCTATAAAAAGATCCTTCCACAGGTTCATTTATGGATACCACACATTTTCAAAACTCTTTCCTCATGTCTCATTTCTATTTCATTATTCCTTACCTACTTACCTTTGTCGATCAATTTATTTTTTTAATGAACAACTTGTTGAAATATTATGTGCAAGGTTAAAAATCTGAATGACCATTGAACTTTACACAAAGTTTCCAGTGAGTCACTGAACTTTAAAAGTTTTTCATTTCTTACTGAAATTTTTAATATGTAATCCTATTCATCACTCCATCAACTGTCATTTTAAAAAGTGATGAAACAACTGATGTGGCAAATGGAATTGCTTGTGTGGCACGCTATTGTCGTTAATGAATGCAAAATTATGAAGTTGTTATTGACACGATCAAAATTGTGTTTTTGAAATACGTTTTTTACACTTCAAGATTTTAAAAAAAAATGTGAGATAAAAATCACAACATCAATTGGCCCCCCCACCAAAACCTAAATCACACCATGCACCTCAATCCATTCCAATTAAAACCAAAAATTCATCTTTCCTCAAAATTTTCAAGATAGCAAAATCCCCAAAATTGTTTTAGGGTTCTTCATACTTCAATCGGCATTGCAACATGGATTCATCCTCGAAAACCAACAACCATATATGCGTCACACTATGTCATTGCAGAGAAATTTTCATTTCCAAGATATTGTGGACCGAAGTTAATACAAGAACGATTTTAGGGCTGTGTCAATACAGAACTTCAAATGCCTGCAATTATTTTGTGTGGTTAGTTCCTTTTATCTATCTAAGATCTAAAGGTGTAATCTTGGGGTTGCTTCGAAATGTGAGGACTCTTGTTTTGTAGCTTAGACAACTTGAGAGAAAACGATATAATTTGGAGCTTGACTTGAAGAAAGTGTTGATGGTGATGAAAGAATAGAATGGGCTGGAAAATAAGCAGAAGAAATAGAAATAGCAAGTTGGGAAGAGACCAAGAAAAGACCAGGAAAAGAGGCAGGACATTGGGCGCCAAGGCGCCCATGAAGATATACCAAAATGGACAGCAAGTTGGGCGCCAACAAACACACCAGTGCCGAGGCACCAAAATTCGATCTTTAGAATTTCGCGTTTTTAAGCTATTTTCTCGGCCCAAATTACATCTATCCCTTCCCTTAAAAGAACAACAATATAAAAGGCAGAGAGAAGACCTAAAGGGGTCGGCTTTGGCAACCAAAGACCAAGGTGAAAAATGAAAAATACAAAGGGAGAATTTTTTTGGCTTGCTTGGAACAAAATCTGGGTTGCTGTAAGTAATTTTGAAGAAGCTAAACTTGGAGACTTGAAGAAATCAAAGGGAGAAATCGTGAAGAACCAAGGGGAAATTCTAACAAAGAGTTTTTCTCTCTTTTCTCTCTTTTTTTTTTTAATTCTAAATCATTTAGATGTTATGAATTTAAGTATGAACTAATATTTTAGATCTAGGGTTTGATATAATCGACTTGAAACATGTTTTGATTCCTATTAATTTATCTCTTTCGAATTTTCTGTCAATTTATTTATGTTGTTTGTGTGTATGCATTCAATTAACTGATCAATAATTGGATAAATTGATGCGTAAAGTTTAGCACTCAAGAGAGGAAAATTTAGGTGCGATCTAATAACAACATAACCTAAGTTTCGTAGATTTCAAGAGGAAGTACGAATCTTTGAGGCTTATTTGAATTAAGAACCATGTGCATTATAATTTCTATACATTTAATTCGGAATAGAGATATTGGAATTAAATTATAGAGATATGTTCTATTTGGCACTCGAGAGGGGGAATATAATTGATTTTGAGGTTCTTGTCTATAAATTAGAGAAAATTTGATTGAGTTAACATTATAGGTTAAAAGAAACATTGTTGAAGGTGCGATGAAATCATTCCCTAAACTTTCATAATTTGATAACTTCTTTAAAATTTGCTCTTATTCGTTTCCCATTTTTATTCCACGTAAGTTAGATTAAAATCACAACATTGATTCAATTTTGATTGTCTAAATAAAGTAAAAACTAAACAATTATAGTACTCGGTAGAAATCAAGTATTAATTCTTGTGGGTTCGACGATTTTAACTCCATTACTATATTACAAAATTTGATCCCGTACACTTGCGGTATAAATCACGTTGTAGAAAACGTGTGACAAGTTTTTGGCACTGTTGCCGGGGGATTGATTTATTTGAATTTTATTGATATTATTACCATTTAGTTTTTATTTTAATTTAGAATTGTTATTTTAAGTTCATTCATTTCATTTCTGTCCTTAATAGTTTCAGTAATCTTGATTTTAACTGTTTATATGAAGGGTGAGAAATAGAAACCTACTACATACAAATCCTGAACCAGAACGTACATTTCGCTATCTAAGGAATATACAGAGAAACGAACGTGAAACAATGGCTGAACATGATGCAAAAGCAGCTAATGAGAATCATCCACAGAGAGCTATTCAAGACTATGTTAGGCCTATTGTCAATGATCATTATTCCGGCATCGCATGCCCTGCTATAGCTACAAACAACTTTGAACTGAAGCCGGGGCTAATACACATGGTACAATAGAATCAGTTTGGGCGAGCTCCAACAGAAGATCCAAATGCCCATCTAGGATCTTTTCTAGAAATTTGTGACACGGTGAAGATGAATGGAGTAATCAACGAGGCAATAAAACTTCGCCTATTCTCTTTCTCCTTAAGGGATAAGGCAAAAGCTTGGTTCCAGTCACTACCGTATGAGTCAATTACAACTTGGGATGACCTAGCTCAGAAATTCCTTACCAAGTAATTCCCTCCTTCAAAATCAGCTCAACTTCTAAGCGAGATTGGTCAATTCAGACAATCTGACTTCGAACCGTTTTATGAAGCGTGGGAAAGATTCAAGGACTTGCTTAGAAGATGTCCTCAACATGGTTTTCAAAGCTGGATGCAGATTGAGATCTTCTACAACGGGTTAAATGGACAGACAAGAACCATAGTAGATGCAGCTGCAGGAGGCATTCTAATGGCTAAAACGGCAGATGCTGCATATTCCTTGTTGGACGACATAGCTGCAAATAGCTATCAATGGCCAAGTGAGAGATCAAGTGTTAAAAAAGTAGCAAGACTTCATGAAGTGGATCCCATCACAACATTAGCAGCTCAGGTTTCATCACTTACTAATCAGATAGATGTATTTACCACTCAAGAAAATCAACAGAAATCAGATTCAGTTATGGCTGTCTCCTCATCACATCAAGAGACATATACGGGAAATGAACAAACTCAATATGTCAATAGCAGGAACTACAATTAGAAGGGGAACTACTCTTCAAATCATTATCATCCTGGGCTGAGGAATCATGAGAATTTATCATATGGCAACAACAGAAATACACTCCAACCTCCACCTGGGTTCAATAATCAGGCCTCTGAAGGAAAGCCATAACTTGAAGACATTTTGGGAACCTTCATTTCAGAGACAAGATCGTGATTCAACAAAGATGAGACACGCTTGGATAACATCGAAACACGTGTCAAACATGGGAGCCACAATGAAAAATTTAGAGGTTCAGATGGGGTAGTTGGCGACATTAATGAAGTCTCAACAACAAGGAAAGTTTCCAATTGACACAGAAATCAACCCAAAGGAGCATTGCAAAGCCATTGCATTGAGGAGCGGCAAACAAATTGGAGAAAATATGCCCGAGAAAGTAACAAGTCCTACACCTGATAAAGAGGTAGATCAAGTAGCAGCAGATCAAGAGACTAAGGAAGCTTAGAAGGCTCACAAGCCTCACTCCATATCATTCTCTGATAACCCACCAATCATTAAGCCAACACTTCCTTTTCCACAGCGTTTTCAAAAGAAAAAAATTTGATACTTAATTTGGTAAATTTTTAGAAATTTTCAAGAAAATTCATATTAATATTCCTTTTGCAGATGCTTTGGAACAGATGCCCAACTATGCTGAATTCATGACGGATGTGATGTCGAAGAAGATGAAGTTGGAAGAATATGAAACATTAAAGTTGACAGAGGAATGCAACGCTATTCTTCAAAAGAAATTACCTCAGAAGAGAAAATGATCTAGGTAGTTTCACCATTCCATGCACCATTGGAGGCTCCTCTTTTGATAAAGCCCTCTATGATCTTGGAGCAAGCATCAACTTGATGCCCTTATCATTTTTCAAAAAGTTGGGCCTTGGGGATGTAAAACCGACAATAGTAACTCTACAGCTAGCTGATAGATCTCTCACATACCCAAAAGGGATAATTGAAGATGTTTTGGTCAAGGTTGACAAATTTATTTTTCCAGCTGACGTCGTTGTATTGGACATGGAGGAAGATCAAATAATTCCATTAATTTTGGACAGGCCATTTTTAGCAACAGAAAAGGCCTTAATTGATGTACAATGAGAGTAGTTAACACTAAGGGTGAATGATGAAGAGGTAATGTTCAATATCTACCAAGCAATGAAATTTTCAGATAAGAACGACACTTGCCACAGAATTGACTTCATCAACTCTATAGTGAAAGTGGAAGATATGTTCATCAATGACCCTTTGGAACACTGTATGATGATGAGCATGACATGGGATGACGTTGCTAATACATGGGGTTATACGGGAAACAAAGACTTGGTTGACTCCATACTGGCTCTTGAATCTTTGCCAAATGAAGATAATCCATCACAAAGTGAAGAGATTCAGCAACCAACAGAATCAGATGACAACAAGCGTGATGAAAGTAGCAAAGCTGAATTGAAACAACTTCCAGATCACCTTCGATATGCATTTTTGGAAGAAAATTATACATCTCCAGTGATCATTTCTTCCTCACTTACCAGGGATGAAGATGATAGACTATTGAAAGTGTTGAGGCAACACAATGCGGCTCTGGGTTGGTCTATAGCTGATATTAAGGGTATAAGCCCTACAATATGCATGCATAAAATCCTTATGGAAGATGCCTACAAACCATCCATTGAACATCAGCGAAAATTAAATCTAGCTATGAAAGAAGTAGTCCGAACAGAGATAATGAAATTACTGAAGGCAGGGATTATATTTACTGTTTCAGACAGTGAATGGGTCAGTCCAGTACAGGTGGTGCCAAAGAAAGGTGGGATGACAGTAATCAAGAACGACAACAACGAGCTAATCTTAACTAGAACAGTAATTGGCTGGAGGGTTTGCATTGACTACAGGAAGTTAAACAAAGCAACTAGAAAATACCACTTTCCACTTCCGTTCATTGACCAAATACTGGACAGATTAGCAGGCTACTCCCACTACTACTTTCTGGATGGCTACTCAGGCTACAATCAAATTGCAATAGTACCAGTAGATCAGGAAAAGACAACATTCACCTGTCTTTATGGGACTTTTGCCTACAAACGGATGTCATTCGGATTGTGCAATGCACCAACCACTTTTCAAAGGTGTATGATGGCGATCTTTGCAGACATGGTAGAGGACATCATGGAGGTATTTATGGATGACTTTTCTATTTTTGGCACCTATTTTGATAATTGTTTTCACAATCTCTCTTTAGTGTTGCAACGTTGTAAAGAAAAGAACTTAGTTCTTAACTGGGAGAAATGTCACTTCATGGTGCAAGAAGGAATTGTATTGGGCCATCATGTTTCAGCCAACAGACTTGAAGTGGATAGGGTAAATTTTGATACAATAGCAAAGCTTCCACCACCCATTAATGTCAAAGGCATTAGGAGTTTCTTGGGGCATGTGGGATTCTATAGGAGGTTTATCAAAGACTTCTCAAAGGTAGCCAAACCTCTATGCAACCTTTTGGAGAAGAACACTACATTTGTGTTTGATGAAAATTGTTTGAAAGCATTCAAAGCAATAAAGGAGAAGTTAGTTACAGCTCCAGTGATGGTAACACCGGATTGGGGTCAGCCATTTGAAGTCGTGTGTGACGTCAGTGATTATGCAATCAAGGCAATTCTAGGACAAAGGCGTGAAAAGATCTTCAGAGCAATTCACTGCTAGTAAAACTATGAATGAGGCTCAACTGAATTACACAACAACAGAGAAGGAAATGCTAACATTGGTCTTTGCATGTGACAAGTTCAGGCCCTATCTCATTGACACCAAAGTAATCATTTTCACAGATCATGCTGCAATCCGATATCTATTTGAAAAGAAGGATGTCAAGCCACATTTAATCAGGTGGGTCTTGCTATTACAAGAGTTTGATGTAGAGATTCGGGACAAGAAGGGCAGTGAAAATGTTGTTGCAGATCATCTCTCACGGTCAGAGAATGAAAAGGTGGTAGATAATAGTCAGATTCTAGAAACCTTTCCTGGATAAGCTTTTTTTAGCAATTTCATCAAAGACACCATGGTATGCCGATTTTGTTAATTATTTGGTGTGTAGGCAATTGCCACAAAACTTGACCCCCTATCAAAAGAAGAAATTTTTACATGATATCAAATCATATCTGTGGGATGATCCATTACTTTTCAAGAGATGTGCTGATAGAATAATCAGGAGTTGTGTCCCCACGGAAGAAACACAATCAATCGTGGAGAATTGTCATTCATCACCTTATGGAGGTCATTTCAGTCCCACACGTACTACTGCCAAGGTACTACAATCTGGATTTATTGGCCAAATATCTTCAAAGACTGCTATGTTTTTGTGAAGACTTATGACCATTGTCAACGCACGGGGAATATCTCACGGCATCATGAACTTCCGTTGACTTACATACTTGAGGTAGAATTATTTGATGTATGGGGTATAGACTTCATGGGTCCTTTTCCACCATCTTTCGGTCAGGTATATATTCTTCTTATAGTAGATTATGTATCCAAATGGGTTGAAGCCATCGCTACACCGACAAACGATGCAAAGGTAGTTTTGAAGTTTCTGCAAAAAAAAAAAAAAAAAACATCTTCACTCGATTTGGTATGCCTAGATCAATAGTAAGTGATGAAGGTAGAAATTTCTGTAATGAACTTTTCAATTCCCTTTTGGCTAAATACAATGTCAGGCACAAATTGGCACTTGGCTATCACTCCACAATCAAATGGGCAAGCAGAGATATCCAACAGAAAGATCAAACAAGTTTTGGAAAAGACAGTGAACACCAACAGCAAGGACTGGTCTCACAAGCTAGATGATGCTCTTTGGGCATACTGAACAGTCTTTAAAACACCAATTGGAATGCCACCTTACCGTCTGGTATTCGGGAAGGCATGTCATCTACCGATTGAACTGGAACATAAAGCTTACTGGGCTGTGAAGAAACTAAACTTGGACATGAAATTGGCTGGACCACAATGCTTATTGCAACTTGATGAATTAGAAGAATTTTGGAATGATGCCTATGAAAACGTCAAGATAGACAAGAAACGAACAAAGATTTGGCATGACAAGAGAATCTTAAGGTGAGAATTCATGTCAAAAGAACGAGTCCTATTATTCAATTCTCGTTTGAAACTCTTTCCGGACAAGCTTAAATCACGATGGTCGGGACCATTCGTAATTTGTAAAGTGTTTCCTTATGGCGCGGTGGAGCTAGTAAGCAAAGATGGATTCACATTCCAAACAAATAGACAACACCTCAAACATTACTATGGGGTGGAAGATCGAAATGTGGATGAAATAACCCTCAGCGAGCCAACCTAAACCCACATCTATGTCTAGGTATTGAAACGCTTTTTGGGAGGCAACGCAAGTTCTATCCCTACAATCTTTTATTTTATTTTATTTTTTTAGTTGTTTTCCACATTTTAATTGTTTTCGTAATAATTTTCCTTTTCGTTTGTTTTCTTAGGTCCATTCTCAAGTCCGAGAGTATCAAACTTCAAGCATTTCTGGGGAGAATCACAATAGGGGTACAGGTAAAAAAAAATTCATTTTTTATTACAAGAACACCGGCACCGTGGTGCCAGTTTTGGGCGCCATGGTACTGAGTAAACATTTTTTTTTAAAAATGGAATATTTTTTCCAGGGAACCCGGTGCCATGGCACCCGGTCTTGGCGCCGGGTCTAATAAAAAGGGCCCCAAATCCTTTTTTTCCCTCTTCTTCACCTCTCTTTTAGCGTTAAATCTCCCCACCCCCCAGTTTTCTCCCACTCATCTCTCTCTCTCGCCCCTTCATCTTCTCCAACGCCTCTCCACAGCACGCCACTCCTCGCTTCGATTGAACACGTCCACACCACGATTGCACCTCACCTTGTGTTGCGCAAGTGTTGGATCCACCATAGCCGTACGGTAAGTGTCACTTTCTTACTTCAATAGAAGGGTCTTGGGCTTTTAGTGGTACCCCTTCATTTTTTAGTTTCTTCTATCTTAATTGATTTGGGGCTCACTTGTGGTATTATAACTTGCTTGTGGTTTTGATTAGGATTGTTTGCTACAAAATGTTTGCTAAATTGCCTGAACAAGTTATTTGGAGATGCTTTGCTAGTGTGGTTGTGATTGCAATGTTGATCACTACTTCCTAGTGCCAAGATAGTTGTGTAGGTGTGAGTTGGGTAATTGTATTTTGGGACTCTTGCTGTTGTTGTGTGCTAGAATTGGGCTTGAAACATGCCGCCTAAAAAGAAGTCTAAGGTCTCGGAATCATCCAGTTCCATAGCCTTTGATAGAAGGCATTTCTGAGTTCCACCGCTGAAGAACGATTTAGACACATGGTAATACACCGGAACTGTGTTTCGGAAAGGGGTTTTGACAAATTGCTGCCTGAGAAAATTCATAGTTTAGGATGGGATAGATTTTCTATGCAACCGGACAGTGCCTCCATCATTTTGGTAAAAGAATTCTATGCAAACGCCAAGGAACACGTCAACTTCAAGGTATTTGTGCGAGGTTTTTGGATCAAATTTGACAGTGTATCCATCAATCGATTCTACAACACAAGGGATATTCCCAATGATGATTATTCCAGAATTCGTGAAGAGGAAATTGACCCCGACATATTAATTCACACATTAGCTTGCCGAGGCATCGAATGAAAAAGATCGGCTAACAGTGTGACAAACTTTCCCACCTCTGGTTTGATCCAAAATTGTAAGATGTGGCACCACTTTATCTGTGCCAAACTGATGCCCAATGGTAACCTAAGTGAAGTCACAAAGGAACGGGCCCTCCTAAATTATGTCATTCGGCGGGGGTTGTCAATCAATGTTGGGCGGGTCATCTAGGACAGTATTCTGCGTATCCTAGTGGGATCTAACACGGGCAATTTGGGACACCCCTCATTAATCCAGGATCTTTGTACACAAGGAAGTGTTCCCACTCGGGAGTCAGGGGAGGTTCTACATCCCAAACCACCACTCACTCGGGATCTCCGGGATAGACACAACGCATCGGGACAGGTCAAGCTCCTCTCAAACCTCCCTACCAGTGCCACCTACTCCCCCATATCCGCAAAGTGATGATGCTACCGGAGTCATACTTAGGCACCTTGAGATGATGGATTTAAACATGAACCAGTAGCAGGCGACATGACCCATCGATAAGACGTAATGCAAGCACAAATGGTTCAGCTGCAATCTACCCTCTATGATCAATTCCGTTACCAGAATGTTTGTTTAGTAGTCATGGCATCCGCCTATCCTGAGCTCACATTTCCTCCACCATCGTCACTACATTTCCCATTCCACGCTCCAGTTCCACTGGGCGACAAGGAAGACAATTAATCTCCTTCCTAAGGTATTCACCTTTCCTTCATCTCTTTCACATTGGGGACAATGTGTTATTTACGTTTGGGGGTGGTATTTCAACATAATTGTGTTTTATTATTTTAACTGCTTGTGTTTTAATTTTAGTATTGCTTTGCTTGCTTGCGTTTTAATTTTATTTTGTGATGCTTGTGTGTTTTTTTAAAAAAAAATAAAAATTCTTTTTTCATGCTTGTGTGAGCTAGATAATATTATTGGCAATGATGCATATATTTGAGAACATAAATCGGTTATGCGTTATAAATAGGTTATGTGTTTGAGTGAATTTTTTTCTTACCCTTCCAAAGCATGCCATCTTAATTGCACGCGAGTTAAGTATATCATTGGACTAGAATATGTTGATGCATAAATGAGATAGGTTGAATTAGTGAACCTAGAAATCAAATCAAAACAACCATTGAATATCACTATACCCTCAAACCAAATTTAGGATACTTGGCTGGTTGAACTGTTGTAGATAGACATGGATATGGGTATGGATTCCGTGTGTGCAAAACATTGTGTGGACTATCTAAAACCAAGGGTATGAAAATTGGGTGAAAGTCCTAAGTTAGAGGTCAAATTTTCGAGAATAAGTGTTCAATAAGGGGCACTGCACTAATCATTGCAAAAGATCCCAATGAGAACAATTGTAAAGCGTCTCTTCGTAACCTTTATGACTCGAGCGAATAAGTCTGCAAGGGTTTAAAACATGGTACCCTAAAGTCATCTGATCTGGGAGCCACCGGCCTAAAGCTCGCTACAGAGGTCATTTAGAAAGCTTAATGAAGGGATGTCTACACAAAAAAAAGGAAAGGAATTTCTGAAAAAGCAGGTGCATGAGACAGAAGACACACCACTTAACGTGATTAAGCCCAGAACACTCATCTTAGAGGGTTATACTTTTGATGAGAGGTTGGTAACTTTGTTGAATCTTGGAAGTTGAAGCAGTCAAAAATAAGGAGAATCCATATTTGTTAAGCCTGGCCAAACTTGAGTGGTATAACAAGTAGTATCGGAATTCAACTTAAGAATATACCTCAGGAAGTGAAAGAAAAACAAGTTTGTGGGTGTGTGAATCCCACGAGCGACGTAAGTGAATAATTTACTTTTAAGGTTGGGATTGAATCAACTTATGATAGCTCAATGCTGTATTAACTCTTCACACACCTACACCTGTTTGCATTGGAAAAGAAAGAATTTCACTCTCACATTATAGCTTTGAAGTGGTTCATAACTCGATACCATGTAATCAATACTGAGCCGTAGAACAAGTTATCTAGCTAAGTCATGGTATTAAGTTTTGTTTGTGCATCTACATTAATCATCCTTGGTGTGCTTTTATGTTTGCTCGAGGACAAGCAAAAAACTAAGTTTGAGGGTGTTTGATAAGTGCAAATCACTCATCGAACAAACACCTCTATATCATAGTTTTTGGTTTGTTCGTGAGTGCGTTTGAATGTTTTTTATGTGTGTGTTCATGTTGTTTTGTAGATTAGACAACTTGGTAGAAAACGATATAATTTGGAGCTTGAATTGAAGAAAGCGTTGATGGTGATGAAAGAAGAGAATGGGCTGGAAAAGAGGCAGAAGAAATGGAAATAGCAAGTTGGGCGCCTTGAGACCAAGAAGAGACCAAGAAAAGAGGCAGCCCAAGAAGACGCACAAACCAGGGAAATGGGTTCCAAGACGCCCATGAAGATACACCAAAAAGGACAGCAAGCTGGGCGTCACGGTACCCAGCCAACAAACACACCGGCGCCAAGGCGCCAAAATTCGATCTTCAGATTTATGCGTTTTTAAGCTATTTTCTCTGCCCAAATTACATCTATCCCTTCCCTAAAAAGAGCAACAATATAAAAGGCAGATAGAAGACCTAAAGGGGGCGGCTTTGGCAACCAAAAACCAAGGTGAAAAACTGAAAATACAAAGGGAGAATTTTCTGGCTTGCTTGGAACAAAATCTGGGTTGCTGGAAGTAATTTTAAAGAAGCCAAACTTGGAGACTTGAAGAAATCAAAGGGAGAAATCGTGAAGAATCGAGGGAAAATTCCAACAAAGAGTTTCTCTCTTTTCTCTATGGTTTTTATTCTAAATCATCTAGATGTTATGAATTCAAGTATGAACTAATTTTTTAGATCTAGGATTTGATGTAATCGACCTGAAAGATGTTTTGATTCCTATTAATTTATCTCTTCCGGATTTTTTGTTAATTTATTTATGTTGTTTATGTGTAATGCATTCAATTAACTGATCAATAATTGGATGAATTGATGCGTAAATTTTAGCATTCGAGAGAGGGAAATTTATGTGCGATCTAAGAACAACATAACATAGATTTCGTAGATTTCGAGAGGAAGTACGAATCTTTGAGGTTTATTTGAATTAAGAATCACGTGCATTATAATTTCTATATATTTAATTCGGAATAGAGATATTGGAATTAAATTATAGAGATATATTCTATTTGAGAGAGAGAGAGAGAGAATAAAATTGATTTTGAGGTTCTTGCCTATAAATTACGAAAATTTTGATTAAGTTAACATTATAGGTTAAAAGAAATATTGTTGAATGTGCAATAAAATCATTACCTAGACTTTCATAATTTGATAACTTCTTTAAAGTTTGCTCCTATTCGTCTCCCATTTTTATTCCACCTATGTTAAATTAAAATCACAACATTGATTTAATTTTGATTGTCTAAATAAAGTAAAAACTAAACAATTATAGTACTCGGTAGAAATCAAGTATCAATCCCTATGGGTTCGACAATTTTAACTCCATTACTGTATTACAAAACTTGACCCCGTACACTTGCGGTATAAATCACGTTGTAGAAAACGCGTGACACGTGCACAAGAAAAACTATTACTAGATGAACATATTGCATTTGCATCATATCTATACGTGTTAATACCTTCGAATAAAGTTAATATTCTAGCGTCATCTTCTTCAATATCAGTTGAAGGAGTGGGTGCAGATGGTACTCGATTAATATTTGTACACATTCGTTATGCATATAATTCATACATTTTACGTAAAGTTTGTCCTCAATTTCTATACGTGATAGGTGTATTAAAAGTTAAAACTCTTGAAATTTGATCAATTATATATTTAGTTCCTGATAAATTATATCGGGGGTCCATGATGTATGCTAAGGGAAATAACATAGACAAGTCTTCTCAATATTTTCTAAAAATTAATTTCATAAAATATACAATTGCACTAAAATCGGAGTCATTTTTATATTTTAGAAATGTCCTTACAATTATATAAAGATGTTCAAGCATCATACAACTAGTGAGATAGTAAACTCCAGATAAAATATTTGTAGAGTCATAAAAATTTGTCAATTTTTTTTTAACTTTTAAAGCTAAAAGTCTAACGAATTCGTTCAAAATAATGTCGTCATCGTTTCTAATATGCCTATTGTTATAAAACTCAGTTGTTAAATGTTCAAAACGTTCGCATGACTTTAATAATAAGTAAGTGGAGTTCCATCTATACCCTACATAATTAATAAATGTTTTAGCATTGGTCACCCAAAATTCCTCAAATACTTATTTTCTAATAGGGAAAATCGTGATATATATATCAGTGCATTCCTAATTCTTTGTATTTCCTCTTTAATATGTTTCAAATCATTTTGCACAATTAAAGTTAAAATATGGCACACACAACGAATATGAAACAAATAACCACTGAAGTCATGTTGTAATACCGTACACAATTTATCGATAATTAATTTATTACTACCGTTGTCAAATATAAAATAACGAATTTTACTCTGGCGACGGTAATCTCTGATAATCGTCATAATAGCATTATATAAATTGTTAGCATTGTGAGGGAATTCAATAACTTTAAATACAATTTTTTTTATGCATACACGAAAGTAGGTCTATGTAGTGTGTAATTGCAGCTATATAAACTCTTTTATTAATTCCCTCTCATATATCCAAAGTTAAATATATAACACTCCATATTTTTGTAAATTCATACTCAATTGTCGTTTTGTTTGAAGAAAATATTCGATTGTATCTGAACGAATAGTGTTTCGACTCACCCCAACATACCATGATTGAAGATATTCTTTTACGTATGAGACAAAATGTTAGTTGTCCGTGATTGTTAGAGGCAACTCAGCACTGGCAACAAGTTTCATCATTCTCATTCAAGCATTCTCCTCCGAATACATCCACGCGGTGAGTGACAAAGTCATAGAACCAGCACCTGGACTATCAAATTGTAGTTGTGTTTGACCGACTTCAAGAAGTCCATGTTTGACCGCACACACTTTGTAGTGGCGATTGAGGTGGGTGGTACCAATGCCTTTTTACCATGTCAGTCGTTGTTGACAATTTTTACATACTGCTTTAGAATTTGGGACTCCATCGATCACACGACCCGTTGAAATCAATTTAAAGTGATTCCAACATTTTGCCTGTTTTTCCCCTTTCGCTTCCTTCTAGCATCGGGAATGTTTAATTCAGGTTCTTCCTCTTGTTCTGCTTCGGGAAAATCAACGTCATCCAAATCAACTTGATTATTGCTTTCATGTTCAGCCAAATTTGAAATATCTTCGAGAATTGGTACTTCATTTAGACCGAAAAATTGACTTTGATATTGACTTTGCGACATCATAGATAATTAGCCTCTGACACCGAACAAACCCTTAACAAATGATTAACAAATGAGTCTGGATCCATTTGTGAATTGTGATCAAATTAAAATGTATAAAATGTATAGTAAGTACTAAGACTCAAGTAATGAGTACGGAAAGAAAATTATAATGTGTTTAAGATTGTGAATTCGTAATTATAAATTTGTAGTGTGATAATTGAAATTGAATAACTGAATTGAAGATGGTGAAATTGTAAAAAAAAATGTAAATTGTGTATAATGTTGATAATTGTGGAAGAGAGAGAGAGAAAGTTGTTGATTCTGTTTGCGAAGAAAATGAAAACTAACCATGAGTATTTATAGATGAAGAAAAAAATCAATGTACATTCTGGCACTTTAAAAGTTCAGTGATCGTTGCAAACGGTCACTAAACTTTTGAACAGTGGCCAAAACGGTCACTTTTTTAGAAAGTGACCGTCTCGGTCACTATTCGTGGCTCGCATGATATGAGCCATGAGCCAAGCTCATGGGCTCGTGCCCACGAGTAGCTTGCCAAACGGGCCGACCTGCTGGGCTTGTGTTCCTAGCTCGAGCCGTCCACGAGTCCTTTATTATGAGTCGATGAGCCGCTCAAGCCGTTTGACACCCCTACTATTGGAGTTTCTAGTTGCATACAGGAAGTTGAAGAAATTAATAACGAAATAGAAAGTGAAATTATTTCGTTTGCAAGTACGAATGTGAATGCAAAACAAAATATTTTTTATAAATAAAGAATTAGTGAAGAAAAGTATTTCGTTATATGCAATACGTAAAACTTTCAAGTCAAATTGAGTAAATCGGACAATGAGGAATATGTGCTAAAATCCATCGATGATAATTGCAAATTGACTTCCATGGATTCAAAATTTGGACGAACATGATTGTTCAGAATTAGATATATTAAAATGATTACACGTGCTCAAATAACATCATTTTGAGAGATCACCGTCCAGGCAAAAGCTTAATAGTAAGAAAAGCTTAGGGATGTCAATCTGATTCGTTGGCTCGAGCTGCCCACGGCTCGGTCCGGGAAAAACCCGAGCCCACTTGCTGGAACCAAGCCTCAATTTTTAGTTTTTGTGTTAGCCACACGAACACGGACCAAAATTGCCGCGAATTTTAAGCCTCAGCACAACAACTAGCCTTAAAAAGGGCCAGCTCGGCTAAAAAAGGCTCGAGTTTCGAGCAGAGCCCCATTTTTTGGCTTGAGCCATGAACTTCGACTCGACTCATTTACATCCCTAAAAAAACTTGGAAATCTAATAGAAAGTACTGGAATTAGTGAAAAGAGACCCAATAGAATCATATGAAAACTTTAATCAATTACAAGAATTGAGCCATATGAGATCAACATTTTCTAATACGTCTTCATGGCATTAGGACTATCTACAAAGAGAATTGAGTATTGCAAACTGATAATAGTATTTAGAATAATTCTATATAGTCAGAACTGTTCACCAAAAACAGAAAAACATAAAAGATTCCCCATGTATTTTGTCCATTATACCATTAACCTTAAAATATTGCAACCAAGTCATTATAATATAAAAAGAATACAATAAGGTCCTAAACTATTTAAAAATTTATGAATCCAAAACCTTTAATAAGTTTAACTCCTGATATTATACAAAATTTTATTGATTTAAAAATTGCAACAAAAAGTACACTACACTATTTAAGAGAAGAATTAAAAAGTTTCTTTACGGAATATTTAGATCCAAAATTGAAATATAAAAATATTTATATAGATAGTCAAACAATTAGAATTGAAAATGATATACTTAAAGAAATTGTCAATCGAGAAAAAAGAACTGAAAAATTAAATATAATCATTGAAGAAATTCTTTTAAGAAAAGATAGTGAATTCTATAAATTTTATTGTGTTTTATTAAATACTTATGAAGATATCAGTTGGATTCCAATAATAGAACATTAGACTTTGAGATTTTGAAGACGGTAATAGTACCCCCCTCCACTTTAGTTGGTATCAGAGCCATAGATCATAACATAATAATAGAAGATTTAGGAAATAAATATAAAATAATAAAAGAAAGATTTAATAAAATAATATCAAAACCTATAATAAAAGAAGAAACTTTAAAAATCATAAAACTAAAAGATATATCCTTAGAAATCAGAAATGAGATAATAAAAAAAGCAAAAATCAGCATAATAAGAGATTTTATGATATGAGAAACTATTTTAGAAATAATAGGCCAGGAGGAATATGCTGTTATAATAGAAAACAATATAAGTAATTATGAGAATTATGATTAAATAGATAGATAACTATTACGAATTAGAGGAAGAAAAAAGATATTAAATATCTTATGAACATATCCCTAATAAATCAAAAATATTAACATTAAGTATAATTAAAAAATTATCTAGAGATATAAAAGAACAAGTACTACATAAATTAATTATAGGATCTATAAAAGACAGATACGTATATGAAATGATTAATAAAGAATTTGAAAGTATTTTATATTACAAAAAAATATATGAATAATCATAAGTTATAAATGAGTAATGATAAAATAGTTAGAAAATTTAATAATATTGTTAAAAATCTAAAAAAATACAAGAAAAAATCTCAAATATACTAGAAACACCAGAAGATATAAAAGAACCACAAGAAAAAATGATAGGAAAACTAAAAATCAAGAAATTAGAATTAAAAGCAAAATATTTTAAGACTGTAAAAGATGAATTATCCAATAATGAGATAGTAATGAAAAGTTTTGATAAAATCATAGAAGAAAGTGAAAATAAAAAAGTGTAGGATATCATATTTATTAGAAGCTAAAAGTAGTGGTGGCAAAAAAGCTCGCCAGCTCGGGACATTCGGACTCGGCCCGAAAAAGCCAAAGCTCAGACCGAGCCACATTTTAGAATTATGGCTCGAGCCCGAACCGGCCCGCAGGCCACAGAGGCCGGCACGTTTTACGGGCCGAAAAAGCCCGTGAGTTATTAAAAAAAATTAAATTTTTTTTTTTTTTGAAAAAAAGGTGCCTCAACAGGCAGCTACGGTAGCTGCCTGTTGAGGCTGCTACTGAGGCTGCCTGCTCTCTTAAGTCTCAATCATAGCCTGACCTGATGGAATTATACGAAACTGTATATTGAATTTAATAGTATAAATTGTACAAAAATATAGGTAATAAAAATTTTGATTTGACAATTCAAATTTAAATTTGAAATTTGAAACGGTTATTTTTTTGGTTATAAATAGGAGTTAAATTTTTTTAGTTTCATATCAATTTTCTTCAATCAATTTTAGCTTCCAGTATTATAATTTCAACTTCAATCGTCAATTTCTTTGCTTTAATATTCACTTTCAATCTTTCCTAATATTCTAGTTTTTTACTTTCTTAATCGTTGCTCTAATATTCACTTTCCTAATATTCTAGTTTCTTTATTTGCTCTAATATTCAATTTATTTGCTCAAATATTCTAGTTTCTTTGTTATTCTAATCTATAATAACCATTAAATATATATGAATTTTACTAGTGATGAAATTAATCAGTTTGGGGGTAGTTCGAGTACTCCAACCGGCTACGAATATGCAACTCAAAATGTTTTAATTGATTTAGAAGATATCGAAGAGGAAGAAATACCCGAGATAAAAAGGTTGAAAAAATATTCATCGGATTGTTGGCAACACATGACACGTAAAAAAGTTGGTGTTCAAAATGGAGTTGATATTTGGAAAGCATGTTGCAATTACTGTGGCAAAGAACTTAGTTGGAAACCCGGTTCAAGCACAACGCATTTGAATAGGCACATAACAAGGAGTTGCAAAGCAAAATCAGTCGATAACGACCCAAAACAGACTGAACTAGTGTTTGACGGTTCTAATAATACTCTTTCCACATTTGTATATTCACAGGAAAGATTTCATGAAGGAATGGCTGCATACGTGGCTGCTGCAGAGATGCCGCTTGCGATCATAGAGTCAAAGCACTTTACCAAACTCGTGCAGCAATATCTTCAACCCAGGTTTACTCCTTATTGTAGAAACACTCTTCGTTCAGATTCTATAAAATTATATAACAAAAGAAAACAAACTATTATTGAACAATTAAAGAGTTTTAATAGTATTATATCGTTTACCTCTGATTTATGGACCGATGGTAATAGAAAAGGTTATATTACTGCTACGGCTCATTATATTAATCACTTGTGGATTCTACATAAAAGAATTATTGCATTTAGATGTATAGAATATCCTCATAATGCAACTAATATATATATGGTTTTAAAAGAAATTATACAAGAATATGGTATACAAGATATGGTTCGAAGTTTCACTTTTGATAATGCTAGTGTGAACAAATGTGTTATCGAAAAATTTATTCATGATCTTAAACCTACATTTGGAAGTTTATTTTTTCATCAACGTTGTGTATGTCACATTATCAACTTGATTGTCAAAGATGGATTAGAATATATAAAATCACCTTTAGATAAAATTAGACAAGCAATAAATTTTATTACTTTGTCACCATCAAGAAAGCAAGCATTTAACAGTTTATGTGCAGAATATGGCTTAGCTGAGAAATCATTTGCAACTGATGTAACACATAGATGGAACTCTACATATCTTATGTTACATTCGTGTGAAAATTATGATACAATTATTTCAATGTATTATAATGGTAGGCATACATATGGACTCGAACATAATTTGGAAAATTGAGAATGGTCTATTGTATTTTATGTGAAGAATTTTTTAAAACCTTTTTTCGACGCCACAAAGGAATATAGCGCCGTTTATTATCCTACATCTTCACTTATTTTACATCATTTTTTCTACATTTCACAAGCATTTCATAAATATAGGAGTTTACCATTGTTTGTTGATGTAGTCTGCTCTATGGAATTAAAATTTTGTAAATATTGGGAAGAATTACCCTCTTTATTTATTTTAACTTCGGTGATGGACCATCGACTTAATATACATGGCACAAACTATTATAAATGAGATTTCTAATTTCATAAATTTGCAATTATCACATGTGCATATAGAATCAACATTATGTGAAATGTATAACTATTACGCTGAAAAACAATGTCAGAGCAGCTCTACTTCCCAAAATCCTTCTTCAAGTAATATTTCAAAAAATTCAGATAATTTATGGAGTTTTTTGGACACCAATACTAGTGTTCCTTCATTTAGTTCTACTTCATCAATATCTAGAATGATAAATATTAATGGCACGAATGTAGAAATTCCCTCCGAGTTAGCTAGGTATTTGGGCGTAGACATTCGTAGTATGTTAAATCCAAAATAATTGCAAGAATTTAATCTTTTACAATGGTGGAGGCGTAACAAAAGGCAATATCCAATTGTATCAAAAATTGTACGTGATCTACTAACACCTCCGGTGTCTACGGTGGCATCAGAGGCTACATTTAGTTTAGGTGGTCGAATTTTATCAGACGAACGATCAAGACTAAAAGAAAATATATTGGAGGCTTTAATATGCTTGAAGGATTGAGAATGTGCGGATTTACGTACTCAAGAAATAGTTGACAGTATAATGGCCGAAGAATTGTAGTAGATCCAAACGTAAGATATTGTAAGTTTTTAAATTAATTAATGTAAAAAACATATGTAATTTTTAAATTTATATTTGTTTCAAGAAAAATTGTACACGAAATATTTTATTTGTGTACAATTTTAACTCCGCCTGCATTGATTGTAGTCGGTCCCAAACCCGGAAAAAGGAGGAGGATTGTAACTTTGCAAAAATTTATTTTTTAAAAAAATTGTTATAGTAGTATAACATAAAATGTATACTTTATTGAATTGTTATATAAATTTTGAATAGTACATTTTACTTATTGATTAAAAAAAAAAAAAATTTGCAGGGAAAATAGACAAATTACACCCTATATATTACACTATGTACTAATTTATTATTCTTCAAAATTTTAAATTCTATTACTATTTCAACTACAAAGTAATTTATTTTTCTCTTCATACATCTTTTCATAATATTTTATGTCAATTCAAATATCATGACTAGACATTAGCATAATAATTTTTTATTTTTTATCTTTTACACTAAATCATATATTTTGATCAATAATTTCATGTTTATTTGTCATCTCTTCATATATTTTTCTTGTAAAACAAAAAAAAAAAAAAAAAAAAAGATATTTTTTCCTGAAAATTTGTTAAATTGCAAATTGGTATGAATCTATAATATCAACTTAAAAAAATTAAAAAAAAAAATCATCTTATGTTGCAGGATACTATATTATTTTATTTCATATTTTAAAATTCATTTTCATTTAGCACAAATTATTTATTAAACGAAGACAAATAATAATTTTCATTTATCCATTTAACAATTTTGGAAAGATTCAAATGAAGTTTATATAAGATGAAGATGAAGATGACGCACTTTAGAAGAAAAAGACCACTATCTTTTAAACTAACAAACATTTAATAACATGTATCACGCTCGTAGTGATTAAATTTTAAATAAACATAAAACTATTAAACAAATGATATGTTCAAAGCTAGAAACTTAATATATGATGTGATTCGTCATTCCAATTAAGAGTATGAGGTCAGTACATAAATTTATGATGGCAATTATATTTTGTTATGTCACTAAAAAAAATAAAAATAAAAATACGGGCCTGCCCGGCTCGGGCTGGGCTCAGCTCGGCCCGTAAAAGCCCGAGTCGAGCCCATTTTTTGAACGCGAGCTGCTCGATTCGGCGCTGGGCCCGCAAAAAGCACATTTCGCCGAGTTCGAGCCTTGATTTTGGGCTCGCGAGCCGATTCGGCCCAGTTCGTTGACACTCAAAAATATAATGTCTTTTTCAAAAAAATTTGAAGACTTAAAGAAATTAATAGATGAAGTTAAGGAACTAAGAGATGAAGTAGGAATGTTAAAAATAGAAATAAGAGAAATGAAATCAACAGATAAAAAAGTGGATAAAGATAAAATAAAAAGAGAAATAACAAGAATAAGAAATAAACATGTAGAAACAGAACAATATTATGAACCTGAAAGTATGGATGACAAATTCAGAAAAGAAATATTACCAATAATCTTAGAACAGGAAAGAGAATTGGAAAAATATACAGATGAAAAAGGAAAAGATAATAAAGATGATGAATGAAGAAATAGATAATTTAATAGAAAACTTTGACCATTTAAGTATAAAAGAATTAGAAAGTTATGAAATATTAATGAATACTGGTGGAGGACCAACACGTGCACCTGGAAGCACAAGCAACAATCCAAAATTAGAATTTCCTGAATTAGAAGGAGGATATGCACCAATGCCACATAGACCTTATAGACAATACTATGATAGAATTATATTGTTCGTGCAAAATCCGCAAGCGTACGGGATCGTTGACAAGTAATAATAAGTGAGTTAAGAGTTTATCGTCCCACGAGAAATAAAGTTTAATATCTAATTCAATAGTTATTATCAAATTCAATATTATTGTAACACAAAAGAGAGTTTGATGTTCTTATATACTAATCCTAATATAAGAAAGCGATTAAAATGTATTTATCTAATATGTGAATGAGTGTATTAGAATCTTGAATCCCCCCATTGCCATTTATTTTAATTCTTAATTCGTAATCGAGATAATTTCATGCATTTTGACAATCGATAACGCTAAATTATTCAATGCTCTTCTCCAAGACACATGAACCTATGATTAACACGATCCGATCGTATTCCTAGTCCGAATTCATATGAAAATCACGCATTTAGTTTATGTTATCTAAGTGATAGCATGTGTGAAAGATATTATTCCTAATTCTAACTACACATGTCAGTTTTGCCGCGTTCTAAACTCATTGTGAGTATTCCTACACTACAACAAGCAACTAACTATCTAATTGGTGATCAAGCAATCAAATAGTACAATAGGAATGCAAAACCAATCAAAGTCAATAAAGAAGTACCTAAATTACTTGTTTTGAATTAAAATAAATAACAAAAGGGTTCATCATTCATCCAATACAAAAAGGGATCCAGCCAAGCATGTTGTTGGAATTAAGCAAATAAAAGTGGAAAGACATCACCAAAATTTGACGAAACGTAATTAATTTTTGTCCAAATGAATCCGCCGTCTGTTTCTTCTTCGATGTCTTCTGCATGTGTCGTCTTCTCCCACCCCTTTTTATTTCCCAAAGCAGCTGCCCTCTGTATGTGTGAAGTATATTCTCACCACCAATCTGTCGGGTTCCTCTATGTGAATATAATTCCAGCCGTAATGTTTGACTACTCCAATTTCTGCATTTTTTTTCTCAAAGATGCTGCCTTGTGTGTACATAAATTATATTTCAGCAACTGGCAGCCCAATCCCTCCTCCTCCGTTTGGCGTGTGTTGTATATATATAAATAAATCAACCGCCAACTCTTATCTCCGCTTTTTCTCGGCTCTCTGTGTATAAAAATATTATAATGGCTCCCCTCTGCGGCGTGTATGTATAGTCTTTTCCTCCCCAGCCCAGCAGCCCCGATTTATGTTCTCTTCTGCGTGTATATATAACCTCCAACATCAGCCCTTTTTTTCATCCAATTAAAAAGAAGACACCCCACCAATTTCCAAAGCCGGTCCACATGTTGTCCAAATTAAAGCCCAATTAAGTCCAATGCCCATTAAATTTAATAATCCTCTCCAATGTTTCATCTTTCCCAAGTAATGCAATTGAGTCCTTCAATTTCTATAGTGTAGACTTTGATCTCCAAACTATGCATTCAACAACCCATTTAGTCCACGTATTTTGGATTTTTCCATTTTCCACCAATTTTGCATTTTTTTATCTAATTCTTCATTCAAACACGAGTTTTATCTAAGAAAAGCAATGCAATATAATTTAAGTCGTATTTTGTCAAAAGAACAATACAATTCTATAGTTTAAAACCCCAAATAAGTGTAAAAAATACGCTTATCATATACCACAACATAAAATAAAACAATATAAAGATCAATTTACTCCAAACTCAGATTATAATAAACCAATAAATCATGGAGGAGCAAAACTAGATTTAAATTGTAAAATAGATACTAAGAAGTCTTATTACAATGGGCAGATGCAATGATATTATTCTTTTTATATAATCAAGATAATACATGGAAATCTACGGATAGAAGAATTGACTATTTAATAGCATTATTTGAAGGAGATGTAAGAAATTTGTGGGAATGAGTAACTGAAGATACTAAATCATTAATGAGAAGAAATATACAAACAGAAATGCAAAAAACCTCACAAGAGGGGATAAAAAAAGTTAGTAGAATATATATCAAATGAATTTTTAGGAGAAAATTGGATAAGAAATTCAGAAGAAGAAGCCATAAGAGAAATTAAAAGCAAGATTATGACTGATAAATATTATGATATGTGATATGTGTAAAATAAAAGAATATACATGTCAATTTAGAAATTTTTATTATACCCAATTTTATATTAATGAAAATCAAATACCATACTTAAAAAAGTATTTTGCTAAATTACCACGAATGTGGAATATATATTTTAAGATAGAATATAAAAGATAATCCTGTACCAGATACATTAGGAAGTAGAATAAAATTCATATTTGAAATATTAGCAGAAATATGTGAAAATAGACAACTAATGAAAAAGTCTGAAAATTTAACAAGAATCTATTGTGAAAAAATAGATAGACCTATTAATTGGGGATGTGGACTAGAAAAAAATATAAAAGAAAGTTCAAACAAAAAAAGTATAAAAAAATATAAGCAATTCAAAAAGAAATATCAAAAACCAAATAGAAGATATTATAAAAGAAAATATCAACCAAAGAAAAAAGAGTTTAAAAATGATAGAAAACAATGTAAATGCTGGAATTGTGGAGAAATTGACATATAAGTCTTGATTGTACAAAAAAAAATGCTAGAATTTTACAAAAAGATATGAAGAAATAGCAAGTGATTTGGAAAAAAAAAATATCAGATACTAGTGAATATGAAGGAGAAGAAATCTATATATCAGAATCAGAATGAGTCAGGAAATAGAAGAAGTTGAAATTATAGAAAGAAAACAAGAAATAGAAAATTCTGAAGGATATGGATTAAAAGTAACATTTGATAATAATACATTTAGAAAAGTAGAAAAATTATCATTAGATTTAAAAATAGGAAAATGAGAAATATTAGATAGAATATTTAAGATAGAAAGAATATCTATAAGTGAATATCATAAGATAGAAAAATCAATAGATATAAAAACAGTTTCAGGAAGCCATAAATTAACATTATTAACAAAATCGACAATTGACCAATCGATGGCAAAAATAAAAGGAAAACAAAAAGAAAAGATACAATACGTTTATCTAGTAGGAATACAACTAATGTTCAAATCTCTATTTAGAGAAGGAATAGATTCACCAATTACAGTAAGTTTACATGATGGAAGAATATTAAATACTAGTGATATTCATTTAGGAACTATAAAAGAAAATTTAGCATACAAAAAATTAATATTTACATGTTATCCAAAATATTGTGTATCAATAAAAGATAAAAATTTTAATGAAGTATTAGGACTACATTTTAAAATACATAGAAATGATATTATGGAAGAAGGAAATCATATTATGATTATAGAATTCAGAGCATTATACACGTTTACTAATTCAAACCATGGAAACATTTACTCTAAAAAAACCTATATAGAAATTCACAAAGAGTGTAAAGACATATTAAATATTGTAGAACCAAACAAACAACTAAACCTATTACCAGAAACATATGAATTAGAAATATCTAAAACAAAACCAAATGTAACAGAAAAAATAGAAAATAATTCTTTAATAGAATTTAAAGACGGAAGTTTAAGAAGAAATAATAGTACATCTATAATACCATGAAAACCAAGCATACGTCGAGAAATAATGGTAAAAAGAAATATAGGAAGTATGCAAATATATGGAAAATATTTTAATGGAGTAGAATATATAAAAGGAAAAAATATTATAATTTATACGGGCGCAGCAAACTGCTATATATCAAAAAATAGAGATAAAGGATTACCAAAAAGAATTATATAACCTTATAAATATATCAATTTTGATGGAAAAACACATACTAGTGAAATAGAAGTAAAGATACCAACAGTATTAGATGGAGAAAAAATGATAATACCATGTTATGTAGATAATAGTATGGGAGATCATTACCATATATTATTAGGAATGAGTTTTTTATAAGCCTTGAATCATTATAATATTTATAAAGAAAGAATCTATATAATACATAATAATAAAACATTGTTTTGTCCAAAAGAATGAATAATGTAACAACATTTTCATTAGGGATATATGTACAACTTACTATTGTAGAAACTAATATAACAACATGTGTTTTAATAGATACAAGAAGTGATATAACTATTATAAAGACATTTTTGTTAAAAAAAAAAAATTGGAATATGATAATACTATAAAAATTACAAGTATTACAGGAATATCAACACCTATTAAAAAGAACAAGGAAAAGATAGAAATTTTATTAGGAAATAAACAAATAATCATAAATAAAGTATATGCATAATATACTACAATGTGATATACTATTAGGAAATGATTTTGTTCAACAATTTCAATATTACCAACAAAACAATTATATGATTATGTTAAAAATACAATGTGGACATCTACTAAAAATTTCAAAAGAATTCAAACCATACAGAGTTCAGTCAGTCCAGTATAGTGAAAAGATAGTACAAAAAGCACCAATAAGAACAAATATCAAAATACAAAAAATACAAATAACGGAAAAATTAGAATTAATAGGAGAAATAATAAAAAAGGTAGGGAATGTCTATAATGAAAACTCATTAGCTTATTGAAAACCTGAACATCCAAGAGTCAAAATAGAATTAACTGAAAATATAATAATAAGAGTAAAACTAATTATGTATACTATACAAGATACTCAAGAATTTAGAAAACTAATTGAAGAATTAAAAAATATGAAATTAATCAGAGCTAGTAATGGACCACATAGTAGCCCAATCTTTATGGTAATGAAACACTCTGAACAAATACGATGAAAATCAAAAATGGTAATAAATTATAAAGAATTAAATAAATATACAAAATTTGATGGATATTTTCTACCAAATAAAGATGTTTTGATAAACCTTGTAAAAGGAAAAGAATATTATTCAAAATTTGATTGTAAGTTAGGATTTTGGTAAATCAAGATTGAAGAAGAGTCAATATCATATACAACGTTTAGCACGCCTCAAGGTAAATAAAATGGATAGTTATATCATTTGGATTAAAAAATGTACCTCAAATATTTGAAAGAAGAATGGATAATATTTTTAGAAAATATAATGATTTCTTATTAGTATATATTGTTGATATACTAATATGTTCAGAATATAAAAATGATCATCAAAATCATATTATAAAATTCCTAAAAGAATGTCAAAAAGAAGAAATAATTTTATCTGAAAAGAAAGCTATTATAGAAAAACTTGAGATATAATTTCTTGGATTAATTATAGATATGAATGAAATAAAATTATAATCTCATATATCTAAAAAAAAAAAATAGAAAGCTTTCCTAATAAATTAGAATCTAAGGAACAAGTACAGAAATTTTTAGGATGTTTAAATTATGCAGAATGATTTATTGAAAATCTTTCAAAAAAAGAGACATAAAATACAAATTTTACTTAGGAAAACTAATAATAAATGATGGAATGAGTAATATACAGAAATAGTCAGATTACTTAAAGAAAAATGTAAAAAATTACCAAAATTAAGATTACCAAATGAAAAGGATAATTTGACAGTCAATACTGATGCCTCAAATAAATATTGGGCACAATATTAAAAACAGATTTAAATGAGATATGTAAATATTCAAGTGGAACTTTTAATCAAGCAGAAATAAATTATACCACTCATGAAAAATAATTATTAGCAATTATTAGAGGAATAAAGAAGTTTTCATTATTCTTATTATCTAAAAAAATTATTGTTGAAACTGACAATTCTCAAATTGCAGGACTTTTTATAAATAAATTACCAATGGAACCCCAGTATAGAAGGTTACATAAATGGCAAGCATATTTGTCATTCTATAATTTTGTTATTGTCCATATCAAAGGAACAAATAATTATCTTGCTGATTTTTTAAGCAGGAACATTGAATTTGGAGATGGATAATATCAAACAAATTATATCAGAGATGAAATCTGCGGCAGCATATACCAAAGAAGAAACATATGATATAAAAATTGGGATGAAGACATTAGCTGAGCTCTTAAGTAATAATATCAAATTATTACTTGAGATCAGTGAATTTCATGCCGAAATTACAAACGAGATGAAAGATAAGATTGATGCTCTTGAATCACAATTAATGTCTATTAATATAAATAAAGACACAAGGGTTGATGCCTTGTCACAATCCTATGGATACCAACCGATACAAACAAGAAGTGATTTATTGTGCGGAAGCAACAGTGGACCCAAAAGAGATGCTATTATTCAAAGTCCCAAAAAGATAAGGGAGATTCCAGTCCAAAGAAGATAACAATCAACGAATCTTATTCAAAATCAATCAGAATACAACCAAATGATAATGAATTCTCTTTGTCACCAAAAGAAGAAGAATATAAAATTGTTACCAAAATAATTTATGAATTACAGACTAGTGATTCATATTTTATCTATCCAGGAGAACACGTTTACCCAAGAATTATTGCAATGAAAGATTCTGATCCATTAATGGTAAAAATGATAGCCGATTATGGATTCCTTGATTTGATTTATCCAGATAAATCATTGAAAGAAATCGAAAAATTTGACGATATTTTCAAACAAGAAGTATCCAAATTTGTTTAAGGAAGACCTATATATTTAAAATTTTATACAATCAGTCCAAAAGTGGAGGATTTCATATACTATCCAGTAGAACACATCATAACAATCGGACATTCAGCACGAAATCTCAAGATGGATGTAGGAGAAAATAATGGATACATTCCAAATTTTAATAGATCTTGGATTAAAAATAGAAGAGTTCTTGGATATAAAGTCCTCTACAAAATGACAAAAAATCTATATGAGAGAAAATTTCGATGTATATGCCAATACAATGGATGGACTCTTTTGACAAATGATGGTAAGCAAAAATTTGAAGTCCTCAAAGAATACATCAATAAATTTGATACATACCAAATAATTGGTGCCATTTCAACACTAAATCGTGCATGTGAAGCACGAGAGTGTCCCACCTGCCAATTAAACAATGGATAGAAAGTCTACCACTAGAGAAGAATTTCACCAGTTGTATATAAGGACAAAGCTAGAGGACAATTATGGAGAGGGACTGTACCCTTTAACAAAAGGAGATGTGATATAAATGAGTTGCATGTGATAGAGGGGTCATAAGGCTTTTGATAAAAAAAAACACGAGGCATAAAATATTGATATTGTGATGTAAGCAATGCTGTAATATTAGCTTCAAATTCGTATATATATATATATATATATATATATATAGAGAGAGAGAGAGAGAGAGAGAGAGAGAGGCTTTTGGGCTGATGAAAAATGCAGAGTTGGTGGAGCACTCGAGTTGTGAGTTAACCAAACAATCTTCTGTCTTTCATTGTAATCAGATTTCAGATATCAATAAAATTTCAAATTATTTCATATCCAAATTGTTTTATAAGATATCATAAGTTTCTAAACACTTCATCCCATAAATTCTTGAAAAATTAAAGAAGAATTTATTTCTCACTTTAACAAAAAGAAAGTTTTCTTTAGTTAAAATATATAGTCCGAATTCAAAGAATTGACACAGCAAAGGTGAAAAGTTGGAATAACAATTATCTCGTGAAGACAGGAGGCCATTGAAGAAAGTCATTTGCAGATCCAGAGTCTGAAAGTTACTCGATTCTAAGAATAAAGATCTGAGATCAAAACTAAGGTAAAACTATTATTTTTGTTAAATTTAGAAAAATATCTTCTGAAATATTAAAAAATCATCGGGATTACTCATTTGAATGTTTGCATGTCTAAATTATCTAAATATTTAATTGTTATTTTGTTAGTATCATTTTAAGATGTCAGGATATACAATTGAAGGATTAGATAGCTTATTAGGAAAATTATTAGAAAAGATAAATAATATTACCTATCAATGCAAAGATTAAATGAATCATCATCTGAGGAATATTATATATTTGCAAAAAAAATTGATAGATATATTGCAGATTATGCTAATCTATTATATCAAAATATGGATTTATATGCTAAAATTCGAGATAGAAGGAATATAGGACAAGACTGAAAAATTATTCTAAAGATCAGGATATATTGTGCAATATACAAAAGTTACATAAGAAAAGGATATTTATGTCTTTTTAATTATGCCACATCATCAATTTCAAATCTCT
This sequence comes from Osmanthus fragrans, assembly GCA_019395295.1. Lineage (NCBI taxonomy): Eukaryota > Viridiplantae > Streptophyta > Magnoliopsida > Lamiales > Oleaceae > Osmanthus > Osmanthus fragrans. Next base: position 11,565,823 of record CM033342.1, read on the forward strand.
GTCTTTGACTCTGTTTTTAACCCTGACTTTGTAGCAAAGTTCTAGTAATTAATGGTACATACTTCCAAAAAAAAAAAAAAAGGCGATACATTAGTTACATCATGCAAGCAAGATGCCAAGCAACAAGTAAACTGCTTGAACAGGAAGAAACCAAACTGATGCAAAGAATTGAAATATTCCTTTGAAACAACACCCCAACTGGAAGACCAGGAAAATAGATCAGCAGTTTCACTCTTCTTGTCCTCGTACTATAGTATATATTCTTGGTTACTTTCATGATCATATTATTAAGTCGTCCTAATTATCAATACAACTATACGTAAATACCGAGCAGCTTGCATCTTTATAGCTCATAATTTGAATGAAAACCCTATAACCAAATGACGAAGTCACTACTAACTTGAACTTTCAGTTTTTGTTATTATGCTGAACCTAGATTGAGACTCTGGCGGTCCTGTGGATTAGCATTGACCAAATCAGTGATTGTTGCAACAGTTTTTCTATTCTTGCCAAGAGGTTGAAGCAAATCCCCAGGCATACAATTTGAAATCTTAATGCAAGGACATCCCTTATCGAAATTAAGTTATTAGCCCATCTTACACCTCAAAACTCAGCCACGTGAGACCGAGTCAAGAACAAAACTACAGCAATTGGCCAGAAACCCTCCACTAGAGATCAATGTGCTACCATAGTAAAAGTGTCCCAAATTAAAAATGTCAAGAACTGAAGGTTGGAGACTCATTTGCACGAATGTAATATGTTAGGGACTTGCAGTGCAACTTCGTCATAAGAGATTACAGATTCATAACATGCATTTTCCAACCCATTCAACTACACTACACATCTCAATGACATTTGTCAACGGGCAAAACCTGCTGAATAACAATTCCTTGATTAAAGGATAACTAAAAATCAGAACATCTCAGGAGCAAAAAGCAAACCACAATAGATCCAAATTTTATAATGCATAGATGAGCGTGTCAATATAAAAAATCAGAACATCTCAGGAGCAAAAAGCAAACCACAATAGATCCAAATTTTATAATGCATAGATAAATGTGTCAATATAAGAGCAAACAAAAAGTGTGTTTCTAACAACAAAGAGCCTAGTGAAGCCAAATTTCAGTTCAACAGAAGTAGAATAGAAAACAACTACCAAGCCAATAAATAGTTTCGAAGATCAAGAAACAGATAATACTGCAGTGGAAAAACTGGCCACTCCTCTATTCTTCACTACAACATTCACCAGCTGCATATTGACATTTGATGCCAGCAGATTACTGCACAATAGATTATGTCGTTGTTACTTTATATATCCAATACAAATACATATAAATCAAAACAGCAGACCACAGATATCGACCAAGGGAAAAATGAGACAGACAAGATCCAAGAAATTGAAAGACTAGGGCAATAATCAAGGTGTTACATAAATGCAAATGTACAGTGGTCAATGACACATCCGTGCAAAATCTATGAAAAAAATTATTAGCAGGAACAAAGATTTTTGCCATCAAATCTGTACACAAATCTACCTGAGGTGGTTGTTGAGGGGGTGGTTGGTAGTTTCCATATCCTTGGTAGCCTGCATAGTACAAGTTTGGATCCTGAGCTGCTGGAGCATATCCATAGGTTTCATATCCAGGTGCATATCCATAATATCCACCATTGGACTGGTTTTGATCTACCTGAGGCTCGAAAATTTGAATAGAAGAATAGTGTAACAATCAGCATGACTGAGAACCAATAACCCATTGCTAGAACTAGAAAACATACAAATTGGATGAAATGTACTTGTTTGTTTGAAGGACTACGTCCCCATGAGAGCCTAATGCTTTGTCCTCCCAACTGGGTTCCATTTAACATTCGTAGAGCTTCCTCAGCACAGCTTCTGTTATAACAGATGCGGAGAGCATTACAAATCCTTCACTGATTTCTTGGTGTTTAAATTGTGTGTAATGGGAAGGTAGAGTTGTAATCTTCAGGTTACCTGTCAGCAAATTGAACGAATCCACATCGTTTGCCTAACGGTATTTTTACATGAAGTAGCTGTCCAAATTGACCAAAAACCTGCCTTAGATGCTCATCCGTGATATTAGAGTCCAAATTACCAACAAAGATCTGCAACCAAAAACCAAATTAGACACCAAATATTAGATAAAAGTCATACAAACTATTGCAAATAAAGTTACTCACAGTTGTGTTAGTGAGGTCATCCTCACCCTGAGTTCCTTGAAAAGTTTGATATGAAGCTGCAAAAACACAATAAGTGTAGGTGAGGGGAAATGTTAATAAAAAAGTGAGGGGGAGAGGAGCAGCAGATTGGTGGTTGTATTAACTTAATCCAAAAGAGGAGCAGAAATCAAAACAGTGCACTACATGATATAAAATTTCGCAAACGCCAAAAATACAAATATGGAGGTCATCAAACCACAGTTCACACCAACAAAGGCCAATCTCACGAGGATGCAGACAAAAAAGGACCTTGAAAACAAAATTACAAAGTTTGAGATACTTCCTTGAATCTATCTCAAACGAAAGGTAAAGTAAAATTCCAAATGCTGCCAGCTCAGACCAGAGGTAAGATCACACACAAATTTAAATTAAATAAAAAGAAGAAGAAGATAATTATAGGCAAAACTGAGATGGGAGCTGCCCATTCAATTAATTTAGTGAGAATAAAAAATGTTGATGAGCATCTACATCAATATGTTTGAGTAACCTAAAGACATTAAAATCCATGGCCTCTTTCTCATGCTGTGTTTATTTTTCCTATTTCCTGTTATGATCCCATTTTATGACGCTGCTAGATAATGCAACTTTAAGAGGATTTTAATAATGTAGTGCAAAACCCATGGCCTCTTTCTAGTGTTGTGTTTATTTTTCCTATATTTGGTGTGTAGAAATCGTCCAAGTATGGAAAGAATATCAGGGATGCAAATTGTGATTAATTAGAAATTTTGTGTTTTAGGATAATTGGTTGATTATTTTATTTACTTACTAGGCAGATTATTTTTCCTTTTTGCTTCCAACTAGTGTATTATAAATTGATTATATTATTGCTGGAGTCATCATCAATACATAGAAATTCACTCCAGCATTGTCTTCATGGTGTTAGAGCGAGGTATCTTTAACCTAGCAAACTATTGGCGGAATTCCCCTCCACCAACCAGAAATCCACAACTTATGTAACTGCCCAATTCGAAGCAAAAGCCAATTCCTCATTCTGCTCCAATGGAATCGAAAACTCCTCCTTCCAACTCACAGTGGAGAAACCTGATGGAATGAACTTTCAAGAGTGGATAAAATCCATAAAATTAATTAGTGATCGATGGTAAGGGGAAATTAGGATACTTGACCGGCAACACAGAGGCCAACAGATGCGAAACTTCTGCCAAGATGGAATTCTGAAAGTTCCATGGTAACGGCAAGGCTTGTGAATTCCATGAAACTGTCCCTTGGAAAAACGTATCTCTTCCTCCCCACTGCAAAAGATGTTGGGAGGCTGTGAAAGAGACATACTCCAACTCTGAAGATTCTTTGCACATCTTCGAAATAAAGACTCAGCTATGGCAGATGGGGCAAGGCATAAGGGATGTTATGTTACAGACTAATACATGGAGATGGTCTCTCTTTAACATGAATTGGACCTAAGCAGCGATGAAGAATGGAAGTGCCTAGTAGATATAACTTTGAATATGAAAAAGCAGGAGAACGAGAGAGTATATGAGTTCTTTGGGGACCTGAATTAAGAACTCAACGACGTTAGAGGCCGGATAATAGGTCGGTGACCACTGCCTCCTACTCGTGAAGAGTTCTCTGAGGTTCAACGTGAAGAGGCATGCATGCAAGTGATGATGAAGGAGAGCTCCGAAGACGCGTCTACCTTAGCCGCAAGTAGGTCTCAAAATTTGAGAAGTAATGGGCAAAGAACTGGGGTACCAAGAGCAGATTTTTTATGGTAAATGGCCCTGCTGGGACTAGACCTATTAAATTACATGAGCCTCCTGGATTTGGGTCAGATAATAATACTTCTACTGAATTTGGGCCAGCTGGATTTGGAGGAGGAAATTTAGACCTATCGTCAAAAGGAAGTACTGATAGATCCAACCCAAAATTGCGGGGACAACCTTGGTGTGACCACTATTGTAGGCCGGGACATAAAGAAGACACATGTTGAGAAATTCACGAAAAACCCACTGATTGAAAACCAAGAAAAAATACTAGAAGCAAGGGGTACCAAGCCAAAACAACAAGTAATCAAATTTCTAGTGGTGCTTTCAATTTGGAACAACTGGAGCAACTTCAACAAATGTTCTCAAGCCTTCAAACACCTGGTCAACAGTCTCTAAAGGTTCTTCTAGTTCTCTTGCTCACAAATGTAACTTTCTTAGAGCCTTAAGCACCTCACGATCTAAAACCGCTTGGATTATTGATTTTGGTTTGTCCGATCATATGACGGACTCATATCACATATTCTTCTCATACACTATATGTGCGAGAAATATTAAAATAAAAATTGCAAATGGCTCACTAGCCATATGTTGCAGGAAAATAGAGTATTCAAATCTCTGAGTCCATAACACTGAAATCTGTACTTCACGTCCCAAATTTGTCCTATAATGTTATCCGTCGGTCAGTTGACCAAAAATTCTAATTGTTCTGCTAATTTCTTTCCATCTTACTGTATCTTTCAGGATATTTCATTGGAGATGACGACTGACAGTGTTAAGGAGTGTGAGGGACTATACTACTTTGAGGAAGCTTATATGAGTAAACTAAGTCATCTTTTAGGCTGTAATTTTGCATCTATCTCTAAGGATAGTGAACTTTTGTTATGGGACAATATATTAAAACTCCCTAGCTTGAAGTACTTGAAACATATATTACCATCAATTTTCATTAATAAAACATCTGTTGAGGTTCAATGTGAAAGTTGCGAATTTGCAAAACATAAGAGTACATCATTTCCAGCTTTCACGTACAAGCTATCTAAACATTTCGTCATAATTCACAGTGATTTATGGGGTCCTTCTCGCTACCCTAACCGTACCTAAACAAAATGGTTTGCCACATTTATAAACAACCACTCTCAGGTATGTTTGGGTTTACCTCCTAAAAGAAAAAACGGATGTCTGCTCCATATTCATAAATTTCCACTCTATGATTCAAACTCAATTTCAAACGCCAATCCCAATTCCGCACACTGACAATGACACGGGATACTTTTTAATACTACGTTACAAGACTATCTATAAAAAATGGGATAGTCCACCAAAGTTCACGTGTCAACTCCCTTAACAGAATGATATTGCTAAACAAAAAAATAAACATACTCGAAGTTGCCCGTGTTTTAATGTTCACTACAAATATGCCAAAAACATTATATAGGATGTCATTCTAACTTCTACATATCTCATCAATCGAATGCCTAGTGGAACTCTCTCCACTCCATATTCATAAAATTTTCACTCCATGATTCAAACTCAATTTCAAACGCCAATTCAAATTCTACACACCCACAATGATACAGAATACTTCAATACTACATTACAAAGCTATCTATAAAAACATAGGATAGTCCACAAAAACTCATGTGTCAACTCCCCTAACATAATGGTATTACTGAACGAAAAAATACACATACTCGAAGTTGTCCGTGCTTTAATGTTCACTACAAATATGCCAAAAAACATTTTGAGGGATGCCATTCTAACTTCTGCATATTTCATCAACTGAATGCCTAGGGAAACTCTCTTTCGACTCACCCATACAAAGACTCCAACAACACTTCCCGACTCCCCACCTCAATTCAAATCTACCTCTTAAAGTGTTTGAAAGCACTACTTTTGTACATGTCCACTCCCATCTTCGAAATAAACTTAAACCACGTGCAATCAAATGTATGTTTATTGGATAATCGCCTACACAAAAAGGCTACAAGTGCTATGAGCCGTTCAACAAGAAAAATCTATATCAGCATCAACATAACCTTCGAAAACACAAACTACAAAAACCACATCTTCAAGGGGAAAATATAAGTGAAGATTAGTTCTCAAATCGGGAATTCTTAGACGTTGGCCTTTCCACGTCTAAACTAATACAAAACCTGACAATCTACCTTCTAATGTATCATATATAGGAAGAAACTTGAACTCACGGGGAGGTGATGAAAACATAGTGACAAAGAGATTAGTTTACTCAAGAAAGTCAAAATCAAAGTATAAGAAATTCTTACACCTGAGGCACCAAGAGAGTCAGAATCAGTGACAGAACCTAAGGAGAACCCATCCAATGAATCTCTAGATCTTGATCTACCCATTGCTATTAGAAAACAAACCGGCCATGTACTGTCCATCCTATTTCAAAATTCATATCTTATAATGCTCTTATCTACAAAATTATATACTTTCACTGCTAATCTTGATAAAACAGAAATCCTACGAAATATTTAGGTCTTGGATTTACCCAAATGGAGAGACAATAATGGAGAAAATGAATGCTTTGGAGAAAAATGAAACCTAAGAAGTGGTAAACCTACCGAAAGGAAATAAACATGTAGGCTGCAAATGGGTCTTTTATGTAAAGTACAAAACAAATGAGGCAATAGAGCGCTATAAAGCACGTCTAGTTGTCAAATGATACACTCAAACCTATAGCATCAACTACACAGAAACATTCGAACCCATGGCAAAACTCAATACAATTTGAGTTCTCCTGTCATTAGTAATAAATCTAGACTGGCCACTTCAACAAGACATTAAGAGTGCTTTTCTTAATGGGAAAGGACTGTTTTTCTAGAAAAATCAATGGAAAAGAGTAGAAATATTCACTAACGCAAACTAGGATGGATTAATAGAAGATAGGAGGTCTACTTCGGTCTACTATACCTTTATAAGGGAAAATTTGGTAACTTGGAGAAATAAGAAACAAAATGCAATAGCACGAAGCACCGCAGAAGCTGAATTTAGAGCAGTTGCACAAGGAATATGTGAAGGATTATAGATAAAGAAACCCTTCGAAGAACTGGAAGTTGGAGTGGAATTTCCAATCAAACTCTATTGAGACAACAAAGCAGCGATCAACATTTCTCTCAATCCTGTGCAGCATGATAAAACCAAACATTTAGAAGTAGACAGACAATTTATTAAGGAAGAAGGGGATGAAGGAATTATATGTATGACATATGTTCCAGCAAAATAGCAAACAGCGGATATCTTCACCAAAAGGTCATCCAAACAAGTCTTCCACGGCTTCAGCCGCAAGTTGAACTTGGTCAACGTCTATAGTCCAACTTGAGGGAAGTGTAGAAAACATCCAAGTATGGAAAGAATATGAGGGATGGAAATAGTGATTAATTAAAGATTTTGTATTTTAGGATAATTGGTTGATTATTTTATTTCCTTACTAGGCAGATTATTTTTCCTTTTTGCTTCCAACTAGTGTAATATAAATTGATTGTATTATTGTTGCAATTATCATCAATACATAGAAATTCACTCCAACATTGTCTTCATGGTGTAATCCCGCGTAATGGCATTGCTATCAATAGCATTTTAATAAAAGAATTTTTTTTGTAGTGCAACGATGCGTGTACCAAACCACAAACAGTGCTCTCTAGAGTTCAAATACACATGGACACACGCATCTAACACAGTGAAGAAGCGTACTTGTAGCTAATAGAGGCAGCCAGTTTCAATAATGTTGTACAAATATGAAAAAAAAATGTATCAATACCCTTCTATATTTGATCTTCGTACACAAAACAAAGCAAACCCATATATCTGTACCATTGAAGCTGATATGCACAAGTGCCAACAAACCACTGATGGTCCTAATGATCAAAGATGATGGAAGGAAAAACAAGATGTGAATTACAAAAGAATGCAAATGAAACAACAAAGACAACCTTAAGAACACATTACACATTGGTTACATAAACCACCGAAAACTGCATGCCGTATGCAGCTTCAACTCCCAACTAAACTTTAATCATTACTCACTGTCCACGGTGAGCATTCTTTCACAAGAGTAAATTCGATGGTAATTGTAGGAAACCAATAAGAAATTGGAATAAAGAAATTTTAATTAAAATGTTAAAGGCAGAATGGAAGCAGTGCACCGAGTTATTGAGTAATTCTAGAGGCTGAAATTTAAATATGAAAATAAAAAAATGGCTGGAACTAAATTTAGTTCGACTGAAAGCTGAGAAAGTAAAGGAACTGGCTGAGGAAAAAAAACCGAAAATAGTAGCATAATTAACGCCACGGGGAGCAAAAAGTAAGAAACATTAAATTAAAACTGACCTAGACAAAACCAGGCACTAAAAGGGTTATCATTTCAGCCGAATTAGCTCCAGGCCCTATATGATAAGAGTCTCCTGACATCCTGCTTTGAGACAACCGGAGTTTTATGAGATTATGCAAGTTTTAAATTTCAAAACCTAAAACTTTTAAAGAAGTTGAAGGAAATGACACCGTAAGCTGTGGTTATCTTCAAGAATTCAAGAGCACGACTGAAAGGAAGCCAACTTAACAGCATTTTTCAACAGACATCAACTCTCGAAAGTACCTCTAAAACAAAAAGGCCACCAATGCATTTAAACAGCCATGTTCAGGAATCAGATCACATCATATTTTTATTTTTTTTTTAAAAAAGACCAAATTCAGCATGTTTAAGTCAGTTTGATGCTTTAATGGCCATCTAATTGCTAACAAACATGCCACAAGGATGAAGGGTAAAGCATACCTTTAGTCTGAACTCCCACTTTTTGTTTGCTAGCAGCCTGGCCAATTCGCATGGGCCTGGTCGAACAATACCTTCCATTCATCTCAGTCATGGCATGTAGTTGTTCGCTTTCATCACCAAACTTCACAAATCCATAGCCCTTTGTGCGTCCAGTTATCTTATCCGTAACAACCTTTGCACCCTTGACAGAGGAGTAACTGGCCCTAAAAGTTTCTTGAAGCATGTAATCAGTTACATCAGCTGCCAAGTCTCCAACAAAAATTGTGTATTCAGGAGTATCATCATGCTTTTCACCCGCTCCCATAGATGCCCAGTTCAACCTGAATGTTTGCTCAGAATTGGGCATCTGAGTGCCATTGTATGTCATCAGATTTCTCTCTGCAGCAGCATGACTAACAAACTCGATAAAGCCATAACCTTCTGATTGGCCAGTTTGCTTGTTGCGGATGACTTTAGCAGTGGCCACCTGACGAAACATATTTGAAATTAGGTTTAAACAAAACCATGAGCAAAACCTCAATAATAAGCCATGGCAATTTTGAGCATCACCACCACTTGAATTCCCTTTTTCAGTTTGAGATAGCAATAAAACACACTAATGGACCCCAATTATCCATTGACACCCACCCCCAAGAAAAAAGGCAGTTAGGGGGAAGTTATGACTACAGTATTGCACTCATAGCATACACCAAATAATTGGAGAGGGTCTTCGCCAATGCAATTGACTCGTAAGACACAGGCAGTGTTACCTTGAACAAAATAATTTTCAACTTAAACCAGCACATTATTAGTTAATGAGAGATTCAAGAATACAAAGAGCTCACCAAATTCCCTTTTTCAGTTTGAAATAGCAGCAACACACACGGATGGACCCCAGCTATCCATAGACACACACACCCAAGAAAAAAAGGCAGTTAGGGGGAATTTAAGACTGCATTATTGCACTCATAGCATACACCAAAAAAATTGGAGAGAGTCTTCACCAATGCAATTGACTCGTAAGTCACAAGCAGTGTTACCTTGAACAAAATCATTTTCAACTTAAACCAGCACATTACTAGCTACTGGGAGATTCAAGAATACAAAGAGCTCACTAAATAAAGAATAAGACAACACAATTAACAATCCAATGCATATATATATATATATATATATATATACATATATATATAGGAGACGACTGCAAGCACAGAAATCTGAATTGAAGATATCTATTACAAGATTTAAAAAAAAAAAAAAGTGATAAAAATCTATTAATTAAGCATTGTACATGTAAATATGCTTAACTACGTTTTTTTTTTTTTTTTTTTTTTTTTTTGGGGGGGGGGGGGGGGGGGGGGGGGGGGGGGTCTTAGTCTGTCTATCTCCGCGTAGATATACCTCGCCAGTCAAAGCAAAACAACTGTATATGTACTGCTCGTCCATCCAGTACTGCAGATCTCCAATCCAGAGGCTCCGGATACCGTCATCGGCTGGAGCCTGAGCCGCAGGCGCTACTCCGTACTGCTGAGGCTGTGGCAGTTGTGTAGGCGCAGCCTGTGGTGGTTGCTGATAATAGTACCCAGCCGCCGCCGCCGGCTGTTGTGGTGGAGGTACCTGGTACTGCGTTTGTTGCGGCTGCTGTGGCATCCACTGCTGGGGTCTGTACTGAGGAGGCGGAGCCATAGGTGATGGAATCATAGAGTTTGATGGCTGCATCGTCGTCGGAACGCTTGGTTTCTATAGAGGAGAGACAAGGGGCTGTAAGTTGAAGCCTAGACGATGAGACAGATGAGGGAGATTTTAAAGGCTTCCGCACGTTTGGCTTAATTTTAAAATTAATTCAACTCAAGTTTTTCCCTTAGGTCGCATTTGATACCTAAAATTTGTCCTGGAACTAGAAAAATATTTTCATAATTCCTACTTTTGGCTGTTTGATACGCGAAATTTGCCCTGAAAAATGTTTGCCACCAATTTCTAATGTACAATCCCTTGAAGCACAAAAGTAGGAAAATATTTTCTTATGATTTTTGTGGGAAATTATTTTTCACCTTGTTGGGTGTTTTTTTTCTTATTTTTTTTTTTTTTTAAAAAAAATTTTGGTAATGGAAACATATTCTACATTCAATGGTAAAAAAATTTATCCATTTAATTAACAATTTACATGAAAAATGAAATCAAACGAACATAAAAAATTTATGAAATTTTTTATTTTATTTTATTTTTTTACTTTTTGACAATCCAAACAAATTTTAATATAGATTGTAAAAAAATTATCCCAAAAAGTAACCATTTGCATGAAAAACAAAACCAAACGAATTAGGTAGAAAATTATACCAATCAAACACTATTAAATCACTTCCCTCTAAAATAAATTTTAGGCAAATCACTTCCCTGCCAAATATTTTATTTGCCATCCATTTTTCATCTTTCTATCAAACAGACCCTTATTTATAGACACTATAATTAGTGATGCAATTGATTTTTTACTTTAAAATAATAATAATAATAATAATTATACAATCTTTAAAATATTTCCAAGAAATTCTTTATTTATAAAGAATATTTTATACATTATAGAGAGATTTTATTAATTTAGAAAGTCAAAAAAATTATGCATTCTAACAATGCTCTCTATATTGACTCTTCACTTCGCTTTTCTCAATAAATATTTATTAATTTTTTCTCTTATTTTATCCAATATAATTTTTTAAATATTAATTTTTTTAATATATTTTAATAGTTTAAAAAATAGAGTATTGAAATTGGTGACTTTAGGGCTGAGAATTTTTTTCCCGAAACCGGTGGAATAGGATCAGATCAAATAAACCAGTCAGTTCAGTTTCGGTTCCTCTACTCATTCGGTCAATTTTGGGACAATGCATCTAGAATCAATCGATTCTAGTCTAATTATCTATACTGCCTTGAAAATTAATAGTGAATTCAGTTTTACCAAATTTCTCTTTTTGCTTGCATCAAGATGCACTAAATCTTTGAACATTAGATTCCAAAATTATCTCACGTTAAAATTTCGTTTTCATATGCTTTTCTTCTTTCTTTAATGATTATTCAAAATTCAAGTCTAAATAATTTTATAAATATTTTACAAATTTATGACTTTAATGCAACTCAATAGAGAAAATATATTTTTAGTTCAATATTTCATAAGAATTCAAGTTTTTCATTGTTTCCAAAGAGACCGGCCATGTTGACGCAAAGAGTTTGTTAAGAGTTCTACATTTTATGGCTATTTTCTAGATTATGTTTGTCTATTCATTGTTATTAGATAATTTTTCTCTTTGATAAGGTTGTTTATCCTTTGTTAGGATAACATCAAGTTGTTAGGAATTTATGTTTATCTTTACTTCTTGTAATCCTATTAAAACCTCTATATATTAGAGGGATTGAATAAATAAAATAACTCATGTTATCACAGTGATTTACCATTAATTCTCACATGCTATTAGAGCTACGATTTGTCTCTTTTTTGCCCACCTCTTCAATGGCAAACCGGGCCTTCAGTGGTTCAACCGAATCCTCGAACATAGAAAATACTACACTCTCCTCTTTAACCCTTCTCAGGTGTTAAGTATCGAAAATCATTCACTTCAAATAACCCAACATAAACTTGATGGATCAAACTACTTTGATTGGTCACAATATGTTCTTATGGTCATTCGAGGCAAAGGAAAAGTTGGGTTCCTTACAGGAAGTACTCGTGCACCTGCGGAAGAGGACAACTTTTATTAAGCATGGGAATCTAAAAACTGCATGGTAATGGCATGGTTGGTTAATTCCATGGAGAAGAAGATTGGACGGAATTACCTCTCTTACAAAACTACAAAAGACATCCGGGAAACAGTGAAAGACATTGTGGGAAAATGAGGGGGGCGCTGCAGCGCCCCATCCACGGCGCCGCGGCGCCACTCACCCGGCGCCGAGGCGCCCCGCACCTATTTAGCCCCTTGTTTCCCCCCATTGTAAAGATGCCCAGTTTTGCCCCATTTTAGAGAGAAAAACGAGAGAGCTAGGAAATGTTGTACAAGGTAAGAAGTTTGTTCTTCATTGGGTATAAACCATAGCTCGGATTCTTTCTTGGGAATTAACTTGAGGATTGTTCAAGTAATCCAATATTATTTCTTCATTTATATTGAAAATCTCCATTTCACCCAAATATTGAGTTTCTTTGGAATTTTGTCAAAACTTGTGGTTGGTTCAACATTGATTCAAGGTTGTGATTGGGTATTCATTTCCTAACAATTGGTATCAGAGCTACATATCAAATCAAGGTGGTCAAGCTTCGATTTGAGGAAGGTAGGCTTGAATCAAGTGTGTAGACAAGGTGTTTGATAAAATTCCTGTGAGAACTTGATTGTCGGATTTCATTGAAACGAGTGGGCAAATGACGTCTACTAGTGGAACGGTGAAAATTGGGAGGTATGAGATAGAAAAGTTCAATGGGAAGAATGATTTTTCCTATTGGAGAATGCAAATGAAAAATTTGTTGATTTCTCTAAAGTTGCACAAGGCTTTGGGGGGCAAGGAGAAGAAGCACAAAGATATGTCGGACGAGGATTGGGAGGAGCTAGATCTTGAAGCACGGGCGTCGATCATCCTATGCCTTGAAAGCGATGTTGCTTTCTTGGTAGATGGTGAGGAAACGACGGCGAAAGTGTGGACCAAGTTAGAGACAAACTTCATGACGAAGACTCTAACTAATAGGATCTACTTGAAGTCCAAATTGTATACATGCAAGATGGATGAAGGTTCACCAATCCGGGAGTACGTCAACAAGTTCGATAGGTGCATATCGGATTTGAAGGACATTGATGTGAAGGTAGATGATGAGGATCAAGCACTTCTACTCTTCTTTCTTTGCCAAAGTCTTATGAGAACCTTGTTCAAACATTGATGCTTGTGGGTGATAAACTTGTGATGGAGGACACTAGAACGTCACTTCTAGCGGATGATCTTTGAAAGATTGCTACTAGTGGCATGTCTACCATTGGTAACAAGGATCAAGCTCAAGGGTTGTTTGTGAGAGGGAGAAGCAACGAACGGGCAAAGGGCATGCGAGGAAAGTCTAGATGGAGTTCTAGACCTCTCGCGGAAAGGTCGTGTTTCAAATGCGGTGAGCTCGGGCACTTCAAGGCTAATTGTCAAAATAAAAGAGCGGGAAGGAAGAACAACAACAACGGAGAGGAGGGGGTTCATGGCAATCAAGAGGTTAGCTATGCCTCGGAAGAAGGGGGCATCGATGAGTGCTACACCATCACTTGTGATGAAGAAATCTCCGGTAAGTGGATTCTTGATTCTGGTTCCTCTTACCATATGTGTCCGAATAGGAAGTGGTTTACGACCTATACTTGCACTAATGGTGGAACCGTGTTGATGGGTAATAACCATGCTTGTAAAACGGTGGGGGTTGGTTCCATTAGAATCAAGATGCATGATGGAGTGGTGAGAACATTGATGGATGTGAGACATGTTCCTGATTTGCGGAAGAACCTTATTTCTGTTGGTGTATTGGACTCCTGTGGTTGCAAGATTGTGACGCGGGATGGAGTCAAGAAGGTTGTTCAGGGCTCTTTGGTAGTGATGAAGGGTATTCATCAAGGCAACCTATATGCACTTCAGGGTACTACGGTTACAAATGATGTAGCGGTTGAGACAAGTGGAAGTGGTGGAAGCTTGGGGAAGTTCATTATCAGAAGGAATGTTACTTTTGAGGAGAACTCCAAGGTAGCTTGGTCAAAAGTTACAGTGCCCAGTGGTGTTGAAACTGTAGGGGGTTCTAGGTCTCAGGTTGATGAGATAGAATCTAGGGATCGACCAGGTCCAAGTCATGTTCGAGAGGTGTATCATGGAGACACTCGAGAGGAGAGTGATGATGTACTTGAACATGAGGAGGTTCAGCTAAAGAATGTACAGGCTCTACAACAACAACAGCTCGAGGAAATTTTGGCGTCCTCTAGGCCAAGGCGAGCATTCAAGCTAGTTCAGAAGTTGGGGTCAAACCAGCCTCTGAGGCACTATGGGCAATCAAATATGGCTGTGTATGCACTCTCATTGGGGGTTGATGAGCATTTCACCTTCAAGGTAGCTATGCGGAACAGCATGGAGAGAGTTGATGTGCCCAAGTGGGCTTGGGCCCTTCGGGGTGGTGTTGGAGTTAGGTGGAGATGATATGTACATGGGTAAAGCGAGAACTACGATGGCTTGATCCCGGTGAAGGGTACGTAGGCAACCACGGTAAAGTGGTGCAGCCGGGTAAGACCTATGGTAGTTTGATCCCGGTGTAGGGATTACGTAGGCAACCATGGTAGAATGGTGCAGCCGGAATGAACTACGGGATGGCTTGATCCCGGTGAAGAGTACGTAGGAAACCATTGTTTAATGGTGTAGCCGGTTTAGGTATTGGAGATGGATTTTATGGAGAGGTATGAACTACGGTGTGGCTTGATCCTGGTTCAGGGTACGTAGGCAACCATGGTTGAATGGTGCAGCCAGTTTGGTTCTCTTGGTGTTCGTCCAAAATTTGAGGTTTATCAAATGATGGACGAGATGGAGAATTGTGGGAAAATGAGGGGTCCACGGCGCAGCGGCGCCGGTGACTGAATAGGTGGCGCCGCGGTGCCACTCACCCGGCGCCGCGGCGCCCCACACCTATTTAGCCCCTTGTTCCCCCCCATTGTAAAGATGCCCGGTTTTGCCCCATTTTAGAGAGAAAAATAGAGAGAAAAACGAGAGATAGCTAGGAAAGGTTGTACAAGGTAAGAGGTTTGTTCTTCCTTGGGTATAAACCATAGCTCGGATTCTTTCTTGAGGATTAACTTGAGGATTGTTCAAGTAATCCAATATCATTTCTTCATTTATATTGAAAATCTCCATTTCACCCAAATATTGAGTTTTTTTGGAATTTTGTCAAAACTTGTGGTTGGTTCAACATTGATTCAAGGTTGTGATTGGGCATTCATTTCCTAACAGACATGTATTCAGATATTGGGAATTATGCTAAGTTGTTCAAATTGAAATCAGCCCTGGAAGATCAGAAATAAGGTACCTCTTCCGTGACAGACTACTTTGCGATTTTGACTGGGGTATGGCAGGAGCTAGATATATCAAAGATGTTGAGGACTGTACAAATTGTAGCAAGAAAAATAGGACAAACCTTGAAAAGTAGAGGATATTTGATTTTTACATGGGCTCAATAAGGACCTGGATGAAGTAAGAAGGAGGATCCGTGGGGCTAAACCATTGCCGAGCATTAAAGAGGCATTTGTTGAAGTAAGAAGAGAAGAAAGTAGGAAGAGAGTCATGATGGGTGGGGTTTATGAATCTGGTATGGAGAACCAGATGCAAAATTCAGCTTTAATAGCCAACAGGAACCAGGGATTTAAAGATCAAACGTCCAATTTTGGGGAGCAAAAGGGCACAAAAAAACTTGTGGTGTGACTATTGTCAACGATCTAATCACAAACGAGATACCTGCTGGAAATTACATAGCAAACCAGCAAATTGGAAGCCATGGAGGTTGGGTGAAAGTCGTTTTTTTTTCAGGCAGCTAAAGAGGAGAAAACACAGGGCACTAGTTCTGCATCTAACTTCGTCAGTTTGGCATTTAATAGTGAGCAAATAGATGAATTACAACAGCTTCTAGCTTGAGCACAATCAGCACCATCCAACTCAGTCAAAATCGAACTACACTTTAGCACAGCGAGGTAATTATCGTTCATCACTTATTACAAAATCTGATTCGAGTATCCTTTGGATACTTGATTCTGGGGCATTGGATCATATGACTGGATGTCACCACTTGTTTAACTTATACTCATTGCCCGATAACCTTTAAAGTGCGAATTGTTGATGGAACTTTATCTTTAGTTGCTAGAAAAGGCACAATATTTTTAACAGGCAATTTAGATTTACATTCTGTCTTGCATGTTCCTAAGCTTACATGTAACCTTGTTTCAATTAGCAAATTAACCAAGGATTTAAATTGTGTGGTCAAGTTCTGTAATTCTCGGTGTGAGTTTCAGGATTTGATCTCGGGGAAGATGACTGGCAATGCTGAAGAGGTTGACGGGTTGTATTACTTCAATTATGGTGGAAAATCCGTGAATAAACAAGCTCTCACTTCAAGCTGTGAATCTGTTTCCATTTTCAATAAGATTATGTTAAGGCATAATAGATTAGGACACTCTAGCTTTGCCTATCTAAAGAAATTATTTCCTCTCTTGTTTCGAAATAGAAGTTCTGATTTGCTTAAATGTGATGTCTGTCAAAGTGCAAAACATACACGTGTCCCATATCCTATTCAAACTTATAAACCATCTGAACCTTTTACACTTATAAATAGTGATATTTGGGGACCATCGAGAGTTGCTAATATTAGAGGAGCTAAGTGGTTTGTAACATTCATTGATGACCACACACGACTATGTTGGACATTCCTATTAAAGGAAAAATCTGATACCACTAATGTCTTCAAAAACTTTCACAAAATGATACAAACACAATTTCGAACACACATTCAAATTTTTCACACCGATAATGGACTCGAATACTTTAATTCAATTCTTGGCCAATGTGTTAGAAAATGGGATAGTTCATCAAAGCACTTGCGTAGGAACTCCTCAACAAAATGGAATTGCTGAAAGGAAAAATAGGCACCTTTTAGAAGTCACCAAGGCAAGAAAATGGGATAGTTCATCAAAGCACTTGCGTAGGAACTCTTCAACAAAATGGAATTGCAGAAAGGAAAAATAGGCACCTTCTAAAAGTCACCAGGGCAATCATGATTAGAAATAATGTTCTAAAACTTTCTGGGGAGAAGCTGTTCTTACAGCATCACATCTTATAAATCGACTTCCTTCACAAATTCTTAATTACCAAACACCACTTCAAACACTCAAAAAATTTTATCCTCAAACACGACTCTTTACCTTTGTGCCTATTAGAACATTTGGTTGTCTTTCATTTGTCCATACATCACACCTCAGTAAATTAGATCCTAGAGCTACAAAATGTATCTTTTTAGGATATGTTCCTAATAAAAAAGGGTATAAGTGCTACAGTCTACATTAAAAAATTGTTTGTTATACAAGATGTTACATTCTTTGAGGAACAATCATACTATCAGAAACCTAATCTTCAAGGGGAGGCACTTAATGGGGAAGATTATCTTTGGGAGTTTAATGTACCACAAAATCAGCCCTTGCCAATATCTATAGATACTCCACAGCCAATGCTTTCAGACATCCAATTTACCACATCACAATTATCTTCTTTACCTAATATGCCATTAACAAAATCATTGAAAACAGGGTACAGATTCACAGCAAGTTGAAACAAATTCTGAACTCCGTGTTTACTCTAGGAGAAACTAGCCTACACAAATAATACATCCTGTCACGTCACTGAAGCCTTGCCAAGATGTTGAACCGAGAGAAAATCTAACTGAGAAAGTTCGTGGAGTTGAGATGGAAGAGGATTCAGTTTCAACTAAAGGCCTGGACAGTGAAAATAATGAAACTAATATACCTATAGCCCTTCGGAAGAAAACCAGAACTTGTACACTTCATCCTATTGGGAAATTTGTATCAAATAGAAGGTTATCAGCCTCATTCCGTGCAATCAGTGAGAGAATTGAAAGGGAAGAAGTTCCTGCTACTATTGAACAAGCTCTCCAGAAACCATAATGGAAAGCAACAATAGTTGAAGAAATGCAAGCTTTAAGAAGAAACAATAATTGGGAAGTTGTGGATTTACCTAAAGGAAAAAAACTCGTGGGATGTAAACGGGTATTCACGATTAAGTACAAGTCAGATGGAACTTTGGAAAGATACAAGGCTCGTTTAGTGGCAAAAGGGTTTACTCAAACCCTCGGTGTGGATTATAATGAAACATTTGCTCTAGTAGCAAAACTCAAAACCATTAGAGTCATGTTATCTGTGGCAGCAAATATAGACTGGCCGCTTTGTCAGATGGATGTTAAGAATGTTTTTCTCAAGGGAGAACTGGAGGAAGAGGTATACATGAATTTACCCCTTGGGTGTGAAGAAAGAAACAAGAATAGGGTGTGTATTGAAGAAGTCACTGTATGGTCTTAAACAATCTCAGATGGCTTGGTTTGATCGCTTTACTAAGTGTGTAAAGAATAATGGGTATACTCAAAGTCAGTCATGTCATACAATATTTTTTAAACATTCTGTGAGTCGTAAGATCTCAATCTTGATTGTGTATGTAGATGATATTATTCTTGCTGGTGATGACATAGAGGAATCTGCAAAGCTAAAGGAGATATTTGTGAAAGAATTTGAAATAAAAGATCTTGGTTAGTTAAGATACTTCTTAGGTATGGAAGTGGCTAGCTAAAAAAAAGGGATATCCATTTCGCAGAAAAAGTATATCCTGGACTAATTAAAGGAGGCTGGAATGCTTGGATGTAAACCTTCTTATACTCCAATTGATCAGAAAATGAAGTTGATTAAAGAAGGTTCTAATTTTGTAGATAGGGGGAGTTACCAACGACTTGTGGGAAAGTTAATCTACTTAGCTCATATACGACCAGATATTTCATTTGTCGTAAGCTTGGTGAGCCAATATATGCATGATCCTTATCAAGAACATCTGGAAGCAGTTTATAAGATTTTGAGATATTTGAAAGCTACTCCAAGAAAGGGATTATTTTTTGGTAAGACTGATAAAAGATATATTGAGGGGTATACGGATGTTGACTGGGCTGGTTCTATAGATGATATGAAGTCAACTTCAGGATATTGTACCATGGTTTGGGGTAATTTGTTACTTGGAGGAGCAAGAAACAATCTGTGGTGGCTAGGAGTAGTGCAGAAGCTGAGTTTCATGCCTTAGCAAATGGGACTTGTGAATTGATTTGGCTTAGAAGACTTTTTCGAGAATTGAATCTTCCGAATTCAGACCCTATAAGATTATTTTGTGATAATAAAGCTGCGATTAGTATTGCTCATAATTCGGTTCATCATGACCAAAAAAGCATGTTGAAGTTGACAAACATTTTTTGAAAGAGAAGATTGAGAGCGGTGTAATTTATATGGCTTATGTTCCAACGACACAAGAAGTTGCAGATATGTTGTCCAAGGGATTGGCGAAACCTATCTTTGGGAGTTTACTTGACAAGCTGGGAATGATTGATATTTATGTCCCAGTTAGAAGGGGAGTGTTGACGCAAAGAGTTTGTTAAGAGTTCTACATTTTATGGCTATCTTCTAGATTATGTTTATCTGTTCTTGTTATTAGATAATTTTTCTTTTTGATAAGGTTGTTTATCTTTGTTAGGATAACATCAAGTTGTAAGGAGTTTATGTTTATCTTTACTTCTTGTAGTCCTAATAAAACCTCTATATATTAGAGGAATTGAATAAATAAAATAACTCATGTTATCACAATGATTTACCATTAATTCTCACAAAATACAATCATTGTACAATAAAGAATAGATTGTGAGTTCGACTCCTAAAATTTGGAGAGTCAAATTCACTCTCTATACTAAAAAGTTATAGAAAGTCTCTTACAACTTATTTTTAAACATTAAGGGTCCGTTTGATAGAAAGATGGAAAATGGATGGCAAATAAAATATTTGGCAGGGAAGTGATTTGCCTATAATTTATTTTAGAGGGAATTGTAATTAATGATGTTTGATTGGTATAATTTTTCACCTAATCCGTTTGGCTTTGTTTTTCATGCAAATTGTTACTTTTTGGGATAATTTTTTTACAATCTGTATTAAAATTTGTTTGGATTGCCAAAAAGTAAAAAATAAAAATAAAAAAAAATATTTTCATAAAATTTTTATGTTCGTTTGACTTCATTTTTCATACAAATTGTCAATTAAATGGATAAATTTTTTTACCATTGAATTTAGAATATGTTTCCATTGCCAAAAAGCCAAAAAAAAAAATAAATAAATAAATAAAAACACCCAACAAGGTGGAAAATAATTTCTCACTAAAATCATAAGAAAATATTTTCCTACTTTTGTGCTTCAAGGGATTGTACATTAAAAATTGGTGGCAAACATTTTTCAGGGCAAATTTGGCTAATCAAACAGCCAAAGTAGGAACTAGGAAAATATTTTCCTAGTTCCAGGGCAAATTTGGGGTATCAAACGCGCCCTAATTCTTTAAAATAAAGAGTACTTTGTATTTAGATACTCTATGAGAGATGCTCTTAGACAAGTTCCAATACTATCTGAAACACCATTTTGCACCCAAAGTGGAGCAAACTATCCCCAACCTAACACCATACTTTACACTTTGCACTATTTTACACCAAAATGGTTATATACAATTTTGCTCCTATTTTCACATTTAATAAAAAAAAGGTCTTATTTGTGTCCATTATTATTATTATTTGTAATAAATTTTAAGCCAAAGATTCCCCCTCTGATCAAATTACATCGTACAAGATAATTACCCCCTTTCTTACGGCTTTCTAACTTAACTTATTTTTCTGGTCGTTCCGCTCTGTCGATCGATAGTAGTATAAGACGTAATCAATAATAGTTAAAGAATGAATTAAAATAAGAATACTAAAAAAAAAAAAAAAAAAATTAAGAGGCTCACATTAGATGGAAGCATCAACTCTAAAAGTTGAGTTGGTTGAAGACAAACATCATCGCCTTCAAGAATTCTTTGTCCGTCATAGACAAATTAAAGATAAAGAGACTCACACTGCACTTGAAAATGCATTAATTGATCATTCGTGAGATGAATATACCAATTTCAAGAATTAAACTGCAACACTATTTCAATTTCGTAATAACATAATATCGAATTTTGAAATGTATTGCACTATTTTTAGTGTCATGATTTAATATTGTTTTTATCTATGGTATTTCTATTAATTGTACTATATTTTTAAATTTATTAATGAATTTATATTTTCGTTAATTTAACATGATTACTTATTAGAAATTTATATAGTTGTAAAATAAATAAATAAAATTTCAAATAAAAAAATTGTTAAGAATAAAAAAATGAAAAAAAAAATAATTAAACGCTATTCATTTGGTGTAAATTTTTGTATAATGAGCTGGAGATGATTTTCATTTTAGTGCAAAATGTTCATCAAATTTTGGTGTAGGATTGGAGATGACTTTACACCATGAAGTAAGAAAAATCTTAAAATTATTTACTTTAATTATTTACCTTAAATTTAATTTATTAAAATTTAATATAGAAACGTTTTAACTACTTTAATGCATAAAAATATTTAGCCCATGTTTGGTAGAAACTAAAATTTTAATTCTAATTTTAAATCCTGTTCAGTAGAGATTTAAATCCAATTTTAATTGAAAATATAGCCGTTATGTTTGACTTCCATCTCACACATGGGACCCACTAACGACTAGTTTTTAAATTAAAATATAATTTAAATCTTCACCAAACGGAATCTTAGTCAAAGTCAATAATTAATTTTAATTCCACATTTCATAGGATCTGCAATTATTCAACCACATATTTCATCTACTTTTATCAAAATTTACTAAAAATTTAATTTTTATCTCCACCAAATAGTGATTTAAAAGTTTTCTTCACGTTAAAAGAAAATAGCCTCTTTCTACTTTTAAGTAATTATTAAACATAATGCTTATAAATATTTATCAATTCTAAATTTTTTGATTGAAAATCGTTTTAAACTCTTTCCTATGCTACTTTCATTCATATTTATAGGAAAAAGAAATACTCTGTTGAAAGATTTGAAGATAAAACATGCCATGTACAAATAAACTAAGGGTCTGTTTGATTGGCACCCGTTTTCCGTGAAAGCTGGAAAACATTTTCCTACTTTTTACTATTCACCTGTTTGATTGCACTAATTTTTCAAGGAAAACGTTTTCCAACGTTTTCCAAGGTACAAGCGGTTGATGCACAAAAGTTAGAAAACGTTTTTTCACCATAGTGGTGGGAAAACGTTTTTCAACTTTTTGACAATTTTTTTTTTTTTAGCAATTGAAACACATTCCAAAGTCAATAGTAAAAAAAAATTATCTATTTAATTGACAATTTGTATAAAAAACAAAGTCAAACGAAAATTTTGCCAGGTGAAAAATTATATCAATCAAACACCATTAATTACAATTCTCTGTAAAACGTTTTCTAGGCAATTCAATTCCCTGCCATTCATTTTCTTTCCACCCGTTTTTCACCCTTGCAATCAAACAGACCCTAAGTGACCTCTGCTCCTATTTTCTTTAAGAAATTAAAAAGAAGATAAAAAATTTATGCAATAAATTACTAGAGTGCTAAAATTCAAGTGTTATTTGTTTAACATTTTACCCGTAAATTTGAACTCATGTAGTTGTCCTATTTCATGGAGCACTTGCAAGCAGCGTGATGTTGCTCATTCCTCCACCGAAGTAGAATATAGGGCACTTGCTTCTGCTACTTTCGAGCTGATATGTATTCGTTCTTTGTTTTATGAACTTGGCATTCATATACCAAAACCCCCTTATTTGTTTTGTGATAATATTGGCGCTACTCAGTCAAGTCTTAATCCAATTCTTCATTCGAGGATGAAACATATAGCGGTTGATGTTCGTTTCATTCATGATCTAGTCTCCAAAGAAATGTTACACATCTCTCATGTTAGACACACAATCAACTTGCAGACCTCCTCACCAAAACTCTTTCTTGACAGAAATTTCAAACACTGTGCACAAAGATTGGCATATTAGATGGCTCACCTATCTTGAGGGAGCATATGAAGTAATCCAGATAGTTGTAACAGTTGACCTCAAAAAATGGACCTTCGAGCCACCAACAAATAAGTCTCCTAGTCACTCCTTTCTGCGCTCAATAGCAAGTCGTTAGTCACTCGTGGCCCTTCTTTCCCAGAGGGGATGGTGGCGGCCGCGAGCACTCCGACGGTCAAGTCAGTTTTCAGTATGAATGTATAGGTCACCGGTGGGTAGGTGATCACCGGAGACGTGAAGAGGTAATATGGAATGAATAAAGTGTGTGTAAGGAGAGAATGACTTATACTCTTTAAGTTAGTAGAAAAGTCAATCCCTTCTTCTGGGACAAGGAGGTTGTATTTATACTAAGGGTGGGAGGAGGAGAGCCGTTGGATGAGGAGACACGTGGCCTCGGATCCTTTCACCATGTTCCATCCTAGACGTCAATCTGTCCATCAATAGGTTGGCGGATCTTTATTATTCTGACTTATGCGGCTGATTTGATCGTTTGAACCCTGACACACGTCCCATCAATCAATCAAAGATTTAATGTTGGAGATTTGTACAAAAGGACTTCGGCTAGAGAAAGGTGGGGCAGTTCAGCGAGGCATCGTTGCGGAGTACGGGCCTTTGCATTCGCTGAGAGGTGCGGATGAGTTCGGTTCTACTTGTTAAGGCACTTCAGTTCGGTCCCCCACATCAAATCAGTTTGTCTATGTGTGGGACTTCTTCTACTTGACACGCGTCGGGTCCTTTTGGACCTGTAACAGTAACCATATTGATTCCTTATATAACTACTCTTGGTTATATTGTAGTCAACTTGAATATGTTGTGGTTATCTTAAATACATTTGAATAGTTGTTGATAATATGTTGTAATAAATATCCTTAGCAATTATATAGTCTCTATATAAAAAAACAACTAAGTATGAATAAAATTAACTTCTGCGCATAAACACGATTTCGTCAAGTCTTCAAAATCACTTGAATCAATAAACATTGTCCCGGTCAAAGCATCAACGTACCCAATTAACATTGGCCATTTCATTTCGGCTCAAAATTAATTAGCACACGAAAATCCTTCACAGTGTAAACTATTTGTGTAATGAACCAAATTTGAATATTTAAATCGGTACTAAAAGTTTCATTTCGAAATTAAATAAACATATCAAATATCACAACATGAAATTTTGGTTCCACCAATATTAAATAAAACATATAGAAAAACATAACCAAATAAAACATGTTCCAAATCCTAAATAACAAAATCCACATAATAATAAAACTAAAGTAAATGCTGAAAATAAAATTCATAGTCACATTACACTAGATTTAATTTATTAAGTCCAATGAATCCAATCACATTGATTGCACCTTATCGCCTGTCAACCAACGACATGTTCTAATCTGTAAGAGGTAGGAAAAATGGTGAATGTATGACAGTACTCAGTAGGACACGAATAGTGATGCAATCCCGGATAAAAAATTTAAAACATATGTCAAAATATCATATTATCATCATATCTTTAGAAACCGCTAAGAGCTCAATAAATATCATATCTTCGGTACCAGATGTCCATAACATACATATCATATTATATCTTTAACTTTCATTGGCATAATAATTTAACAACATGAAAATCAACGACACCCCGTTATCCTACCTCGTTAAATCAAAAAAAATTGAAAGGCAAAATCAATGCCACGTTCCAAATCTTTATTTTCTACTTATGGTGTTGTTGCCGCCGTATATACGTATCTATATTTTTTAGGGTAGATAACGAGTACTTTTGCATGGTATTTAAAATTGAAAGGAAATTTTGAATTTTGGTATACCTAAAAATATGCAAAGTATCGTGTTCACCTAAAAAGTCTCAATCCAGATATTTCATACAATCAAAAGTTACTTCATCCCTATCCAATTTACACATGGCAGCCAATTGTTGGAAATTGGTTTAGAATTCAAGAAAATTGGTTAAGTATTGAGAATCAACATTAGATTTTCTGTCAACTTCAATCAAATATTTGACCCGATATGTTTAGGCAAAATAGTTTGTCACTCCGCCACTTTGAAGCTCCGCAGAACCCCTAGTGGGGGGCTCGCCCGAAAGAAAATTTTGATTTTTGTATATATTTGGCATGTCAAAACCAATTTCTGATGAATGAGAAAAATCGGTCCAAAAGTTGGAGAAAATTTAGAGGAAGCCATATAACATCGTCGCTCAAGCGACGAGTGTTATCGCTCGAGCGAAAATATCGTCCGAGCTACATCAAATGAAGAGCGAGAGACCAACTCTCTGAAAGTGTCGCTCGAACTAGAATCTAGCGAAAAGTTAGTGAAGTGAACTGAGACTTCTTTTCTTAAAGTTGCGTGATTCTTTTCCGCAATCTTTCACCCACACTACTTCTTTCTCTATATAAAGGACCCTATGCACGACCATTTGGGCACACCATCTCATACTTTGCATTGAGAATCATTATATCTCTTGCAAATAATCTTCTTCCTTCATTTCATATCATTTCCTTGTAGAGAGGAAAACTCCATCAATAGTTTGTCGTTTCTTGTGGTTTGAAATGCTACTACCACAAGAAGAATTCGTTGTATCTTGAGAGACAAGTGTCGTAAATCGTAAGCACCATAGCAGGACAATATTGTCTTAAGAAAAAAGTATCATCACTTACCTCGGATTGTCATTTCGTCATTTTCTCATTTTTTTTTTTTGTGGGTTTTGTGGAGTAGTTATACTTCACATTTTCATCCATTTATTAGAAGTTTAACTACACTTTTGCGGGTTAAACTTTTACCCATTTACTTTTTCTTACAAACAACCTTTCCGCTCAATATTAAACCCAGTCGAACAACACCAATTCCTATCAAATCTCGAAATCAAAACTAATAAATTAAAACCACCCATTTTTCATTTAACTCACAGGTAGCTACATATCCTTATTAAATACAATATTTAATTTAATTCAAAATCAATTCATAACAATTTTTATAAACTACAATATCTCGGGTCTAACTTGTTATATTTAACTTTTTTTTCGAACCTAATATGCGTGATTAAGTACGAGCTATCTAACGAGTCCAATATTGATATACTTATCTTCGCTCTATTGATATCTAAATATTTGATCCAAATAATATTGAATTAACACATATATTACTATAGTCCCCAAAATTCCTAAAATATAAAATATAGCATTTAGAATAATTATATTCTATGCTATGAAATTTTTTGTGGCTCTACAATTTGGGCTCACACTCTTCAGATCAAGGATGTGAGGAAACACATAGTTCAAGAGGATACGAGAATAACTATAGTTCTGTTGACGCACAAAAAGAAGTCCAATCAAATGGTCCAAAGAATGAAGCTCGTTTCGAAGAAAATGACGAAATCCAACTGAATGGCCCAGAGAGGGGAGCCCAATTCGAAGGAAGAATGAAACATGATTCGAAGGATAGGCCCAAATGAGATCACCCAAGGAGTTAAGTTGCAACAGCTCATGGTCGCCCAACCCTGTGAGACGCCCAAAACTTGGGCAAGCATAGCGTCTTATTAAAGAGCGACGGTTATCAAAATAGGTAAGTTGGCGATCTTATCACGTTCTACGATCCAAGAATCTCGACTACAAGCGGTTAATGAAGTAAGGGCAACAATTAAAAACAACCGTTTATTGACAAATCATTCATTATGAAGAAAGTGGGTGGTTACAGAGCGATAGATGATTTTCAAACGGTTCTACAAGAGAAACTGTCTAAGTAGTATAAAAAAAGGAGAAAAGAATGCAGGAATAGGGACCGAACAAATCATTCTCAAATAGAGAATTATGTAATTTCATTTTCTTTAAGTTTTCATTGTCAACTTTTAATTATTTTGTGTGCTTGTACCCCTTAGAGGCATTTCGTTTCTCGCAAAGTGTAATTTTCATAAATAAACACCCTTTATTGGGAGTTTGTCTCGAGAGATCGTTGTTCCTTATATAATCATCTGAACCTTCTTTAATTGTTAGCGAGGCTCGATTTCCACGCGAAACAAGTTCAAGAGGCTTAACTCCCACGAAGCATAAATCACCAAAAGAGGATGTTGGAAAAATCAGTAGCATATTTTTTCAAAGTTTTATTTATTGGCTTACTCAATATTCGTGTTAATTTTTATATAATTATTAAAAGAACGGTCAAAATCATGAAAAAATGGCTACAGGTC
Organism: Osmanthus fragrans; assembly: GCA_019395295.1. Classification (NCBI taxonomy): domain Eukaryota; kingdom Viridiplantae; phylum Streptophyta; class Magnoliopsida; order Lamiales; family Oleaceae; genus Osmanthus; species Osmanthus fragrans. The sequence goes on from CM033342.1 coordinate 11,593,477, forward strand.
TGACCAGTAGTTAGTACTGACTAACCGGATGGTAAGTATCTCCAACAAAATATTTAAGCTACATTTTCTAGAGTTTTCCATACTCAATAGGATATACGATATTTTGTTAACGTAGCTCATAAAAAATAGATTGCTTTCCATCCTAGATATTTTTAGATTAGTTAATTTTCGGAATGCCGTATACATGCAAGTTCATACGAATTCAATGCTTCATTGATTATTTCCAAAGCCAACGTCTTCTTCAAGTATTTGGAGGATACAAAACAACACACGCTGAAAGTTCAATCCCTTTATTAATCGATCAATCTGTTTGGCATGAGTTAAGGATGTTGATTCTTAATCCAAATGGTAGCTGCAGTTGAGTACAATAGGAAAGTGGTGATAATGTCAAACCAGTAGGATTGATTCCACTTCATTAACAATTCAAAAAAAAAAATTACATAATTTCTTTTGATTGTTCTTTGTTAAACCAGTAGGACTGCCGATGTTTTCCTTTAGGGTTACCACGTTAATCTGATATGCAAGTTTTAATATGTTAGTTAAATTCCTCAATTTGTTAAAACTGATTGAAAACAGTGTCAACCTGCACATTGCTGAACCTTTAGAAACTATGCCGAAACGGCATAGGACATTCTGGCTGTACCGCTATCCGGTGTTTTAATAGTATAATTAAAAGTTATTTTTAATACATAGGTTTTAGAATTTACGGAAGAGACATTTTCTGAAGTAGAAGTAAATTCAATGATTAGTTTGAGGCAATGCTCAATGTGCTTGCGAAAAAGAGATTGAACAGGATCAATCACTTTGTTGTGGCCATTGTCGTGCAGCATTTACTGTACTTCTCTATGCCGGTAGTAGCCCTGGAATGTAGCACAAGAGGAGACTTGTGGACTTCACAAAGCAGTGATGGAAAGAAAATAGTTGGCAATGAAGATCTTCACGTTTGATTGTTCAGTCGAACAACCCCACAAATGGCTGGATGAGTTGGGAATCCACCGGAAAGGCATGTGGAGAAGGAAATGCCATTGTTATTTCTCACTTCCTTTTCAAGGTGGAATTACTTGTACAGATACTTGATACAGATAACTGATAGTAGCAAACAAAATATTGCAATGGACAGAAACTACAGAAGTAACCAACAAATTGCAATGGACAGAAGATAAAGTGGACGTCTTGGAGGAGCCGAAGTCTGTGTTCAACACAGTGTCCTTAAAACAATATTCGCCCCTCACCGAAGTATTGCGAGCGCTTGCTTCCCAGAATACAGCGGCGTGAACTACAGCTGTGCAGTCGAACTGAGGAGATTGTTCAATAAATATAGGCAAGGAGGAGTCTTTGCCTCTTAATGCAGTCATAACTCTGCCATTTTGGAGTTACAAAATAAATGGCCTCTTAATTTTTTTAACTCATTCGGTCCGACATTCGTGCACATAGGTCACGCCCACACATTGTGTTCAAGGCTCGAAAGCCAAGTCGGTCCAAGATTTGCACTCCCCCTGCGAGCGTGTAAACCATGGAGGAGTCTCTATGCAACAAATGATTACATCTTACAAATTGTTAACTATATATAAATTGGTCAACAAACACATTTTTATCCGATGTTGGATAACTATTTAAGTTTTCCCCATTTTGCCACATTTTTTCAATGTGGGATGACACTATTTATAGTCCTCATATATTCCCACTTTTCCATTCCTAACCAATGTGGGATTGTAATCCCTTTTAAAGACTCCTCTTCAAATCCCAACTTTGACTCAATGTGGGATTAATTTCACATACACAAGTGAAAATCTATTTACCAATCAATATATTTCCAACATTACTGACCACACTTGACGTCAATTCTAAGAATCTTTTACTCAAAGGCAAAGAGGTGATTCTTCATTACGTTAGACCCGAAGTGGAACTAGATTGGATGCCTGCATTTGATGAAATCGACCATTTACTCAATGGCATGACCAATTTACATATAGTTATGGTCGGGCTTAGGTCCAAACAATTTGCTAGGAACAACTTTCGGAATAAGTAGTTGAGTGAGCGACAAATAACCTTGAAAATTGGATAACCCTCACGCTCTATCAAATTTCGTAAGACCCTCATAAGAAAACTTCAACATCGTCTTAAATGCATTGTATTTTGTAAGTCGCTTGCTCACCGAAGTTACAACTCAATACTCTGAGACTCATAAAATTACAATGTGAGTAATTTTTAACATCAACAAATCTGGCCCAAGGAAATGGGAATCAATTGATCTTATGAAAATGTATATTCTGTGTAAGGCAGCTTACCAATTACGGTAATAGCATCACATATACATTAAACAATAACAACTTACCAAACTAATCAGACTATCATTTGCAATAAAGTTGCAACTTGCTAATGACAATGCAAGTAGAGTGGCTATGTGGGTTACAAGTTTCCAATCAACCGAACATCTATTCGCCAGCAGCAAATGGATGTTGCCAAACACACTCAAGAAAGATCCCTTCATTACAAATCGACGAGGACACTTGCACTAACTCACTGCCAAACACACTCAAGCACCTTAAAAAGAAAATCGCGTCATTACATATTGACGAGCAGATGCTCAAACACCAAAACAATCTTCAGTTTCTATGTCCCCGGATTTGTAATTAGCTCGAAGAGCTCAACAGCCTCTCTTAATCTTCTCTCTGCCTGCTCTTTTGCCACCAAATTCCGAGTGTAACTACATCAAGACAAAACCAAATAAATTTCTTTTTTCATATGAGAACAATGATTTTGTTGTTGCAAACATAATGTAATATTGATGACGATGGAGTCTTGTTATGTTGGACTGGATAGTAGTGGATATGATTAAGGAAGAAAAACATGTTAAAATGTCATTGTTATCTTGTGCAATATTGTCGAGTACAATGGAGCATCAGGTGGTTCTTTTTATTGCATGACTAACCTCTTATCATTTCCAGCCTTCCTTGCAAGTTCTACCACAAGGTTATGTAACCTCCTCAAAAGAGCTGGTGAATTGTGTACGGCTTCTACACCTTTCTGGTTCTGACATATTTTCTTCAAAAGCTCAGATGCAATGAAATATGCTTCCTCCTTGTTCCTACAAAATATTTCAAAAATAAAAATGACTCAAAATAATTAAATGTAATGGTTCCAACCAAATGTCCAATAAATTCAGACACGCACCGTAAAAACTCCCACAGAATTGTTTCTACTGATCCCTGATTCTCAATTACAAGTTCGGTGAGATGTGGATATCGAGCAAGGTTTCGTAGAGTAGAGAGTGCATGCTTCAGTACTTGTTGATCTGGGATGCTGCGACTGACAGAGCGGATCAGCTTCAATAATGTGCCTACAGCACCCACAGCAACAAGTTCTTCACAACATTTCTGTGAATGTTCGGTAGCCATATCTGCATAACATAAGAGAGAAAAAAAATCAAAGACTTTAATATCTTCACCCAGATTCAATGTGCTTAAAAAGGATGCATCTAATTCCAACAATTATACAGGGTTCTCATAAAAGTTGTTAAAGATAACGTAAGTCGAAAATTGCTAATATATACTTCACAGACGAAAATGAAATGCTCACCTAAAGTTGCACAGGTATGCAGAATACCACTGACACTTCTCATACTCAGAAGTTCTGAAAGTGCTGCAACAAGTCTGTTTATTAACCGCATACTATCGTCTACATTAGCAGCAGATCGTTGCATTCTCAACCGCAAATCCAGTAATTGAGCCCTTGAAACTTTCCTTGCAATGTAACCTTTCCAATACGACTGCCAAAGAGAAATACAAGAAAAACAATTATGGGGAGAAATGAATGCCATCTTGCACAAAAATGCTTCCATGACACCATCACTAACATGTAACCACAAAACAATTAAACCCAAAATTAAGAGAATGATATATTTATGTGGAATTTTCTCTATTTTCTTTAAAAAAAAGATCTTTTTAAAAGGAGCTAAGCATCAATGCATCATTACTTGCTCTTTCTAAAAAGATAAACTTGGGCGATATCTGTATATAAACAGGAAATGACAAAGTAAAGATCCTGACGACATGATTGATTCATTCCATATTGCAGTGTCAAAAGAAAAATGACTCAACCTGAATTACAACAATACGCTGTCTCTCTCTTGCAGCAATTCGTCTTGCAGTCCATCCTCGAAATTGTGATTGAATAACAATTACTGACTTTATTTTGACTCTGAGTAGTAGAACATTCCTCCACCATCTTTGTAACTTTAAAACTGATTGCAGAAATATCTTCAATTCAAAGCCCTGGAAGCTATCTCTTACGATCTTACGATACCAAGAAGCTCCTGGATTGACAAAAGGTCGAAGCAGTTACAGTTCAATACAAGCAAGTTCAATTAAGAGAGATTCAATTGAAATACAACTAACCTAGAAGCCTCTTCCTAGTATTCTCTCCCCTGACAAACCGCTGGATGTCAATAGCAGCACTCTTGAGAGAAAGAAAGGCCGTACGACAATAGAAGTACCGGAAAGCACTTTGGATCTTCCTAGCAGCATCCTTTTGACACAAAAATTCACTCCTTTGCAACCACCCACGGCAACAGTTCTACATTCATTTAAAAGAGAGCGCTTTCATAGGTATAAGTGACGTAGGATACAATAGAACAATTGTAGGAGAAGGGGAAAGGAGAGAGAAGTAGAGAAAAGAGGGGGAGAAGAGGAAGAGAGAGAGAGAGAGAGAGAGAAAATGGGGAGAGAAATCAATTTATTTCATATTCAAAAGTTGTCCTATTACAACACAAAAGCCTTTTATACAGGGCTTCAAAAAATTCTATTCTGAGTAGCAAATATTTAATTAAAACTATTAAGGTCCTGTTTGATTCTGATTAAAGTCTGATTTTAATTTAAGATAAAGTCAAACAAGCAATATTAACCACATCTTTCATGGATTCCATAACTTTTCAACCACAAATTTCAAAATTTTCTATCATAATCTACTAAAAAATCTAATTTTAATTCCCACCAAACACCCTCTAAATCAAACATGATTAAGTTTCCTAACATAATCCTTAAAATTGAAAACTATATTAGATAAAACCTCTTCTAATATTGCATCAACAAGGTAGCACATTATTATGAAACCAAATTTTATGAGTATAAAAATATTAGATAATTCACAAAGATAATCACAGAACTGAACCTAGTCATTATCTTTGTATGGTACTTAGCTGACTAAGTGAAGGACAAGATTTAGGATATGAAAGCCAAGGAAAGCGTACACAACCCCAACCTGACAGTAGCTCTAAATTCATTTAGAAATTTAGTGTTTTAGAAAATACTAGGCATGCATACTGTTGGGAAACAATTATTTATGAGAATAAATTTAGTGGATGATTCCCAAAGATATTCATACCAATGTATAAATCAGTCATTTATGTTCATAATCTGCTTTGTAGCCATGTGAAGGACCCAAAAAGAGCATAAGCAATAGAGACCCAAAAAGAGCATAAACAATTCCTGGACGTCTAAACATTCCCAAGAGGAAAATTCTAGTTCGAAAAGTTAGCCTAGTCCAATAAAAGGCAAATAACCTCTGGTTAAGTAGTAGATTAAGAAATTAAAATTAATATCCTTTCTTTTTAGCAGAAAGAAAATGGACAATATTATGGTTTTCAAAAGATATTCCTCCATATATGAGATGAGAGCAACTCACTTGCATCATAACAATGAGGGACTTTTGCCTGTAAAAAAATTTCCGTGACAACCATCCACGAGCATGAGATTGGATAATAATTGCCGATGTATTTTGCTTTCTGTGAAGATAGAAATCCCTTTTGATCTTTAAACACTTGAAGATGTTTTGAATTGTTATAATTGCTTGCTTCTTATTTGCAAAGTGCTTTCTCATCAACCAACCACGATAATAACTCTGGATTTTAGTTGCAGCACAGTTCTGACTTTGGATAAATTTGCGGCTGGTGAAGTTTTGCCATGCATGCTGAATAGTGAATGCTGCTATAATACGAAGATCAGTCACTCCATTATCTTTGGACATACCTAAAGCATTTCTCTTCTCGTTTACTCTTTGATCAACCACAGACCTCGCATTCCATTGACGAATGCATTTCTGTATAACAGTGACAGCATTAACATGACCTGGAGTGGATAATTCCTTAAACATGGCACCTTTACTGCAGCGCCTCCAAGAAATCCAGGCCCTTGTTGCACGCTGAATGATTATAATAGACCTTTTCAAGGTGACAAAATAATGCCTGTCTCCACTGCAGTGCCTCCGAGAAATCCAGGCCCTTGTGGCTCGCTGAATGACTATGATATACTTTTTCAAGTTGACAAAATAATATCTGTCAACCATAAAGGTGTTATATGTTCCAAAGTTTTCTGTATGCTCCATGCCAACTGTATGGTTTAGGTAAACATTAGACTTCTGAAACATCAAAAATAGAAAGAAAAGAGAACAAAAACATGCTAAGTTCAATACGCACAGATTGATGATTGAGTGTTTCTTGCATTGGCCTTATTAACAAATAATTTCTTCTTCACTGACAGCCAAGACCGTATGACATTTTGCAAAACCAGAACTGCGTCCCTTTTTCTCAAATAATTATGACGTTGAGCTGATCGCCTGAAGTGAGACTGAATTATAGTTGCAGCATTTTCTGATACAAAACCACAAATGTAATTATCAAAGAAGCATGGAGGGGAAAAAAAACTCGAAGGAGGCTTTTCCAGTTTAATCAGAGTAGGGCTGACTTTGTTACACCATTCACCAAGGCATATAAAGGAGAAGAACATAGAATGTTCTAATTTTTTTTCATCAGAGACGAAACAGGGAATTTCCTTTCATCAAAATTATTCAGAATTGGAAAAGAGACGATCTTAATACTTCCTTTTACATATCTTATTTTAAAGTACCTTTAGAACTAGATTGTGTGCACCAGTTAAGGATGGAACAATGCAACTTGTTATGTATAGAATCAGATTTCGGTAAATACAACAATTCGAGGTATAATTCACAGACTGCAATAAGTAAAACCATTTTTAGCCCTGCTAACAACATAATCGAGAAAATCATGTTTCTTAACCAGCAAAATCTCGTTATAATTACCTCTTCGCACATTACTATCCCTTCTGCCAGTCAAATGGCAATGTGGAGAAAGAGTTTCCTGATTTAAATTGCACTTATTGTTCTGCCGAGCCATGTCTTGCCACCAAGTCATTATAGCCTTAAAATTCCTATTGTTATCTGCACTACTAGTGAGATAATACATCAGTAAGCAATAAATGTAGAAAAATCTCTTTAGTGATTATTTTTAATTGATTGGAAGATATATAACAAAAATGCTGAATGATACATGAAGCCAATATATACTTCGCTCATACAAGGAGCATCATTTATCATCAAAATGATTTTCAGCAAGCTATATATACTTGTAATTGTAATATTTGATATGCTCCAATACAAAATTTATGGTGATACAGTAATAAAGTTCAAAATTTATTTTCTGGCTAAAGTAAACATTGAGAGAAACTGTAAAAGGTTGAAATTGTTTCTGTCCACTCCCCCATCCCCAAATTTAATTTAGATAACCTAGTCTGAGAATGAGATGAGCACCACATATTTGGTCAAGTTTTAGACTAAATGTAATTAGAATAAGACAAAATAAATAACATAATTTTATCCAACATTAAGTTGAAAGATTAGCAGAAGTAATTTTTTGTAGAAACAAATAAATAAATCCACAAGTAATTATGACAGACCTTCCTCATTGCTCCACCTCCCTGTACTTAAGCGCCTCCTGTATGGGATTTGACAGTTGAAACCCAACAATTTATGAAAATTCAGTGTATCCTGAAAAGGAAGCCAGCACATCAAATGATTTCTCAACTGTCACTAAAATTAATTCCACCAAGAAATATGTCTTAACATACCGTGTTTCTTTTTACAAGTAGTTGAAATGAGAGAAACACCAAGAGGACAACTACGCTTCGTCCATTACACGCACCATTATGTTCAAGTATATCACTGACTTGTAAAACCTGCACAAGGCAGCACCCAAGCACATTGATTCCTGTGAAATGCAGTGCTGCTGAAGAAGTATCAACTTGACTTCACTTCATAAAAGAAATGTTGCCCTTAAAAATACAACATTTTTAAACTAGAAACTGATGGTGCGAAGAAACTTATTTGAACACATCCTAATTTTGCCAGCCAACTTGTAATCATGACTTTACTGGAATTCTACTAGACGCTCGTGGGAAATAACCATTATGACAAACAAACAGATATTTTCAATCAACCAGAGAAAAACTGACATTGATCATTCTACAATTTCAACGAACTGTCTGTCTACTGCCTAGTACGAAACAAGTAGTTGATAGATAAATTGTTGAGAGGAAACTATAGAGGCTGGTTGCTTTTTAGACTCCATACATCAAAATGTAACTGAGTAGTGTTAAAGCTTTCCAAATTAAAATAAACAATAACGAACAATCAATCAGAATTGTCAAAGCTCAAATTCCTGTATTTGGTCATGAAATAAATTGAAAAAAATATTAATCTATAAAATTGGGGGGGGGGGGGGGGGGGGGGATCATGAAGAATGAGGATATACAGGAGCAGATTATTATGAAATCTTTAGAACCCTGGAAATGCTTCATCTTTAGATGCGGTTGTCATAACCTTTAAATCAGACAAGAAAAGTTAATCTGGTTTTCTTTTATTCACCCAAATGCATTGAAGAACTAACTTCAGCACATATTTTTGTGAAATTTTACTGATTAAACCTTCAAGTTCCATATTTTCAGGCATACAAAACATAACACTATGTTGGCATCTTTTCAAAAATTTAGTTTTCCTTTTTATTTACTTCCACTTTTGAAACTGACCTTCATGTTACTCATAGCCTTTGTGTTTCATTTACATTTGCTAAATTTTTACCGTTCAAGATCAAATATTAATTTTAACAATGCATTTCATAAAAACTACAAATTCTACCTACTTATTCACTGCTTATTTCTTGAAAAGTAAACTTTTAGCAAAAGAAAATGAAATCCAAACAAGGGCACTAATCTTCAAGTCCTTCAATTTTTTCAATAAAAATATTATTTAAGTTATTGTTCATTACCTCAGGAAAGTTTCCCAATAATGATGTTAACTTTTGACTAAGTACGAAATTGTGCACTGCATCTGTATACTCAACTGCTGACATAATCGAAACTTTATTCGTTGTAGCATCTAGGTCCTGAGGAACCATAACCAGATAAGGTTAACCCAAAACATAACAATAAAGAAAATAAAATATTATTAGAATATGTAAAGAGTTTGGAAATGAGAACAAGAAATATACATGAATACCTTAAAAGAACACGAACAGTCATGTTCCCTGCGAAAGTAATAATCAAGCAAGCACCACATGGCTTTTCCATCCAACAAGGAGGAATAATTTTCAATCTTGAGATCGTAACTTTCACAAATAGCCTGAAAAAGGATCCTCCACGTGACGTTCAAGGTATTTTTGACCGTTTATCAATAGAAATATATATGGGTTGATTCACTTACATGTTCGCAATAATTATATTGAAATCAAATTACTCTTAGCTGAGTTACTGTCTGGAGGTTGTCTAGCACAAATTCATCATATAAATGAGAAGTGATGCCACAAACACAAGGTGACATGTGTGATGGAAATGTGACACGGACAGAACAAAAGAAAAAAATTTAGTGTGAAAATAAGGTTGACGAACAGGAATGTCCAAAGAAAGAGCGAGATATGAACATGTTGAAACTTGAAACGGATAGCAACTCAACATACAAGTGCACCAAACAGGAAGTATGAGTTAATTGGTGCAAACTCTCACAGCTCTCTATATATCTTCACTCACTTGTCCCACCCTTCAACTTTTTAAGAGCTAGAGAGAGTAGACGACACATCAAAGTGTGAAGCTAAAGCTTCTCTGGCCACTAGAGAGTCATCAATGTACGAGTCAATTCATTTGTTAGCTAATACTGGATGGTCAAAGACATGATTCCATTTTGATAACGCCCCTTTCTATTCAGACAACAATACTCACACCTAAATAAATTCCCACACCAACAAATCACACTTCACTAATTAAGCCCTTGTTTGGTCCCCATTATTTTCAAATACATATTTTTCTCTCTCTTTTCAATCACACGTTCTTCAATAAAATAATATTATAAGCTAACCTAAAACTTTTCATTATTTTTTAACCACGCATTCTCCATCAATCTACTATTTCAAAATGCATTTTTAATCAAATGATGGGCCTCAAACAAGCACTAAGTTTTGGCGTGCCTATTTGGTCTAAAATTGTTTCATAATCGTTTTAATAACTAGTTACTTAGGAAGGGGAAGCAGGAAGGGCGTTTATATCCTCCTACATTTACCAACAAAACTCCCAAACGTCTCACAACGACCATAGACTGAGGTTATTTTCTTCTGATTTGAGGCTCACTTATGGTCTTCAAAACCAATCTTTAAGAAACAACACCTTCAGAAACACATGAATGAGTATGCCAAATCTATAGAACATGATTTGGAGGAATTAGAAAAAGGATATTTATATAAACTAAATACCTGAACCCAGCCCAGAAGCAAGTCCAAGAGACTCTGGGTGCTTGATTGTTCCTGTAAAACAGTGGAAGATAATTTCCCATTAAATTATGATTTTGAAACAAGTTTTTCAGAAAGAATAGCTAGATAGATGTAACAATAACACTATTTAGCCAACTTTGGTAAAGTACCAACTAGGTTAATTATCATATATACATGTGACTTTTAGAGGCCTCCATTGTAAGTTAATCGTTCTCAGACTCCAGTAAGGAAAAATAATTTATAAACCGGAAGCATACCACTACAACTCCCCGGATCTTTGAGATTTCTTCTGACAAAAGAGTTTTGCTTATTAATTTTGGCAACTGCATAAAGCATAAAAGAGTTAATGAGCAGAATCCTTCCTGGATCAAGCAGCTAATAATTAACTGCGCATCTATTGGTTTTCAATATGCAGTATAATGATATACAATTACTTAATCCACATAAAAATGAAAAATCCGCAGGTTCTAACAAATAGATTTAGAGAAGTATAATTTGAAGAGACTAGAAATATGGATTGCAAGAAATAATACAAAGCACCTGTAAGTGAACAAACATGTTCCATAGCAAGGAAAGTGTAAGCTCCTTGTCTCCATTTACAACATCTTCTCCTATAATCTCTGTTCCATCATCATCAAGTAATGACACACCAGCCTCGTTTAGATATTGCAGTGCAATACCACAATTAACAATGCTCTTTTTGAGAGTATCACATGGAACCACCACTTTCTGTCCATCAAAAGTGAAAAACTCATTATCCAGCCAAAACGGGCTGATTATTTATTTACTATACTATAAACCTGACCATGAGAATGGAGGAATCATGTTTTAAGAGCTGAATAGATCTGCAAAGCCGGATCCCATCTTGCAGATCTTCAAATAAATCTGTGATTTTGAAATCATACTCGATCAAATGACTCTGCACAGTACAACAAATGGTTATGAATTGATGCAAAGAGTGATTGTTTAAACTTAAGTTAAAACAGATGCATGCAGCAGCAGAATTCAAATTTTTTTTCCAGAAAAGAAAGGCTTGCAAAAAAAAAATAGTGTGATCCAAGTTGCTTACCTGTTGATAAGTTACTTTATACCCGACAATTACAAGATGTGCAAGAAGATTACCTTCCCCATGCATCACATCAGATGACAAAATATCTAATTTTTCAGAAATGAGAAAAAGAAGTTAAAACCTAATAAGAACAACATTAAAGAAGTAGCACACGGAGTCTTACAGATGGGAAGAAGAATGTATGAATTACCTTTAAGCACTTGACAGCTTGATTTAACATTTGATTTCAAAGAGAACAATAAAGGAGATCCGCCATCCAATCCATCAATGCCGTATTTAAGGGGGAGACTGGTTTGAGATTTCGCTCTATCAAGTATGATAACAAGTAATAATAATCTCTTCAAGATTACATTCCCCAAATTTTCATAGTAACCTGGTCTATATAACCCCTCAACTGACTTGTTGTAAGCATAGGCTTTGGCTAATCCACTGTGTGAGAAGAATTGTTTTTCAATTACCATCGTCAAGAACACAATCTCTTGCTCGGAATTGACATTAGCATTTGGCAATAATGAGTCACCGCCCAAGATAATGTATAACCCAATCCGAAGCCAAATTGGGTTGTAGCACATTAGAATTCTCAAGGCTTTTTCCTTCATCCTTACATCACTAACTATGGGGCAACTTGCCCTCATTTTGAGCCTGCCTTCATCAATATTCTGAAAAGAAATAACAAATGTTAATGAAAATCATATTAATATTAAAATTCATATAGTCAATGCTATGACAAGGATTACTCAGTTCTATCTTTATTCAAAAAAACCCAGGCCTATGCACATTATGATAAGTACTAAACTTTTAAGAATGTGAGTAAAGTAAACAGTAAACACCGTAATAAAACAAATAGTCACAGTTACATTTAGTCATTGTTTGTCTTCCATTAAATCAAAACTCTTTTTTTCTCAAATTTATTTTCAACTACACATTCACGTAATAAAATATTTTACACATAAACCAAGAACTTTTCTACTTTTTAACCATGCCTTCTCCAAAAAAATCACAATCTCAAATCTTTTAAATGAAAGACAAACATAGGCTTAGTTTTTGAAAAAACAATGATTGTCCAGCCAGCGTAAACTTAAAACACATCATTTGGAATGAAAACTAAAACCATGTGGCTACGAACAAATTGAAAATTCATTTTAGCACTGGACTTAAAGGGAGATCATCATCTGAGCAAAAAGAACAAAAGAATGAAATGATACAGTTATTTTGGGAATATAAGTTAAAATAAACCTAAATTATTACTTAAATGGATGCTTTAGTATCTATATCTTCTAGCAAGGTTCATGAATTTCACCATAGAACAAATATTTGTAAGGATAAACTCTAAATATAAGTTATATTTTTTCATTGTTTGCACGTTAAGCTTATGGAAATGAACAAATTATCATGTCCAAAGATGAAATTTACCTCTTGAATAAAGCTCAAACTAGCACCCTAAGATGTATTGACATGTCCACCCTACTAGAGATCTTGTAAACCAATTTTAGCACAAGTAATATTTTCTTGATAAACACCTAGTCTCAATGCAATAAGCTAATTATTCTGCACAATACATGAAAATGACGTCATTAAATTCAGCACTTTCTTGCAATTTACTGTCTTTCTATCAATTGCAACAGTATTTACGTGAAAATTTTGTAACTAATTTCAGCTAAATTAGAGTCAAACCTTTGTTACTTGGGTCATTCTCTCGAAAATCTCTTTACAGCTACCCAAACTCAAGTAAACCCTCATTCTCTCCTTTAAATCCTCGAAGCTACAAATCTCTCGCAAAGAAGTCCTCAACCCTGAATACATAGAATTGGAAAATCCAGCATCGACCCCTTCTGCACCACCCATGCCTCCCCATGATGAATCTTTCTGTCTCTTTGGACCTCGCCAAGGCTCGTCAACTCCCACTCCACGGCCCAGCAGGCTGTCCCTCTTCCCGTTGTTAACTAAGATCTCCTTGGCCTCACCTGCACCCCCTCCAGACCCGTCAACTTCTCCCGTGAACTCCGCAACATTGCAGCCACAGGAACCAGGGTTTTCGAACAAAAAATTCAGCCATACGGTGAGCGATCTTGCGAGTGATTGAAGTGATTTTTCCTTTTCGATTTGGACCTTCCTGGCCGACTTGGATTGCTCTAGCTCAAACGCCTTCAATCTCTGTGACGTCTTCGATTTCAAAGCCGAGGATTTCAAGCCACGCCGTGCATGGGAGACGGGGGTGTTTTTTGAGGCAGTGAAGAACTTGGGTTGCTGGGAATACGGACTAGACTGGAAACTAAGGGTTCGTGAGGCCTGATTTGGAGTTTTGAAATTCGACAAGTCCTTAAAGACCGAAGTTGATGGAGGATTTGGCAATGGCGATGGAGGATATGAAGTTAAATTTTTCTTCGCTTTTCTTGATTCCATTTTTTTCTGTGATTTGGGGTTTTCTTCTGTGAACTTTCTGGAAAGAGAATTGCGGAGCGTTTTTCTGGGGAGTGTCTGAAGGTAGTGAATTCGGGATTTTGAGATTTACCGTTTGGAGTTTGAATTTGAATGTGTTCATATGGGCGGTTCCAGGATTGTGAGAAATGAAGTTACGAGATTGCCCTCGAAAGATGCTTTTCTATGAGCACTTTGGGAGTTCTCTCTATTTATTTGCCCATTTTACAAGTTGTACTTAAGAAAAAAATTTAAATTTACGGGAAGATAAAATTATTAAAAAAAGATGTGGTTAAAAATAAGTTTCGAGAGAATGTGGTTCAAACAGAAGTTTACAATTTGTTTTAATTATAAATTAATAAAAATAAGTAATATTTATGAATTCTTAAAATGTATGAATAAAAAGTGATTTAATCAATTAACTAGTTTATAAACATTCAGTTGGAAACATGTTACAATGAATGTAGTTATAGTTCATATTTTGAGTTGTGCTACACGGATAGAGTCAATAGGTGGTGACACTTGCGTCCCTGGACAGTCAAGGCCATGTAAATTACCTAAATTAGCTTCATCGAGAGGAAATGTCCTATAATCATTTGGAAAAGAAATATTTTTACAGTTTACATAGACAAATAAGAAAATATTAATACCAAGTCAAGAAGCGAGGACTCAAAACTTAGAAGAAAAAAAGTAAATTAACTAAGCGATACCCATGTTTCACTCCAATTCTTTAAAACTCATTTTTCTTTAAACGCATTTTTAACTATACATTTTATAGGATCCACGACTTTTATATGCCTTTCAATAACAAATTTTACCGATTTTTATTAAAATCTACTAAAGTTTTGATTTTATACAAACCAAAGAGGGACATATTTTCATGTCAAAAATCATGGACCCATAGCTATTTGCTAAACATACTCATAATCCTTTAAGGAGAAATTTAGTTTTTAATGTAAAATAAAGTAGGCAAATATATTTAGAGTAAAAAAAAGTATAATTATTTATGATTATTGAACTAACTATGAATAACAACTTTTTGCCATACTAGCTATAATAAAGTTATTGGTTGATAGTTTATTCATAATAATAATAATAAATTGGATATTTTCATCATTCATCTAGAATCAAGCTCAAGAATTCAATCTAACACCAATTTGTCGATCCACTCCTTTGTCAATTATGCTCTTGCATCATCCACCCACTCCACGAACTGTTACAACAATTGAAAAACCGAATGTCTATCTCCAGTACCAATAGATGTATGAAAAGCGATGAAGTGTTATTCAAAGCTTGTTGATTATTCCTAAGAATGCCGATTAATCGATTGATTAAATGCTCACTAATTTGATTGAATATTGATAACTCGTTTAAAATCACAATCTTATTGATTCTACAAATATATTGAGTATTTGATTGGATAAATAAATCCTGATTCACACATGAATAGCAATCTAGATCGAAAAGAATTGAGAACTCCAAATTCAGAGCTTGTTTGACAGAGTTTTGAATAACGATTTTTAGGAGAATGTGGGTTAAAAAGTAGTAAAAAAATTTTGGTATATATATATATATTATTTTATTATTTGAATGTGTGGTTGAAAATGATCATGTAGCAAACCATAAAATAAATTAATGGTTGTCAAACAAAGACTTAATATTTCTATACAGTAAAGAATCAAAGAACGACTTTAAATAATAGAACTTAGGGAAAATTGGAGCCAAAGTACCAAACATTTCATTTAGTGACTTGATCTAAATATTTCATTTGTACCACCGTAGGTACCAAACCTTCACAAAATTCACACCTCATGTCCAAAATGACGGTTTTCGTTTGTTGACCCTATTAAACAAAAAATTCAAAAAACAAAAATCAAAACAACACCACCAACCTTATCTCATTCTTCTCCAACCCCTCACCCTAAAACCAAAATTATCCCCACTCAGCCCCAGGGCACATCTTCAAGTGGTGAAAGGGGAAGGTGGAAAAAATCTAGTCTCACTTGCAACTGTTGGGTAAGAATTCGAATCCTGAAATATGGATGAGGCCCTTGGTAAGTGAAAGTTAAAGGACAGTCTTCCACTTTGCACTATTAGACGCATAACCTACGATTTACCCCTCCACCAAGACTCAGGGCAGGGCAGGTGGGTACCAATAATGGGGCGTAATCCAAAAAAAATTATCCCCACTCAACTGCTAGCTGTCTCCACTGCAACCGTCGGCACCACCGCCGAAAGTATTGTTTGCTGATTTGGAGCTTGTCCTGATATTCTCTCCAAAAGCTTCGAAAAGTGTAGCACATCTCAGGCGTTGGGGATGCAATTGGTTTTTTCTCTTGCCTTATTTGGGGAATCCACTAATTCTTACCAATATAGAGGTGCAAAATCTGGGTCAATATTTTTTTCTTACGAAAAAGACCAAAAAAAAAAAAAAAAAAAAAAAAAAAAATTGGAGGAGGTGGGCTTTAGTTTATTAATATGGGTTAACATTTTTTTTTCTCTTGGTAAGAATCAACTAATTCTTTAATTTCAGCTGCAGCATTAGTTTTCCACGTACCTATTTGTCGGACTTTAGTTTTCAAGTCAAAACTGAAAAATGTTGGTCTATAGGTTGATGCGGTGGTGGTGGTGGTGATGATTTGTTGTTTATTGTTTCTTGAATCATTGGGTTCCATGTGTGTGTGTTTCTGGGGGTAATCTAAGAATATTTTTGAATCAATCTTGAATTCTTGACATTTCTGTATGATTGATTAACCCCATCTCCTGACCCTCTCTTACGTCTTCTCTTTACACATACATACGCACAGAATATTGATATAGAGAGATAAAGATGAGAGAGAGAGAGAGTTTCCTTGGAGGGAAGATACATAGGAGTGGTGCTGCAGTGGTGTCGACGACGATGATTGTGGTGGCGGCCAATGGCTAGGTGGGGTGGTTTTGGTTTTGGGAAGAGGTGGTAAGGGAAGAAGGAGATAGGAGTGGGGGTTGTGGTTTTGCTTTTTGTTTTTTAATTTTGATTTAATTGGAAAAATGTTCTATGTCCAAAATATCATTGTCTTATTTGGGGAAAATTATTACATTTTTAATTTCTAGGTCAACTAACAGTTTTTACAGTCAAACTGACAGAAACCATCATTTTGGACTTGAGATGCGAATTTTGTGAAGGTTTGATACCCATGATGGCACAAATGAAATGTTTGAATCAAGTCTGTTACTAAGTGAAATGTTTGGTACATTGACTGCAATTTTCCCTAAAACATAAGAAAAGCCCTAATCTTGCGAAAGACATAGTTGACCCTATCTATACTTGAGTGCATAAAGTAAAAATAAAGCAAAGCTATTCAAATTAATAAAAATTAGTACGTGTCTCCTACCACATCACTCTCTTTCGATTGAAAAAAAAAAAATCACTCTAAAATTTTTTGCATTATATCTTCAATCAAAATCTATAAACATGAGTCGACCAGTTTCCATCTGCGCATAATAGCATAGAAAACGCTTTGAGAACCCATCAATAGACATCGATAAATAATCAGTTTAAATTTGAAATTGACTAATCTCGTGGGCACTTATTAAGGTGTGTTTGAGCCCTATTTTTGGAGGAAACTAGGTTTTGTAATGTGAATTTTTGAAGAATGTATGATTAAAAAGTTTTAGGTCTACATGTAAAATTATTTTATTAAAAGAATGTATTACTAAAATTAAGTTTTAAAAAATATGAATTTTTGAAAAACGTGGCTCAAACATGGGCTAAATGATATCACTAATTTAGCCCACGAAAGCCCAATTTCCACATTTGCAACTCTCGTAATGACAGTGTTTGCAAAGTTTAATTGCAACATCTCCTCCAAGTGTAATAGACTTGTCAATTTTCTTCTCACCACCTTGGAAGTGAAAAGTAATATAACATATAAATTTTTCACAATTTCAATCTCTTCTATGGTTAATGGTTTTCATAAAACACACCAATTTACTAGAAGCAGAGTCATTGACATAAACTTCAAATTCATCAAGTCCCTCCTTGAAAATCTCGAGATCGAGCTATTCATAAAAAAAATTAGAGACCTTCGTAACTGTGATAACTCAGATTCAAAGATTTTTCAATTTTTTAATTCTAAAAGAGAAATAACGTTTTGTCACGTATCATAGCTTCTGTCATTGGGTTTCAAGAACAACAATTTGTCTCTATAAAGAATGTGATTGTGTTATGATATTAACTGATGAAGGTTTTGTCACCATAATGCTCAAAAATTATAAATCATGACATTGATGCAATTCACTCTATATCACCCAAAATCAATCTTGAGAATCTACCCTAAGTCTAGTACGTCCGGCCCACTTCTACTTCAAACATGTCCGTGCGATAATTACAAATTAATTTAATTTTGTATTCTTAAATTCGCGTAAGTATGATCTACATCATACACAACCGAAGTTATTACAATCTTGACACGTGGCGAGAAATTGAATTCCAAAAAAGGGGTCAAAAATTGCAGCCATTATCTTTCTCACTTCATTTATTATCCACTCAACCACTCCACCCAATATTTCTCTCTCTTTCAGTACAGTACAGTACAGTACACTCTCAATGCCCTCTCTCTCTCTTTCACGAGCGTCTCTCTCAATGCCCTCCCTCCCTAACTACCGTTCTCAAAAAATTCAACAAATCTACGGTGTGGGTCTCTGAAATTCAGCAAATCAGCGGTGAAACGTAGATCTGGTCAAAGCTCCTTCGAAATCTGGTAAACATTTATTTCTTGTTCTTAAGTTTTAGTCATTATACATGGAGTATAAATTTTCGTAAAATAAGTTGTATTCTCCTAGTAGATGTACGAAGGAAAAAATACAGGGACTCGCACCAAAATTGTATTCCCTGGAGAGTGTAAAAGATTCTCTAGATAATGGTGTCAGTGAATTTGAACAAAGCTTGGGAACATTTTCAGCACTTGTGTTAGTTTACCCGATGATTCATTGCTTAATCTCGAGCGTCTTCTTGTATTTTCTACTGCAGGTGAAGGCCAAAAAATCAGCACTTTGCATTTGGTTTTATAGTACTCAGAAACAGCCCAATCGAAAATAATATGAAAGTAAATAATGTGATGGAAAATTTGGCAAAATTGCTCGTTCAATGGCATTGAAGTGATATTCAAATCCTCGAAGTAATGCAAGTTTTAGAAGCAACACAAGTAGCTCTTCTGCAGAACAATAATCAAGAAGTCATAATCTCATTACATTTTTTCAAAGGTTTGGAGAATCGTTAAAAGGACAACCTTAGCCCGGAGAGAAGAAGAAACCACGCTATCATGTCTCTACAGAAAAAGCCTCATACAAGCCAAGGAACTCTTATACACACCAAAACTGTATTAATTTTTCGCAGGAAGCGAGATCCGTATGTCACGGAGAAAGGGAAAACAGGTGTTAATTAGATGGTGTATTGTTGATGTAATGCGACGATATTATATTGCTGTGGTGTTGGATTTCGATGTAATGGGATGGTAATTAGAAGGTGTATTGTTGCCGCCGATGGAGTTGCCTCCTTCCATTTTGTCTTCGTCTCTATAATAACTGGGTTGAGGGTCCACCCCAAATGATGGGGATAATAAGGTGGGATTCGCCGTCTTGTTGTCGATGGTGGCGCGTCGTCGATTGTTTTTTCGTTTGTTTCCCATTAAATTTGGCCAAAAATTAATTTTTTTACCGTTGTGAATAACGTTTTCTGACAATCGAGTGAAATCATTTCATTGTGGGGTTGGTGGAATTCTCATGATGGGTAGAGGAAAATGGTCAACAATTGTGACTGTGGGAGTAAAGAAAAGGATAAAAAAGGAATTGAATATAATTCGAATTCAAATAAAAATATATAATAATTATTTGGGTCCACTTTGATATGATAGAAAGAATGCATTTTGACTTAAAATGGGAAACAAACGGTGGCAAATTATAAGAAAAATCGTTCTCAACTTTCTTCTCAATTACACTGTCTTCTTCATACATATCACTCTCATTTTCATTTGGAATTCTGTTCCTCACAATCTGTATTCAAGCAATATTCTTGTGAACAAAATTAAGTATATAGTAAAAATATTTTATTTTGATGTTCCTCATTTTGCAAAAAATTTAGTTGTTTATATTTAAATATTTGTTTATTTTGATCAATAATTTTTTTTTTGTATTCAGGCTTATTTCAACTTTGAGTTGAAATTTTATTTGTTTAATTTTTTACGTGAAAATTGAAAAATCATGCTGGAATGCTTGAGCCCCACATGTTTTGTTTCTGTTAAATTTTTTTTATGTAGAAAGTAATTTTTATTATTTTACGTACATTTTTATATTCATTCATTATTGTATTCTTATTAATCATGCTATTTTTTTCTTTGAGGTAAAAAATAAGTGTTCGTCTAATAATTAAAAAAATAATATATAATATTTTTTGAACTTGAGTTTAATTTTTTTAGGGATGGAATATGAAGGTTTTGATAATGTGTATTTTCCTCAAGTTTCTGTTGGTCGAATTCCTACAGTTGATCAGGTATTTGATTCACATGAGGAGGCATATATTTTTTACAAATTATATGCACGAGAAGCTGGTTTTAGTGCTAGAATCACAAATAGCAAAAAAATAAAAATAAATAAGGAAACAGGTGAAACAACATGGAAGTTTTTTGTTTGCTCTAAGGAGTCGAGACGAGACATATCATATGACTCGTAAAGATGCCATTCCACAGGCTGGCGAAAACGAGTTTTTGAAAATGACTGAAAATTTTATGAAGAAAATAGAAAACAACTTTTTTACGTTTTGGCTGTTTTCTTCACAAATCTGCCAAAATTCAAAAAATACGGGTTGTGAAATATTTTTATAAAACGACAAAAAGAACGAGTTTTCAACAATTTCAAAATGGACACCCAAAACACAAAATGAAATCAAAACTCAAAACATAAAACTGAAACACGAAGAGAACGCCCCCTAAAATTTCCATTTTTGCCAATCTTTTCAAGTCTGATGGGTTGGATAACTCATATCGCTCACAGTATTCTTAGGATGACACGCAGAATGATGGGTTCATGAGTATTGTCAGTCACAACTATGATGATGCGAATTTGAATTTCAACAATTATTTTCCATAATTGTTTAGTTTGTGTTATGTCGATGTAAGACTATTAATTTTCTATTTCAGTTGTTATGAATGTTATTTGGTCATTTAAACATGTTTGCTATAATTTAAACTCAATAAATTAGGTAATGAAATTTCAAGCCAAAATACATAATAATTGAAACTGAAGAAACGGGAAATGGAATGGGTGTTGGTTGAAAAAATGAACGATAAATATTTCAACTTAATTAATTTTTAATTCTCGCAAGTACGAATTAATTTACACTTTTTCAATGTTTTATGGTGATTTAATTAGCATGTTAAAATATTACGTAGATTAAAATAGTGGGAATAAGTTGATTTCATAGAAAAGAAAAGACAAAAAATCATTGTCACGTCAGCGTTAGACAACATAATTGTTGTCCAACGCGGGCAACAGAGCAATTCTAATAGAGTAGTTATACGCTATAATGTTTAGAATATTCTTTGTTAGCTTTTGTTTATTAAAGCTTTCTTTGAATTTTAATTGGTATAATTTCATTTTAAATCACACATTTTATTGGACTCGTAACTTTTATTCATTTTTGAACCTTACATACCAACTTATAATCACAAAAAGCTTTGTCAGACAAGAACTTATCATTGTATTACAAATTTTATATTGCTAGTTGAGTCACGTGCTCTTACTCAGCGATGAAGGGAAAGGGAGTCCAGACTTGCCCCCAATTTGTTTTTAAAGATTTTTTTTTAATGAAAATCTTTTTCTTCTTAATGGAATTTTTTTTTTCAATGTATCAGTCCAATATAAAAATAAAAAATAAAATTGTTCCCCTAGCTCCACTCCTGCCCTCATTGGATCAAATTCTTAGCTCGCCCTTCCAAGTTCCTAAACCCAACCTCCAGTAATTTAAGGATTAATACTCCATTTTGTAACAATGGGTTCTTCTATTTTTTTTTTTTTTTTTTTTCTTATTCTTTATCTCAATGGTTCGAACTTTTTTCTACTAAATGAATTCTTCAACAGGTTTTTCACGGGGCGCACTTTAAGTTTACCTATATATATATATATATATATATATATATATATATATATATCAATTTAATTCAAATATTGAGGTCCACCATAAGTTCATCTATCCATAGATTTATAAAACATATCACCAGTGCTTAATGTAAAGTGAGCCTCGGTGCTCATTAAATCATATATATATAGCCATTAATTTGATAATTATTAGTTTTTACATGCCCAGAGAATTGTACATGGGCGGAGAATATTTTCTAAGATAGAATCAGACATGAGACAACACCAATTTGTTAGGAGGATGGATGGGGATTGAAAATGTACAACAAAATCATTATAATGACAAGCACGAGGCATTGTGTCGTACCATTGTGATGTTACGATATTATCGTTATTTAATTTGATTTTAAAGTACAGTATACCTTTTATGTTGTTTAGGGTTATACATTAGGATTATTCTTTATATATTTAGATTATTTGTAACCTATTTTGCGATAATTGAACAAAGCTTCCATCTTATGTAACACGGTATCAGATAAGATTAAGGGGGAATCTACAACAATGTCCAATTTTATGCTTGTCAATTGAAAAATGTCTATTTTTGATAACTCTTGCAAAAATGGCCAAATTTGATACCAAATTGTCTATTATGCCCTTAATGAAAAAAATGAAGCAATTTGTTTTTTTCCTATTTGTTGCGAATTTCGAGAAGTAGCTTTCATAAGAAGTTACATGAAAATGATGTTTTCCACATTTCAAATGTTGTTCTCGATATTTGAGCAACGTTTATATTTCAAAAGTACACATGTTAAATCATAATATTAAATGTTATTGACATTTTAAATGTCGATCTCGACATATTAAATATCTATAATGACTTTTCATTCCGCACATGACATTTCTTTACACTTGAAATGTAGTTCTCGACATTTCTGCGTCAATGAGAAACATAGCGTTTATTGTGATTTGATATGTGTATTTTTGAAATAAATAGGGAATTATGTGTCAAAAAAGTTTTGGCCACTAAAATTTTTAATTGCAAAAATGTTCATTTTCGTCTTTGTGTGGAATCATAAATTGTTAACAATGGTATTTTGATCTAAAATATTCCAGAATGAACATTTTTGCAATGGTGTCCATTTTTACAAATGGACATGTAAAAATTGACATTTCTAGTAATTCCTTCTAACATTAATATGTCATTGGGTAAAACTTGTATGTTTTTCATTCCCCTACAAGTAGCCCTTGTGTCACTTGTCGGGTCAAGTGTCATTTTTGTTTCTTTTAGTCCTCGTCCAATCAAGTTTTGTTTTTCGTTTTAGATAATCGTATGCTTTTTATTGGGTCAAGGTTTTTTTTTTTTTTTTTTTTTTTTTTGTTAGACATTTTATTGTTTGGTAGCCTATTTTTCAATGTAGTTTCTTTGCTTATAGACATTACGAATTTGGAGTTTTTGGTTCGCCAACTTTTTTTTATTTTGGTCTCCGATTGTCACTCGTGTTCGATCTCTTTGATGCGAGATGGTGGAATCCCTCTCTTCTATAGCTGTAATCTTAATTGATTACAATTCATGAATTATAGACATTTGTTGGTCTAAAAAATGACCATAAACGAATAAACTTCAAAATAAAGAACAAGAATGTCAAGATTTTTCATCTGAAAGGTTCAATATATAGCTAAAGGGTCACGAGCATCCATAAATACAGTTAACACTATAAACCCACTAGCGCAATCACAATGTTCAATATTACGCGTGAATACACCAAATTTCAATCTCTCTATTAAACACTTGTCTCTATAAATTATACCAAGTAACCGGAGATTAATGCTTACCCAGAACAATATCTATACCCTCACACCCTCTATTGACTTCAAACTCACAAAGAATCAAAGATAAGATGAAGCAGACAAAAAGCTAGAGAGAAAACGACACCAAACCCTAACTCATATCTCTCAAATGAGAAATATCTATATTTAAAAGAAATAGCCAACTAATCTATCATCAACGTTCGTCAACGTGTCACTTGTTACCATCTCAATAAGTTCCAACATATTACCAAAGTCGCACTTAGAAAACACGATGTTACAAGTTTAAGAAGCAATCGAGTCGCCATTTGGTCCATCAATCACTGGCCTTCAAACATAATGCAAACAAGTGCCCCATATTGTTAAGCACCAAATATTGACCAAACAAGATAGATAAGATTGTTAGTGTCAGCCCATGACTGAGTTATTTGATTTTTGTTGGTGGACTAATGAAGATTGGACTCAATAATGTGGGTTAATATTGTATGATTGACGAATGCTTGAGTTTTTGGATTGATTTTATTTTAGGAAAAAATATATAACTATAAAGGTTTTAAATTACATTTTTTAAAATAAGAAACTTGTGAATTTTTATTTTATTTACAAAAAATAAAATAAAAAAATAGGTGGTCGCATTTTGTGATCTCTAATAAATATTGTGAATTAGAATTTAATTAGACAAATACTACTATAATAACACATAATTTATGATCACTATCACTATCGCATGCTAGTCACAAATCACAAAATGTTACAGTCAACAACAATCACATATTTTAGTCACAAATCACATATTTAATATGTCATAATTATTTAATGGTTACAAATTATTCAATTAACGGTTACAATTATCAATTAATTGGTCACAGTTAAACATCATCTCACCGACGCCTACCCCTCGCCGTCGGCACCACACATATCTGTCACCTCCGCCTCAAATCCTCAACTCCCCACCTCCACCTCCATTGCACCACAACCACCGGCTTCACATGCACCTCAAGTCTACCACCACTGGTCTCCCTCCATCTCAAATTCACCACCCAAAAATATTCAAAATTAGATTTGTATCCACCCTTCTCATTTATTCCATTGCTTTCTGAAACCCGAATACTACTTTTCCTCATTTTCGATCCCAAAACTGCAAATTCGTAGTCTCTACGTACTTGAAATCTCTAATATCTAATCCTTGCATCTAAAGACTATAAACCCATACTCAAATTTCCCCCATGCTCGAAATCCATAATCATTTGCAACAATGTTTTGAAAACGGACCCGAACATTGAACATGAAAAAAAAAGGATCAATGATCAAAAGGTTTAGTCGGAGTTGAATCAATATCAAACTGGAGATAAATAAATAAATATTTATAAACAGTTTGATTCTATTTGAACAACAATATATAAATAAATTTGCTTACCACCAATTCAAAATAAGTACAAATATATATATTACAATATAAAATTTATTTGTTTGTAATTTGTTTGTTGGATAATTGGAAACCCATTCCATTTTTACAAAATTCATAAGATTAAAAAAAAAAAAAAATTGTTCCCACAGTATGAAGAAATTAAGTAATTTATATTATATAATATAACATTGGCTTTATTAAAAGTTTTCAATCCCACGTATGTGCAATAAGTATTAACTATTAGGTAATTGAAGTACTCATATTATATTAATATAATATTTACTTTATTGAAAAGTTTTCAATCCCATATTGGAAGCTAATGGATTGGAGGAGTGAAGTGGATATAAATGGACTCCATGGGTTGGTAGAGTGTGGTCATGGAGTGGACATGTGTTTCAACTTTCAAAAAACATTATTCTCTAGTTTGATTTTTTTTTAAATATTTTTTGAACCAATCAAATCCGTAAAATCTTGATCAATTTTCGATTTATTAGTTAATTGGACGGTTTGCCGATTAATTGACCGATTATTTATCAAATGGTTAATAAGTAACAATCAAATTGAATTTTGGTCCAATTTTCGATTTCTTATCGAACCGTCCGGTTTGGTCCAATTTTAATAACATTGATTTGTGGTGATAGGGTGACATCGAGAGTCAATGGTGAGTGAGGCGGTGGGTTGCTGGTGATTGATGGTGGAGTTCGAAAGTAGGTGTAGAGAGAAAGAGTTATTTGTTTGAATCCGCACACATGAGAGAGAGAGAGAGAGAGAGATTGATTGATTGATTTTCCGTGAGTGGGTGAGTGTGGTGGTCCAGGGTGGAGTGCGCCTGATTATTGAAATAGGAAGTTAAAAAAATAGGTTTGTGTGTGTGTAATTTTCTCTTTGTTTTATTTAGAAATGATTGATCTTGGGCCATTTTGATTGATTTTGATTCAGTAATAGGAGTTTTACTAATGGTGGCATTCAAACCTTATGCGAAGCCTCCGTTGTTTGATGGAATTGAAATCCACCTACTGCTGTTAGCAAAGATCCAATTCCTATAGTTCGATATAATAAGTTTGTGGTTAGGCGATTATTGTTGGTGGTTTTGCAACTTTTGTCACTGTGGTCTTATAATCAAGCAAACAAGCTATTGTTGGGTGACTGCATCATATTATGATTGGAATTTTGAATTTCAAAGTTTGTTAACATGGTATCAGATCATGTTATTTTTAATTCGCTTTGGATTTACATTTTTGGTGCTATCCACGAATATTGTGACTCTTATGATCCTCTCTTTGTGATTAGTAAGTTTATTCTTTCTGTTTCTACCAATATCATGATTTGGTTCTTCTAGGTTTTTATTTTATGAATCATGTTTGGTGTATACACATTGGTGTATTAAGTTACGACATGGCAAACTGTCATTTGACTGTTAAACAGAACTTTTTTTTATCCAATTATTTTTTGACAACAATGCAAGTATCACAAGAGTGTACAAATGGCAAAGCACTAAGATATTGTTGATGGAACGACTAAAGAACCTTTTTTTTTTTTTTTTATAGGTAATCAGGTAATTTTATTAATTAAAAGAGAATACACAGGAAATATATAATCACTTTAAGTAAGACAAGAAAAACATGAAATTAGGCAGCCCCTTTACAGGATTAATAGCCGCAGCATTAAACCAAGTATACAAAGTCAAATAAAATATTTATCTTATTTGCTCTGTTGTCTGTGTTTGGTCTTCAAAACGACGACTATTCATTTCTCTCCATGCGCACCATACAATCAGCGGCGAATCCAGCATAAAAGTTCAGCTAGAGCGGAAGTTGATTTTGACCGTCGACAATCACCCAATCCGGCCGGTCGTTTATGAAAATTCGCTTAAATAATATAAAAAATTATTGAATATATATGTAAATGAACTAAACGTAAAAATTATATATATGAAAATATAGTTCAATACAACCCAAGTCCCAAAATACTAAAAAAAAATACAATTTCAATATCCAATTTCACAATTTCAATATCCAATTTCACAATTACAACATCCAATATATCAATTTCAATATCCAATATCCAAAATGCCCAATTTAATTTTCAATTAGAATATCTAATTTCAAAATTACAATATCCAATTTCACAATTTCAATATCCAATTTCACAATTACAACATCTAATATATCAATTTCATTATCCAATATCCAAAATGCCCAATTTAATTTTCAATTATAATAGCTAAACAATTTCACAATTACAATACCCAATTTCACAATTTCTCAATTACAATATACAATTTATCAATTCCAATATCCAATATCACAAAAACAACAAGTAGAGAACCACTGTCTCTCACACATTCACACGGCACTCACACAGTCACACATTCAGAAATCAGAACTCAGGACTACGAGTAACGAGTCACAGACTCACAATTCACAAACTGAAACACCGAATAAGCACAGACACAGTCACTGAGTCACAGGCAGACAGACTCGCACTCTCGCAGTTTGCCTTCAGTCCTTCACTCCTTCTCAAGATCACAGATTCACAGACTCACTCACTCACACAGTCGAAGACGCACACAATCACACACGCAGTCAGCCACACAAAGAAATCGAACTTACCTCCTAACTCTTAAGTCGAAGTTGAGGCGATTCTGGCGATTGGCGAAGAAGAGTCACGAAGTCCGAATCCGACGCCGGTGAACTCCAACTCCAATCCCCACTCTCCACTCTCCACCGACCACAGTCCACAGCCACACACAGTCCACTCTCCACTCTCCACTCTCCAAAATCAGAAAATTTGGAAGAGGCCAGGGTTCGCACTCGCAAGTCGCACACACAGTCGCGCTCCTCTTAGGTTTGCAATTGCGATTGGCCGGTTGGGGGAGAAATGAAATTGGATCGTTTCATTCGTTTGGGTTGGGTACCGTTTGGGTAATGGGTATGAACTATGAAATTGGGCCTGGAGCTGGGCCTCTGGGAACTCAAGTTAGAGCCCAATTTTTTTTTAAAAATCCCAGCCCGCCCAACCATTTCCCATCCGTCTTCTTCACCATTTAGCCAGAAAACCAGAGCTTCTCTTCAGCCTTCCATCTCCAGGCAGCTACAGCTCCGGCAGGTCTCCAAAGAAGCCCAAAATTCCTGCGAATCCAGCTAGAGCGGCCGCTCTAGCTCGCCTATAGCTGGATCCGCCCCTGCATACAATGCATCCTGTGATAAGATTCTATAAAAGCTTGCTATCCTTATCACGAAGTTTTCTCCTCAATGCCTGCAGCACATCCTCCATACGCCTAGGCATCACCCAATTCATATTTTGGGAGGCTAGAATACTGTTCCACAGCCAACGAACCCCATCACAATGAATGAACAAGTGATCATTCGTCTCCCCATCCCTCTTACACATATAACACCACTCGACAAAATAAAAGCCTCTCCGTCTTAGATTATCCACCGTTGACAGCTGCCCCTCACAACTGTCCACAATAGAAATGCCACACGTGGAGGCAATTTACAATGCCACACCATCTTCCAAGGGAATATACTCTCCATAGGTCCCAAAATGGATCTAAAATATGTGCGAACTGAAAAAACACCATCCCGTGTCATCCTCCACCTGCTACGATCACCCTCTCCTACCCGAATTTATATCTCATGCAGAGAGGTCAAAAATTGCGCATAATCATCAAATTCTCAATCTTGTAATCCCCTCACAAATGTAATATTCCAGCTGTAATTCCCATTATGAATTACTAATACATCACTCACCATGGCAGAAGACACTAAAGCAATGCGGTGTAACGAAGGAAATCCAACTTTCAGCGGTTGATCTCTATACCAACAATCATCCCAAAATCTAATATCATTGTCGTTCCCCACCGAAAAATTCAGTTTGTCCCGAAAATCACTCCAACCTCGTTGGATATACTTCCACACACTCACTCCATATGCACCACGCCCATCAACAGTACAACATCCCCCTTCCATCACGCTATACTTCGCCCCATGATTTCTCTCCAAAAGCTCTCCCCCTCCATTCCAAATCGCCACAGCCACTTGACCAGTAAGACCTTATTAAACAAAATAAGGTTTCTCACTCCAAGGCCCCCCAACCTCATAGGAGAACAAACAGTACCCCAATTAACAAGGTGGAGTTTCTTCTCCTCCCCCAATCCTGCCCAGAGAAATTCCCTTTGAAGCATCTCTAATCTATTTGCCACTACAACCGGAATAGGAAACAACGACAAAAAAAATTAGGGAGATTAGAGAGAGTGAACTTAATTAGGGTAAGTCGACCTCCCTTAGAGAGATACATACGCTTCCACCCCGCTAACCTCCTCTCCATCATTTCTACAATACCATTCCAGATATGTACACTTTTGAACCGTGCCCCTAAAGGAAGCCCTAGATATGACATAGACAACTGTGTAACCCCACATCCCAATATGTCAGCCAGCTCCTCCACATTAGCGACCTCGCCTACCGGAATATCCTTAGATTTTTCCAGATTTATCTTCAATCCAGACACAGTTTCAAAGCATAGAAGCAAGCGTCGCAAGTTTCTGAATTGTTCTTCCTCTGCATCACATAAAATCAGCGTGTCATCTGCAAATAATAAATTGGACACTTGCAAGTGACCAAAAAGCCCCTTATCAAACCTTCTTCCACTGTCTTTCAAGCATCCTACTGAAAAGCTTTTATCACAATAACAAATAGCAATAGAGACAGTGGATCCCCTTGCCTCAATCCTCTACTACTCCGAAAATAGCGCTCTGGTGTACCGTTGACCAACATTGAGAACGAAACAGTAGAGATACAAAACTGAATCAACTTACACCATTTATCTCCAAATCCACATCGGCTAAGCATATACAATAGGAAACCCCAGTTTACATGATCATAAGCCTTCTGAATATCGAGCTTACATAACATTCCTGGAACCCCTAGACGTAGTCTTGAGTCAATGCATTTATTTGCTATAAGTACAGAGTCTAAAATCTGGCGCCCTTTTACAAAAAAAATTTAAAACTTAGATACTACTTTCCCCAGCACCTCCTTTAATCTGTTTGCCAGAACTTTCGAAATAATCTTATACATCCTGCTGATTAGGCTAATCGGACGAAAGTCCTTAATATCCGTCGCTCCTAGGGGTGGCAATTAAACCTGAAAGCTCGGAGGCCCGGGCTCGGGCCGGTCCGTGTGGCTCGCCAGCCCGTGAAAAAAATGTAAATTTTACCCAAAAAATAAAGGGAAAGAAACAAGGCAAAATTCGAGCGGGCTCGGCTCAGCTCGGCCCGCTAAAGCCCGGGCCGAGCCGAGTTTTTTTGGCCAGACTTTGCCCGGCTCGTTGCCATAGCTAGTCGCTCTTGGTTTCTTAGGGATCAGCACAATAAATGTAGCATTACAACTTTTCAGAAACTTACTACATTCAAAAAATTAATTAAGAACTTCCATAATGTCCGATCGCACCACATTCAAAATTAGTATTTGGAATAATGTTTTTTTTTTTTGAGAATGTGTGGTTGAAAAAGAAAGAATTTTTTTTAATTTACGTATATTATTATTTTATAAAAATTTGTGTGGTTGAAAGTAGGAGAGAGAAAAAAAAAATTATGATTGAAAAATGGGCTCAAACAAGGGCATAGTCTTTCTTTGGTACCAATAAAAAATCAAAATTGAATTCAAAATTAACAATTAATTTTAATTACATATTTTATATGATTTAAAACTTTTCAATCATATATTTCATTAACTTTTATCAAAATATGTTAAAAATCTGATTTTAATATCTACTAATCAAAGAGGGCATTGAGAATTGAGTTACGTTACGGGTACGGCACAATGCACAACCCCCTCATAATAAGGGGTGAGATTCGCGATTATTTTAATCGCGAGCCCCACCCCTTATTAGAGGACGCTGTGTATCGTGCAGTTCAAACAGTAAAACCCTTACGCTTTAACGGTGAAAAATCCACGATTTCGCACAAGAAACACTGTGACATCACCACAATCCACTTTTAGGCCTCGTTTGACCCACATTTTTATTTTTATTTTCATTGTTCTACTTATTTTCAATCACACATTGTACTTATTGATGTGATGAAAAATATTATTTTATTGAAGAATGTGTGGTGAGTAGAAGAATGAGAATGAGAATTAAAATGGGAATCAAACTGGGCTTAATATCATTGGTCAATCCTTATCGAATATGACAACCATTGGTTCGTGCGTCTCACTTTATATCAAAGAGCGTGGGATATAATCAAATGCCAAAGCCTCATTCTCATCGATCCATTTCTACTATCATACCTGTCTTTTTAATTTCGCGGGATTTTTTTCTTCATTTGACGCAATTTTCTGTTAGGGTTTGGGCAATTTGAAGGAAAAAATGGCTCAAGCAGTGGAAGAATGGTACAAGCAGATGCCGATAATCACCAGATCGTACCTTACAGCTGCCATTGTTACGACAATCGGTTGCTCCCTCGATGTAATTAATTTCATTCGCTGTTTCCTGTTTTTGGATATTTTTGTGCGGGAACACCGGCGCACGCTTATATATAGATGAAATTTTTGTAAAAGTTTAGTGATTTCAGGAGTACATGATTGGTTTGAATAATCATTAATACAATTAGTTAATTTCATGAATAGATAGCTTTTTTTTTTTGGTTTCAATAAGAAGTTCAGTGATTTCAGAAGTACATGATCGGTACTAGCCTACT
This sequence comes from Osmanthus fragrans, assembly GCA_019395295.1. Classification (NCBI taxonomy): domain Eukaryota; kingdom Viridiplantae; phylum Streptophyta; class Magnoliopsida; order Lamiales; family Oleaceae; genus Osmanthus; species Osmanthus fragrans. Next base: position 11,625,602 of record CM033342.1, read on the forward strand.
ACTGCTGCAGGGCATGTATTTTGTTAAAATTTAATGGCTTATTGGTTTTATTTTTTTTCTCGAGAATTATTAATTTCATTTTTTGTGATGCCATTGCAGATAATAACACCATACGACTTGTACTTGAATCCAAAGCTAGTGATGAAGCATTACCAAGTCTGGCGTGTCATCACCAATTTTTTGTATTTTCGAAAAATGGGTAGTTATATTTTTCAAGAAGTTGAGATTTATTATTCTTGTATATTTGGTAAATGATGAATGGAAAGAGAAGCCTCTTTATGAAAATAAGGATCAGATTATCTAATTTAATATAATCTGAAGCACATAAGAACCCTTTGTGATTGTTTAAGTGGACACTAACAAAGTTCGTATTTAAAGTAGTTGTCTAAGCACCCACACACCCACCCCTTCAAGCCAATTCATTTATTGAGGAAATTTGTTTATTAGTAATAAAATGGAAATTTTATTTACTTGAGTACTTTTAATCACAACAGGCTTTGACTATGATACTTGACATAATTTCTTTTTATGTGTTTTAACTGTTAGGAAAAAATATCAATTAACTATGAGAAAAAGTGTTCTTTAGGGGATTTTGATGATGTCTATCATTTGTTTTATTGTAATTTGATCCGTTTTTCGTGTTTCCAGACTTGGACTTTTTGTTTCACATGTTCTTTCTTGCTCGATACTGCAAGCTTCTTGAAGAGAACTCCTTTCGGGGAAGGACTGCAGATTTCTTCTACATGCTATTATTTGGTGCCACTGTTTTGACTGGCATTGTTCTCATTGGAGGAATGATTCCTTACGTGTCAGAGTCATTTGCTAGGGTTATATTCCTTAGCAATTCACTCACATTTATGATGGTTGGTTTGCCTGTATTTTGGATGACTTGTGACTGCACAATTTTTACTAGCTATGTACCTTTTTTCTTTCTGCTCTCATTTTACCCATGTTGTAGGTCTATGTTTGGAGCAAGCAGAATCCTTACATCCACATGAGTTTCTTGGGGCTATTTACTTTCACAGCAGCTTATCTTCCATGGGTTAGTCGTTGATTAAACATTCACTAGCCAGTTGTGCAGATTGTAAAAAATATACACATAGCATTAGCATTGCTTTTCTTTAAATGTAAATAATTTTAACCTCATTTTCAAGCTCATTGCATCACAGCCAGTTTATTGCTTTCATTTTTCTGATTTTGTTAACTCATATTAGCACCTTGAGGGGGTCTGTAATCATTTGTTGTCCATATTTAATGCTAGAATATTAACTTATTGTACAAGCTTATGGGAAGAGGAATCCCTCAATGTTACTAATGAATACATTGGTAGTGTATTTATACACAAAATACAGTATGTGATAAACATTAAAGATAAGCCTAAACTATTTTACATGATAAATACAAAATAAATAAGAACCTAATCTAGTTTGTATATTATGAATAAAAGCACAGCAGACTAAACCGAATAGGAGTCTGTAGTTGGAGGTGATAGAGATTGGTATGCTAAGATTAAGGATAATACTTTCTAATATTCATCAATATCTTCATCAATGGATTCTCCTACGATACCCCCCTTCAAAGTCGGCGTGGTCGAATGAGGAAAAACGCACAATTTTGAACGAACCAATAAAAATTGAAGCTTTGCAGTAAATAAGAACCTAATCTAGTTTGTATTATGAATAAAAAGACAGCTGACTAAACTGAATAGGAGTCTGTAGTTGGAGGTGATAGAGCAATTATGCTAAGATTAAGGATAATACTTTCTAATATTCATCAATGGATTCTCCTCCAATACTATCATTGTTCAAGATTTTGGGAGTACACAGTGCACTTTTATTTGGAAACGTTGATTCCTCAGAACCCCCTGACTGATTTGAACTGTTCTACATATCTCAAGATCATTGTTACATTCGAACTGCAAGATCATCTGCACTTAAGTACTACTCTTCCAAAGAAAATTGAACACGACAAAATGCTGAAACCAAATTAAGAAATCTAAAGATTTACACCATTTTTAAGTATACTTGCCAATGTTGGTTTTGTTTATTGTACTACTGAACATATGAGTGACTCTGGGCTTTATCCTTTTTCTTCAGGTTCTTCTAGGGTTCTCTGTCCTTGTTGGAGCTAGTGCTTGGGTGGACCTTCTGGTACATTTGCAGACTTTATTCTTATCTTGAGTTGAACTTGCATGTCTTGGTAGTTTGAACGAGGTCCTTATTGTTTCTGATATGTATTCCTGTATGAAAAGGAGTCCCTTCTCCAGCATCTAAAGCATGCACACTGATTTTTAACGGTGGTTTGATAAAGCATTTGATAAAAGTTTGATGAAATGTGTTGTTAAACAGTTGATAAAAGTTATGGCTATCATGAAATGTGTGGTTAATATTAATTGGTGACTTTGACCTCAATTTTTTACCAACCTTTAATGCTTTCCCAAACTAGCATTAAATGTGCTTGGGTTATTCAAGGCTTAGAGAATGCATCTTTTTAATGTGTAGTCACATCCTTGAAATGTACGCATCATTAGCATTTTTAGTTAACTAATTAGCAATTGATGGGTAATTCGGCAAGAGCTTGAATAATTGTGTAAATGATTTTTGCTTGTGTTAATCTTTCGCACTTTTTTTTTTCTTTCTTGTCTATGAATTTAGTTTGTTTGCACATAACTTACTAAGAAACATTTATAACTTCCGTCAGGGAATGATTGCTGGCCATGCCTACTATTTCCTTGAAGACGTGTACCCACGCATGACAGGTAGGCGTCCCCTGAGAACTCCAACTTTTATTAAGTCGTTGTTTGCAGATGAGCCTGTAGTGGCTGCTAGGCCTGCGGAAATGAGATTTGCTGCTCCACCAGTTGAAGATGTTCAACAGAATTGATCAGATTTGTGGGTGGGTGCATGTGCTTCTGGATGCTGGCCTTTGTTTCTCCTAGATAAATATTTGATTGGAAGGACCATAAATAGTACGTGTTTAACTGCGGTTGCTGTTGTAATCTAAACTTGTGCAGGATATAGGAAATTTTAGCTTTGCATTTCCTTATCTTCTCGTGGGATGCAAAATTACAGTGATCTGGAAGATTGGGTGACGTGCTTATAGATTCATCTATATATTTCTCGTACTTTTTATGTACAGTTTTTTATGGAGAATTGGACATCCTCCTGGACCTGACCCTTAATCTCTAGGCTTGTTATTGATAGGAGTTTCTACAAGTATCATTGTCATTCCGTTCGAAACAGAGGGCATGTTTGGGACAGCTATTTTCGTGCTTATAAGTAGCCCATCACATGAAACAAAGTCATTACATAGCTTGAATAAAAAATTTGGCCCCCCTTTTCTAGGTTTCTTTGATTAGAATGTGTAAAAGTAGTTTATCCAACTAGAACATCCACATCAAATATTATCAAATATCATTCAGAGTTGTAACTCCTTTTTCTTATATCTAAACACAATATTTTGTAATTGCGCTGCTGTAAACTATTTGTGCAGACCCTAAACCCTGTAAAGCTTTACAAGTTACAACCACCAGGGTTGTACTTTATCCGACATAAGCACCTTCTAAGGGGTAAGTTTTAAATAAAAATGTGCCATTTCCCTTTCAAGGAAACCAAAAAGGAGCTAATCTAGCAAAATTATGCAAAGAACTCTTGAGAAGGTAGTAAAATTAACACCCTCCAACATTACGATTGCAAGAACAATTTTATCATGGGCTAATTTCTTAAAATGCTGTCAAATAGCAAACTTTATACATTCCACAAATCATAACTAGAACAATTGAACATCTATCTCAGCTTGAGCTCCATACAAATACAGGTAAAAATAACTTCCGAGGACGAGCATTCCAGAGATAAAACATCTGGATTTCTTTCCAGGCTCCTATTCAATCCCTTCAATGTCACTAATTTCTCTAAGCTGGAACCTTGGGAACCCAAGACAATACCACTGCCAGTAAAAATGCACCATGACTAGCGGATGGGATGGTATTGAGCTGATACTCTTTTGGGAGGCAGCTTGCGCAAGATGTACAGCACCAGTGCTGAAGGAAGAATCTCCACCAGCTGTTTTTGCATGAACTATATGAGAACAAAAAATTAGGGAAGAAAAGGTTGGCAAACTTGATAAAAGCAATTTACCATGTAATAGATAAGATTTAGAATTGGATGGTCCAATACTTCAAGAGATGCATCTGGGTCGAAAGCAGATAGCCCAACCTGCAGAATGTTGCAAAATATAGGCATCACAAGATCAATAAAGAGTGCATCTAAGAATGCAGTGGAAGAGAAGTATCGCACATTAAGATAAGAATGCACTTAAGAATGCAGTTGAAGAGAAGTATCGCACAGTAAGATAAGATATAACTCCAAAATTCTATAAAAAGTAAATCCAATGTTCCAACTAAATGACTTCTTTATGCTTTTTGACATCCGTTAATGACTGGGAATTTATTCACAAGAAGACTAATGCACAAATTTTTTGAATAAAGAACTAAAAATGACCGTCATAATGTTTGTGGGCTCATGCAACAGGTGAATAAATCAAGACCATATCGGCCTATAAATCCACTCACTCAAAATTCCCTTGTAATTTTGAAATACGCTCACTAATACCAAAGTCCCTAGACCCTCACCTCACAAAGCCACATTTACATTGTACTCCAATAAATTCAAATAAATAATAAACTGCATTTCATGCATAGTTGTATTTAGTTTGGAATAGGGAACTCAGGTTGCCTAATACAAAAATCCAAAGGGAGGTTTAACGAGTCAGAAAGCACTCAATATGGCTTCTGGATGTGTGCTATTTTTTTTGTTCATAATTTTTCTAATAACTCTTTAAATCAAAATATGCCTCTTTTTCTCCCTATGAATCAATCTTTTCCATGCCAAAATTGTTCGAGTACTATGAGTATCCATGATACAGATAGAACCTTAAGACGTACAATTAGAAAAAAGGATACTGCCTCCACCAAAAGAAACTGTTTCTAATCAAAATTTCCGCACATGTAGTTCTATGTGCAGTCAATAAATAATTAGGTCACTAGGCTATATCAACAGAACAATGCATGGTATATGAGGATAAATCTAGAATAAACAAAAAACACGGAATTCCATGGAGAATTAGAGAAATGATGGAAAGTTTTAGTTGTGCCTGAATCAGGATATTCAAACTTCAAACTGAGGCTAGAAATAAAGATAAGAAGTATGCCACAAACAAGTAGTACTGGTGCCAGAATATTTAAAAGATGGAAGAGAGAGATTTTCATTGGGCACTCTTAACTAGTCGGACCACTCACTCTGGAAGATAAAGAAACAAAACAATAAAACCAACACCAAATCACGTGTGCTTCTATTTGTGCAAATTTTGAACTCAGAAAGAATATTTGTAAATTGTTTACAACAGTAGTGATCTCTTCTTCGCATGCAGAAATACTTAGTTCAATTGTGACTTTTTCAACACAACGAGCACTTCTATTATGTCAAAATTCAAGTGAAAGGCATTTCGAACCATACCACGAAGCACCTTATAAGAAAACAAGTGAAGCATATAGCCGTCACAAATCCAACCTGCAACAACAAAATCCAATCAGTTCACACACATAGGAGGAATGAGAAGGATAGACATCAAATGAGTTACGCAACTAAGGAGCACATGAAATAAGATTCACGTGGCTACATAATATATTCTAGATAAAATACTCACTAAGCTATTGAACAATTGGAGAACAGCAACATCAACTGATAAATAATATCACCTCCCAATCACCATCACCAGATTTTAAAAAAAAAATAGCATTAGCCTAAATGGATATGCAAATTGCAATCTGAGCCACTATTGTAAGTGTTTTAGTTGTCACGTATTAAGTTCTAAATGACAAGCTAATCAGAGTTGATATGTAGGGCAAAATCTGACCATTAATATGTAGTAACCAACACTAAAAAGGGCAAGTCAAAAGTTTTCAATTTAATTTGATATGTACTAATTAATTTTTTCATAACGAGAATAATTTCAATCCCGATTATCTTTTTTGAGTACAGAAATTCGTGATTGTATCATCGAAGAGACTTGCTAATCCAATTTGCTGAGATTCAGTGAGTCAAATCATCTGAATACATTTCAAGAGGCCTCAATATTGAGTGATTCTCCAATAATATAACCCTTATAATTACGCAAAAACACTATCAATGCAAATACAATAAGCGATAAATTATTATTAGGTGAACATTGTTTGGCCCACAGTCAAAGCGGCTATAAGGCAATCTGGACAGGGTTTTCAGAGAAACTTTATAGATTCCTTCGGATATTGCTTAATGTTTGTTTGTTTGTTTTTTTTTTTTTGCTTATCAAAACTTTATGAATTTATCAAAAAGTAAACTAAATAAATGTAACAATCTGTAAATGCTGCAGCATTATGTGCATGTTTGGAAATACTTAAAATTGCTTATAAGTTTATCAAAGTCTATTTCTATCCACACATTCAGTAGGACCCACAACTTCTACCTTTTACCCATTTATTATCCACACATTTTTTGGAACCCACAATAATCTAGTAAAAGCATTGCCAAACATGCTCATAGTATATAAAGTATGCAACTCTTTCTCATTTGAATATGATTCATAACCTCATGAAGTTTCTTTCTCCTTCCTTTTGACTCGATGGGGAAACGTCTCAGCATTAAAAATAACCTGGAATAAGGAAGGATACGAAATTGACAACAGAAGACAGTAACAGAAAATTGAAATTCAAAACCTCAACAAACAAATTGCTAAGGTTAATTATCTTTAGATGATAACAGTAGTGATTTGAAAGTTTTCAAATGCTTACCTTCCTCCATACATCAAGAAACCTAATGCTGCGATAAATGATACCACTGCGAAGATCAAAAGAGATGAGAAACCATAGATATTTTGCAAAAAAATGATTCAGGCAAACTAAGAAAACAAGCACAAATGTATTTCGAAAATAGAAATTACTATGATGAAATTAACCTGCAATAAAAATCTTTCCAACAAATTCCACAGCACTGTTGTCATCTATCCAGATGTACGCCCAGATACAGACCTGATTTCAATACCTCTTTTCTTATAGGATCATTTATCGAAAGAAAAATCTTAATTTACAAAGAATAGATCAGACACCTGATGAAGTATATAGTAGAATAAAAAATTAAAAATAATAATAAAGAAGCAAGTTTGGAAATTTTTTCATCACTTGTGCATGACTTTGTTTAAGTATTTTCAAGTACTTCTCATGACTTCATTTATCTACTAGTAAATACAACTTAGTTGATCTGTTGTCTTACTAAAAGCTAGTTAAATTTGTTGTTGTATTCCATGATTAGGATAGTTGACAAGTTCTGAATATGCGTTGCAGTAGGAGGCTGTCATTAACTAGTAGCCTGCTTTAGATGGATTTGATTGGTCCAATCTCAGGTTAATAGAAGTCTTGAGTATTGGGACAACACGACAATTGGTCACTAAGTTCGTCTTCTACAGAGATGATTTATAAAGTCCTTTACAATGGAATGACATTTTACTTTAGATTTGCCCACAGCATGATGCATCTTCTCTCCTGGATGTGATGCACAAGATGCCTTTGTGCGATTATTAGGTTCCCTTCATCTCTTCTTTTCCTTTTCTCCACAGTTCTCAATTCTCCCTTCCGCTCAGAATTCTCCCTGGGCATGCCCATCATTTCTCCAACTGAAATAACTTATAGTCCTCAGCAGACTTGACTATCTACCCCAAGCCATCTGGCATCAACAACCATATGACAATTTCTTAGTTTTAGCTATTTGATGAGGAAATTGTCACCAGTATGTGAAGAGCAATGGATTTCACATCATTTAGCCGGACAAACTTCATCTTAGGGCAAGCAAGAGAAATAAAGATTGGCATCTCTTCAAGAGAAACATAACCCATAATACTCATATTCTGCCCCCAGCATAAAAGATGCTTAAGAAATTTAACCTGAAACTGCTCCCACTCTCGAGGCAAAATAGATGCGCCGGATTAAGTTCCAACTAACAGATGTCAACAGGACAAAGGTGGAATAGTAGAAAGAAGAAAAATGAAGCAATTTATCTTAGGTATAAAAGCAAAATGCCACAAGATACAGAGATTCAAATTTATATCGTGGAGACATCTTTATCAAACATTCAGGTCAGAATAGATTATGAGAACTTTTACAATATTGACAATGAATATATCTCTAAGAGACGTACAAATGCAAAAATATATAATTTAAACTTATCAAATAGTAATAAGTGAGGTTGCAGTACAATTGCAATGCACCTGAATGAAGTATATTGCACCGTTGATAGAAATATAGAAAATCCTCAGTTTATCAGTTGGCAAACTTCTAGCCTGCCAATAATCCAGATGAAGGGTGTCAGATATTCCTCATTTTACGTAATTGCATTCACAAGCGTACACACTTCACTTTGTCAAGATATTCTATCAGGACATAGAAAAACCTAGTGTCAACTGATTCATAACTCACAAGTGCTCATTCAGTTGGTGGATAATTCATAATTTATTATGATTCTCTACTTACCTGGTGATATATCTCTGCCCAAAAGAGGATAAGAAGTGTATATGTTGAGAAAAACAGTAGCCCAGGAAGATCCAAGAGTATCAAAGTTATTGCCTGATACAAAATGAAGTGAAGTTTCTTCAAGTGATTGACTAAGCATGAGTAGCCATATGATTAGAAATATGCAACTATCTGTTGTAGAAACAGTTCACTTTTTAAATTCATGCAAAACGCCAAATATCTATACTGCAGATTCACAATAATCATTCAGTTATTAAGATTTTGTGTGCGCCATGCAAGTCATATGCTGCTTCGTATAATCAAAAAAGAAATCCAGTTAGCATTTATATGCCTGTGAACTGAATTAATGAAATGATTCTCACACAAATGATAATGCAATTTAAGTGTTACGAGTCACCTCTGCAGGACCGCAATCCCCAAATAGGGAAATACATCTTTGTCAGCGAGAATAGGAAATTAGGCATATATGTTTAAAGTAAGAATCTTTTTATTAGGAAACAGTTAGCTGTGTAATTTCCTTCATTAACAAATTACTTTGTTTAGCTCCTAATTTATCTTATTATATAATGAGAAGAGACTTCTCCATGAAGGGCATTCAAACCAAATCCATCGTTGAGAATCTTGGGTTCAACACCAAAAGTAGTAATCAGGAAAGAAACATATCATGAATGCATCCATAATTCATTTAAGAGGAAGTGAAAGCAGCTTGTTAATTGTCATAAGCCTGAGTTTAAATAAACCAATATAGTTTACGTGAAAAATCGTCGAATATAAATCTACAAGTGACGGAACAACTGGAAGTAGGGACAATGCAAAAATTTAAGGTCTAACTGTCAACCAACTTGTGAGCTTGATCAATCAAACCCATAATACGAGGAAGCAGAATAATATTTATAAATGTAGTATGTCATCATATCATCAAATGAATGAATGTTTCGTGAATAATGCCAGTACATCCAGAACACTGGGCACTAGCAAGGATAGAAAAAAGCTAAATACAAACTAAAGCAAGTATAAACAGAAAAATTACAAATGCAGCTCAGTTTAGTAAAAAGGCGAAGATAATACAGATATTACTATCAAACAAATTTTCATCTGGAAAATACAAAATTTTCAACATACTAGATTAAGAAGCTTCAAACAAAAAGAACAGTTGGGAGGAATAAAAGGAGCAAAGTGTGAATGGTAACCATCGAGCAGACAAGTATTCACGGTGAAACTTACCTTGGAGTGCAAAAGAAAAACTTGTTTATGAAATCCAAGCACCACTGCACGCACTGCCATACATAGCTTTACGATTAAATAATGAATAGATACGCAAGTATAAGATAGCAAAGTTATTATTTGTTTTTACCTCCATTCACAATGAAGTTCAAGAGGTGGAAAACCTTTTGCGTAGTCCAGCCATACTCAGGTACCCTCAGTTCAATTCTTATTAGTTGAATCTGCACACAGTAAATTCCATAATCAGCTTAAAGGTTGATTTTATGATATAGTCCTCATAAATGAACAATGCCAAGATACTGAAATAAAATATCAAGTAAGATTTTAAGCTGAGGCAAAATAAATACAAAATCACAAAAGAATTAAGAACTAAGTTTGCAGTTTTCTTAATCTATATGACTTCTTTATATGATGGACAGGACGAAGCCACCTAATTTTTTTATAATAAAAATTTATTGTAGATACCTCTACAATTATTATGCTTATTGGATGTCACAGAATGTCTTACTAACAAATTAACCTGAAACGATTAGCTGCATGATGGTTACACACACTGACGCATTACTCATTGTTCTTTTCTTAACGAAATGGAAGTCGTTAAGATATTGAATGACTTCATATCCTTGTCAATCCTAGGCTTATCCCTTCTCATTTCAACTTATCCCACATTAGTTAAAGCTATAACTCAAACAAATCGCCACACAGCTGAGTTACCCAGCCTGCACCATCTGTATGTTGATTGTTGCTAATTAATCAACGTTATCAGCATGGGTTTCTGTCTATTCTCTGATCACGTTTTCCTTCTCTCTCCCAACAAAAGAAAAAAAATATGGTTTTCAGTTTTTGATAGATAAACACCAGTAAGTTCTAAATTGTTGGACCAATGGAAAATAACAACTTTCACTGATCGTAGGTCGAAGCTCCCTCTCTTATGATTTTATACGCACAAGCATTCAAAAAGTTGAAAATTTTCAATCAAATTCATGTGTTCAATTATATTCTCAGTTCACTTAAAAAAAAAAAAAAAAATCACTAACCACAACAATTAATTAACTTACAACTCGATAACCACAGCTAAGAACAAGCTCTAATTTTTCATCTCCCGAAATTTTGTACAGTATCAAATAATGAATTTGCATACACATACACATAAAACAACATACTTTATATAATGGAGATTGTGTTTGAAATAGTAATTTGAGTGCTTACGAGGGCAACAGCGGAAACGAGAGCATAGGCCCCGCAGAGAGTGAAGAATATTCCGTCCTGCCATTTGACCGACTCATTGATCTCATCCCACCAGTTCGCCGTCAGTTCTCCGTGAATATCCGGCAAAGACAGTTGCACTCTCGTCATTTCAGCTCAGATCTCCTCTCCTTCTGTCAAATCAAAGACTGTATATTATCAAAGAAGACGACTACGAAACAAGAGGCGCGTTCATATAATACGAACCAAATTAAACAGCCTGGTAAGCTCCGTAGAATTAAATGATAAATGATTAATTTATTTGTACTTCGATTTAATGATAAATTAATATTTTAACACTAATAATATTAAGTCATTGTTTGGTCTCCGTTATAATTTAATACATTTTTTCTATCCTTATTTTTAATCGCATTTTCTAATTAGGTCCCGTTTATTTCTCATTAACAATCCATAAAAATGAAAATGTAATCATTATTAATCGTATTCAGCTATAATTTTTGACTTTTCATTTTTTGTATGGGGTCCACAATAACTATATTTTTCATTCTCATTTTACAAATAATGAGAATCAAACGGAGCTACATAAACTTGAAACTTTTTCGTCATTTTCAATCACATTTTCGAAAAAAATCACTATTTTCAAAAACTCATTATAATTGATCACAAATAGGGGCTAAATAACATTATTAAGATATAAAATGGAGTTTTGCCCTCGAGAGGGTGAGTAGGTGGGGTTTGCATGAACCGAGCTATAAGGTGTCATCAAGTCAGGTCAGGTCCGATATGATCCGAGCCAATACAAAAATTATAAAACATTAATTAATGGAAAATGCTATTTGTACATTTTCTAGTGTACCAAATGCATTACATCCCTCTCACATGGAAGAGGGTCCACGAATATTTTATTGTGTGTGGACCTCTCTCCATGTGAGAGGAGTGTAATGCATTGTGTGATGTATTACGTACGTGTAGCACTTCCGTTAATTAATTAAGGCTCTAAAGTGGTTTTCCTAGTGAAGAAAAACATAGAGACGGGTGGTGACTGGTGAGTGGTGACACATTCTATCATAAGGGCGGCACGTAATTGTGACATTCGTAACTTTTTCAACGCAATGCCTTTGTAGGAAATTATCCTTTTGAAAATCATCATTAATTCATTTTATTTCTATATTAGGAATATTACTCTACAGTGTCATCACTTTTAATGATGTTAATATATCATTGTGAACAAAAACACTGAAATTTTATATGATTTATTGCGATTTGATTTATTTAAAATTATAAGAATATAAATTAATATGTTATATATAAAATTTATTCGATATAATTTATATAAATTTACTTATTTTATTTTGACATATGACAATTACCAATAAATCATATTAACATAACATTCTATTATCATAAAACGGAGTCGATATTTATAAATAAATTTTTGAGATTATAATATTTTAATGTACTAACATATACTATTATTTAGCTATATTTTACTCAATAGGTAAAAAGAACATGTTTATATTTAATATCTTATTTTAATGAACCATGCTACACTTACATATAGAAAACCTATAGACATCTTACAAAATATACACAAATCTGTGGGGCTCAATTTTTTTGCAATATTTAATTCATGTGGGGCTCACATTCCTTGTGAGGATCTATAAGAGTTCTGTAGATTTTCTATTTGTACTGTACATATGGAATTTCCCTATTTTAATATATAAATTTATGAATATAGTTAATTAAAAACTTTAAATAGTTTATTACCAAATTAATAAATATAGGTTCCCACTAGCACTCGTATCTAGAATCGGAGTTTACTGAGTATTTAAATATGGTAAGAAGCACAAGGCTCTCTAATATTGTCTCCTTTTAAATTATTAAAATTATATTTAACAGAAAAATATTTTAATCTAAATTAAAATCAAAAATTTATTTTAATCACGTATTTTATGAAAATCAACAATTTTTTAGTTATACATTTCATTAATTTTTATTAAAATTTACTAAAAAATTAATTTTAATTCTCAAACAGGGGTTTAAGTGACTATGTTTCCTCCTCAACTTTGCCAAGTCAAAAGGTTGAACTGCGTGAATCTCATGTACATTTGCTTCATAGATGAGTTTCTATCGAAACAATTTGAGTGTGTTTGATTTGATATCTTCAAGTAGTTTTCAGTTTTACAAAAGATTGAAAATGTTATTAATCTTGTATATCTATCTGCAAATGTATTTTAAAAAATAAGGCTAAACTTAAAACATCAAATTTAAAATACATTTTTCACGTTTCGAATGTTTTTAGTAAAAATTATGAAAATACTCAAAATCAAACGAATAAATAAAATTTGAAAAATAGAAATATAAACTTGTGATTTGAATCATCCAAACAGTTTCCATTTCCATTTATAGCCCATTCGAAACAAAATAAGAATTTTTAGCTTTTCGCATTTTAAACATGTGAAGGATTTAGGCATTGCCAACCAACCACCCTAATTTATTTATTTTTCCCTTTCTTATGAGAAGGAATTTTTTAAAATTTTTTTTTTTTTTTAAATTTTTTAGAATTATGCTAAGTGTATATTCTATAAATTACATCTTGGTGTACATTGTGTGAGAATTCAACCAAGTGTTGAGTGGAAAAATATATATTTAAAATAAAAATGTTCAATCATGTGTCGTCGCCACGTGATACAATGTTAAAAAAAAAAAAAAAGTACATATAACATGATGGAAAATTTGAATAACCCGTATAATTGCATATGCATAATAACAAGGCAATCACTGCAGATTTGATAATTGTATGAAATTGTGTTATGTTGCAGTAGATTTCATGCAAATCTATATTTACTCTCCTGCTTGATAGAGATTAAAATTAAATAAAATGTGCTTAAAAAATTATGATTCTCATCAAATATGTGATTAAATTTAATTATTGACTTTAACTTAAATTAAAATTAAAATTTTAAATTTTAACAAACAAGGACTAAATAAAAATGTTCAAAAAATTGTAAGTGGACTCAACTGAAAAACATTTTTTTAAATCTCTCAATTATGATTGAATTTTTTCAATTACCTTTAAACTTCTTTCGAGTTGCCATACAAAATTTAGAAATTTCCAAGTTGCATTAAACTCGCCAAAATATTAATCCATACCTCATTCTGCCACTCGTATCAAAAGCCAATGAATTTGATGACATGGATAAATAATGAATGCGATAACATTTTCATAAGTTCGTCAAGAGCATTAACTTTTGAAATAGCGAATTACAAGATAACATTTTGATTGATTCAGTGACCACTCGAAAAAACATAAAAGTTCAATGGCAACTGAAAAATATATGAAAAAAAGTTCAATGACAACTCGATAAACTTTTATGTCAAATAAGAACTGAAAAATATTTGAAAAAAATTTAGTGACAACAGATATTTAGAGCTCGTTTGGTACCCATTTTTCTTCCATAAAAATGAAAAATATGACTATTACCAATCACATCCAACTACAATTTTTTACTTGAAAAAAATTCATAACTCAGAGGCATTCTTTACCCCAATTCAAAAGTCAGATAAATAGTTTGAAAATTCAAAAATCAGGTATGTATTTAATTAATTAAAAATATTTATTAAATAAATATAATAAAGTCACATATTCGTAATTATAAGTTACAGATTTATTTATTTACTGGTCACATATCGTCAAATTAATTAGTCACATATTATTTCTTGATCACATATAAAAAATTTTGTAGGTCACATTATTTTCGACATCACATCATTCAATTTATAGGTCATATTTTATCTATGGATCACGTAAGTCAATTTGTTGGTGACTGATTAATTTTAGTCACATACACCTAATATTTAGTCACAGATTAGTCAAATAGTTGGTCACAGACATCTAATTATTGGTCACAAACACCGTCGCAACTACCACGGGAGCACCACAACACCACCAACAACAAAGTCACCACCACTAGATCCAATACACTCAACAAAAATCATCACAAACGCTCATCATCGTGGCCACCAGCCACCATTGCCGCCAAGACCACCACCATTTTTGTAACATCACTAGCAACACCACCGCACATGCCACCAGTCACCACCGCCAAAACAACACCATACCCCACCACACAACAACCTCCACACACCGCACACACCAACCACTGTCAACACACCACACCCACTACCACTGCCACCTTCACAGCACCACCATTGGACCTCCACCACCACCGCCACAGTGAAAAAAAACCACCAGACCAGATCGTGTCACCCAAACCCTTAACACCGCATAAATATGGAAATCACCCAAAACTACCGCCATCGCATCGTCGTTGGTTTGAGCACGGTTGTGTACCGTAGCTTGAGCCGACATCGTCGCAGTGCCGTTGCTTCGTGCGCGCTGGTTGCAATTCTTCTGCTTCGCCTGTTTCTGGTTGCGGTGATTCGCATAAACCTACTGGTTTGAGGTGATATGGGTAGGTCATCGTCGCAACAGCTAGTCGGTGGTGGTCTCCGATGATTAGAGACGTGAGAGCACCAACGGTAAATAGACGCAAGAGAGAAACTGAGAGCACTGGGAGAGAGAAATTGAGAAAGAGAGAGAGAGAGAGAGAGAGAGAGAATTTTTCCCCCAGAGAGAGAAAGTTAAAGGAGGTAATGGGTAGGATTTGGAATAATTTGATAAATATTTAATAATAAAATCAATACCTGAAGTTTGAATAAAATCTTCCACACCTGTCTTTTGAATCCAGATCTTCAAACGCCTGGATATTTGTAATTTCCTCTTTTGACTTTTCATCACTTGTATATGGCCCATAACGACTATATTTTTCATTCTTATTCTACGAAAAATGAGAATCAAACGGGGTCAACCTCAAAACATGTCTTGTGCCTCTCTTTTTTCCTTCTATTTAATTTAACGTAAAAAGGCTTCGACACGCAACTTTTCGACCACACATTTCTAAAACTTCTATCATAATCTACTAAAAATCTAATTTTAATCACCACCACATAGGCTCTAAACTTGGTATAGAATTAACGACTTTATTCATAAACCCTAACAGAGAAAAGCAATGGATAATGTTCTGATGGACACGTGGATATGTGCTAGTGAAGTCAATGTTACATTCTTCAATGAATTACAACAAATATTTGAAAACTCTTTTTTCTACATATTATACATTCACACGATAAAATATTCTCTGCATATAAACCAAAAACTTTGCCATACTTTTTAACTGTCAAACCATTCTTTTTTCTCAAATAATGGCCATCAAACAGGGGCTAAAACGTGAAACAACTCTATTAGGTTCTATTGAAGAATGTGATTGTGACCCCACTGCTACATGAACTATGGTCCTTCAACATTACTCAAAAAGAACACACTTGTTTTCCTTTTTAAATCCGGAATTAAAGGCAATAAGATTCCAGAAAATCTTGTAGTCAAGTATGCTATCTATAGGTAAGATATTCTGGTAATACATCGTCCATCCAATTTAAAGGGTAGAAGTGAACTGCTGGTCTATTTCACAGCGAGAGGCACTCACTACACAACACCATGTCCTTATTCTGAAATAAAATGTGCTGTAGCCCTCTGTTAATACGTCTACATAAGTATACAATTTGAGGTATTTTTGGCTGGAAAACTATCCTATATATTTTATTCATTTCCTGCCCCTGAGAAGAAAATAAAAATAAAAATAGTACATGAATAACTAAAAAGGAACCTTGTTACTTGCTCCACCTGGAACCATAAGCAGCCAGAATTTGTGATGCGTTCAAGTTCTGTAAGTATGCTTTTTCGCCCATATAGACCTGCTGTTTCTCAAATGTTGAGCACCATATGCCACAGTTGAAGTGGTTGTGGTCAAAGCAACTAACCAACTACAAAAAACCAGAAGTTGCGTGGAAATCAAATTTCATGTGTACATAATAGATAAACAAAAGCCAATGCACGGAAGCAAAGTTACCTCAAATATGTAATATAAGGTTGGGTTTCTTCATTTCCAAAACTGGGTTGAAGAAGTGCAGCAGCTACCAAGAGCAATTGGAAAACTGTATTGACCTGTTAGAAAAGATATTGATGGTGCAAACCACCAATTTGCACCTTGTTATGTCATATTCACAACATTTTTTCTCTAAGGATCCGTTTGGTTGCAAGGATGAAATTTGGGTGGAAAGAAAACGAATTGCAGAGAATTGAATTGCCTAGATCTTGTTTTACTGAAAATTGTCAATTAATTGTGTTTTATTGATATACTTTTTCACCTTAAAAATGTTGAAATTTTCTATCTTTTGGTGTTCATTTAACTTTGTTTTTCATGAAAATTGTCAATTAAAGGGATAAAATTTGTTACAATTGATGATATAATTTGTTTCAATTGCCAAAACCAAAAAATAAATAAATAAATTGGAAATCCAAAAATCATTCGTTTGACTTTGTTTTTCATACAAATTGTCAATTAAATGGATAAATTTTGATACAACTGGAGATAGAAATTGTTTGGATTGCCAAAAAAAAAGGTGGAAAACTAAAAACCACCAAAACCAATGTGAGGGTGGGAGGAAAACCAATTCCATGAAACTTTTTGGCTGTCAAACACAATTAAAAATGAAAAATGAAATAAAATTTCCATCTTCCATGGAAAAGAAAGCCTATCAAACAGGCCCTAAGTTCATTCTTACTATAGAAAATCAAGGGCCAAATGGAATACCTTGCTTATAAAAAGAGGCTCAACTTTTTGTGCACCAGCACCATCAAGGTTGAAGAAATGAGACAAACTCTTCCACTAATTGTAAACATCATTGAGAATTGTCAGCAAGATAAGATTTTACTATAGCAGTCTGATTGAAGTTAATGTTTCGTGGTCTATCTCACCTCCCAATCCAAACTGCTAGCCCTTTTATAAAAGGCGCCACCAACAAGAGCAACATCACGTAGTACAACCAGTGCAACAAGTCCAGCTTCACACAAAAACAGAATGATTCCAATATTACGATGGTGTTACGACACGTTATTTTACTCTACCATATATCTTAATTTCTGACCTATGTCTATAGGTGACAAAAAATAAGCCAATGAAAACAATTACTTACAAGATCCGAACACTGCTATTGTATATGCAAACATCTCAAACCACATATCTAGAGTCTACAATCAACAAGCAAAATACTGACTCCTAAATTCAGAAGTAACTATGAGTCTGTTTGATAAAGACATTTTCCATGGAACTGACAATTGAATTCTAGGATTTTCCAAATTTGTGGTGTTTGATACACCAAATTTTCCATGGAATTGAATTCCCACATTTTTCTAGGTACAACCCTCCAATGCACGTTTTGCTTGGAAATGTTTTCCCACCTATTAGGTGGTTTTTGGTTTCCATATTTTTTTTTTTTTTTTTGACAATTAGAACAAATTAAAGACTCAATAGTAAAAAAAAAAAAAAATTCCATTTAATTGACAATTTGCATGAAAAACGAAGCCAAGCGAACACAAAATAAATTTCAAAATATTTTATTTTATTTTATTTTTTTACTTTTTGGCAATCCAAACAAATTTTAATACAGATTGTAAAAAAATTTATCCCAAAAAATAACAATTTGCATGAAAAATAAAATCAAACGGATTAGATGAAAAATTATACCAATCAAACACAATTAATTGACAATTCCCGGTAAAACAATTCTAGGCAATTCAATTTCCTAAAATTCATTTCATTTCCACCCAAATTCCACTATTGCAATCAAACGGACCCTAATAGTCGACTGTTTAACATGAAAAATATGAACTGGATTACAAGGTTCCTCCCAAAATTTAATCTGACTTTTTCTTTGCAGCATGTTATAGACATGCAAAATTGTGTACTTTGTTATGATATGCCAATTTCGAAAATAATTAGTGTTACTCTAGAAATTAAGAAATAAGGTTCGAGGGAAGAAAGGACTAAGTCTACTTACGGTGTAGAAGACCAATATCCACCATTGCCAAAGCAACACACCCAATCAAAACCTGTAAAAATAAGATACAATAAACTAGTGATTTGATAGTGTCACCAAGGCAACATTCTACTCATAAATATGAAAATAGAAGTGACCTGCAAGGTCAACACTTAATTCATTGGCAATCTCTCCATGCCAGGATATGAC
Organism: Osmanthus fragrans; assembly: GCA_019395295.1. NCBI lineage: Eukaryota > Viridiplantae > Streptophyta > Magnoliopsida > Lamiales > Oleaceae > Osmanthus > Osmanthus fragrans. The sequence continues at coordinate 11,644,737 of CM033342.1, forward strand.
TTGGAAACTTACTTTGTCAGCCAGAGGATCAAGGTAGGAGCCGACTACAGAATTGATTCCCATCCTCCTTGCCAAGTAGCCATCTAACTAAAAAGTGAAATGAGATATTAGGGAAGAATGTATTATCTTCCTTTCGTTCAACGCCCGAAGGGGAAAAAAGGAAATCTTCATACCCAGTCAGTTGCTCCTGAGATGGCAAGCCCAACAAATGCAGGTAGGTACATTTCTTGTGTAATCATCCTACAATAAAGTCTCGTAAACAACAGTTTCTAAAACTTCACAGAAGAACAAATGAAACAAAAACGTGAGCACTTGAAAATCCTATCAAATTACAATGAGGTGTCAACTAAATAAACCAAAATCCTACAAGATCTGCACTACAGGGTATCCAAAACCGGGAAGGAAAAGGCCAACCAAAAAAATGTTGTCTATCAGAGGAGCTTTGTGATATCAATTACAGATGTACATGCATATACAATCTTTGTCTTCTGTCTGCTACATGGTAGCACTATCATTAAAGCTTCAAAAGATCATAAATTTGTAAATGCTTCATGACACCGTTTAGACCAGTATGCCATACAGAATACAAAAATTATACGGATACTAAATCAAACTTTCTCCACCTTCTTAGGACATGTAACATGATCTAGCGCAACCACACATGCACATGCATATACAATCTTTGTCTTCTGTCTGCTACATGGTAGCACTATCCTTAAAGCTTCAAAAGATTACTTAACAAGTTGGTCATAAATTTGCAAATATTTCATGACACCGTTTAGACCAATGTGCCGTCCAGAATGCAAAAATTATACAGATAATAAATCAAACTTTCTCTACCTTCTTAGGACATGTGACATGATCTAGCTAAATTGTTGATCAGAGGAGATATCAATCACACATGCACATGCATATACAATCTTTGTCTTCTGTCAGCTACATGGTAGCACTATCCTTAAAGCTTCAAAAGATTACTTAACAAGTTGGTCATAAATTTGCAAATATTTCATGACACCGTTTAGACCAATGTGCCGTCCAGAATGCAAAAATTATACAGATAATAAATCAAACTTTCTCCATTTCTTAGGACATGTAACATGATCTAGCTAAACCGTTGATCAAATTAATCTACCCTCTAAAGCAAAAGGAAAAAAAAAAATCTGATTGAAAATCTTATGAATCACAAGCATAATGCCCCAGCTACAGTACTGATTCAATGAACAAACTAACCCAATTCTCATTTTGCAATTACCTTGTAAACACACAAACACAAAGAAAACAAATGTATTCATAATATGCAGCGTTCCAACTAATAGATGTTAATATATTAACATCCACAATCAATTTTAATAAATAAATTTAAAAAGTTGGGAACATACCATCCTAGCAACGGACCAGAGAGCAACCTACTGAACGAAACGTAATTAGGAAGATTCAAATAGCTGTGAGTATCTACACCGGAACTAATATCGAGCTCAAACTCGAGAATTAATTTCTTCGTATCCCTCTCACGTGACAACAGCCTCTGAACAGAAGCATTGGATTGACAGTCAAGATTGTACCGAAAGGGAGGCCGGTGAAGCAAATCGAGGGCTCGAACCCGAATTTTAAGAAAATTAAGTACGACGTCAGATTGGAGGAGAAGAGGGGTCGCCGATTGGGAAAGCTTCCACGGTGGGTTTGAGAGGAAGAGTGGGCCCCCACAATTAGAAAGAGGAGAAAAAAACTTAGACCGGAAAAGAAAATGGCGATGATTGTTTGATAATAAGAATATATTAGGAGTTGGGGCTGGGGTTGGGGAAACGATGGATAAGAACGTTCTAGAAGGGGAAGTGGAATTGGATCGGTTTTTGATAGATTGGGAAACTAGGGTTTTGAGTGATCTAAAAAACCCCATTGATGATGTACAATAAGCACATAATTCGTCAATGGCTTGGAGATCAGATTCTTGAATGAACTGGACTTCAGAGAAGAAAAAGTAGCCGCGTTTCTGGGCTCTTCTCCGGCGAGGATTATGAGGGGGCGGCGAGTTTCTTCGTTGGCTTCTCGGAAGTCTTTGGAGGATAAATGCTGTTGGAGGACGTTGGGAGAAGCAGAGGGAGTGGCGATGGAGGAGGAGGAAACTGTGGAGGAGATGGAAAAAGTAGTGGTGTGGGAGAGAGAATGGGAGGTGGTGGTTGGTTTGAGAAAGCAAGAATATGAGGCGGCGGTTGAAGGGTGGCAATCTATGGAGTGGCGCCGCCGCAGTGGTGTTTACTTACGTGGCTGTAGAGAGAGGTCAAATGGATATTAGGCCCCCAGTTTGCTAGACATTTTTTTTTCATTATTTTCTTCCTTCTTTTTAATGACATATTTTTTTAATAAAATAATATTATACGTAAATTTAAATTTTTTTTTAATTTTTAATCACATATTTTTCATCAATCAACTATTTAAAAATATATTTTCTCTTCAAAAATGACTATCAAATCAGGGCTAAGTTTGTGAATTTGGAATTGGGCCAATAATTTAATTGTTTCTTTTGGGTCATAAAATTCTCTTTGGACTATAGCAGTTGATCTATTTTAATTTGAACATGGGCTACTTTACTAAATGAACATGGCTGACTTTTAAAAAAATATAAATAAAAAAGAAAAATTACCTGAAAACTTGGGTTTAAAATTTAGTTTTCAAAAATAAAGGGGACTAAGTTTTAGTTTCATAATTCGAGTGATAATTAGAAATTATTAACTAAATATATTCCTAAAGTGTGTTTGATGAAGATTATTAGGGAAGAATGAATTTTGAAATAGTGATATGATGGGAAATGTGTGGTTGAAAAAAAAAATTATTGATGTGATGAAAAATATTATTTTATTAAAAAATGTGTGGTTGAAAATAAGTAGAAGAATGAAAATAAAAATGAGAATGTGGATCAAACGGGGCCCTAATAATTCAACCTACGCACCCCTTAATTCCCACACACCACACCCCCAATCTCTCCCTCTCTCTCTCGCGTTCCCATATTTCAATTGGTAACCCAAATCAATTATCGTCTCATTCTGTCTCTTCAACTCCATCAAAACTACTCTTCTCTTTCTACCATACACGAACACAACCAAACCATGACGCTGTCGATGAAGTGATTTTGGGGTGTTAATTAAGTTGATAGCACTGACCGTTTATGTCAATTAGGCTTGGTAGAACCCTAAGTATGCAACAAGAGTTTCGCCCCATGAGCAGCTAAGTATAAACGACGAATTCGATATTATTTGTAAAATGAGAGACGATCGATCTTTGTTCGCTATCCAAAATTTTGATGGCGTGATAATTATTTTAGTTTTCTCTGACTAATTTGTGAACCCATATCAAAGTTGTGGATCGAAATTTGAATTTGAAGAATTGATAATATTAGTGTAAGTCTGTAATTGATGATTGATTGGTTATTCATATCCACATGATTTATCTGCTGTAACTTAGGTAAAACTTTTTTCATTTATGATTTATTTATTCAAAAGCAACTTTTGTCCAGTGGATTATTATGAAAGAAATTTGTTTCAATCTTCCCTCTTATTTTGGATCTCTTATTTTGGATTTAGTTTTGCCGTGGTTTTATAGAGATTTCTGGGGTGGTTTTGTTAGTGGTGTTTGTAGCTAGTGGTGGTGGTGCAGGTGGAGATGATGTGGGCTGTGCTGATGGCGGTGGTATGGTGGTAGTGGTTGTGGTTTTACGAGATGAAGGTTGATGTAAAATCCAGAAAATTCTGGAAATTGAGCAACAAGAAATCACTTCATTTTTTTGGAAAATTCTTTTAAGTCGGTGGCGACCAATTGAAGTAATAAGTCTCCTAATACAAATTCTGCCACCAATCACCACCACCATGGCCATTGAAAGATGTCGTGTTATTCTTCCTTTTCATTTTCACCTAAACCCAACTACCTTTTTTAATCGATGAGAGCTCCGTCATTCAACTCCCTATGGTGGGAGATTCTCAATGCCAACAAAAACAACAATCAGATTTCCTAATTTATTTTAAAGGATCTGAGAGAGAGAGAGAGAGAGAGAGAGAGAGAGAGAGAGAGAGAGAGAGAGAGAGAGAGAGAGAGAGAGAGAGAGAGATGAGTATGATCGATTGGAGGGGCTATTTAAAGAGAGATCTACTAGATTAAGGGAGAGGTATGGTGGATTGTGATATTTTTATAGAGAAAGAATTTGTGTAGAGTTCTGGTTGAATTTGTGGATAGAGAATTAGTGTCTATTATCTTATGCGGCATTAGTGATGGTGGTGAACGGGTGGCAATGTGGACGAATGGGGCAATGAGAAGTGAAAAGTGTTTTGAAAATGCAGTATATGGATTAAACGGGGGTGATGCGGTATTGGTGGTGGAGTGGCTGTACTGGTGGTGGTGTTAACCATTTGTACGTTAATTGTAAATTTATGTGACCAAGTCTGTGTTAATTGTGACTGGTTGTGACCAACTCTGTGTTAATTGTGATTGGGTGTGACCAAGTTTATTTTCATTGTGATTGTCTGTGATCAAATTCATCTTAAATGTGACTGTTTATGATCAAATTCATCTTAATTGTGACTTATTGTGACCAAGTCATTGTACATGACCAAATTAACCGTGACTTGGTCACATACAGTCACAAATTAGACTAATTTGGTCACAAATAGTCACATTCGATACAAATTTGTTACAGGTAACATAGATATGGTCATAAACAATAATAATTTATACAGTACCCAAAACATTGCTACTACGTCATTACCACCACACAGGTGACCAAATTTATTTTCATTGTGACTGTCTGTGACCAAATTCATCTTAATTGTGATTGCCTGCGATCAAATTCATTTTAATTGTGATTGTCTGTGACCAAATTCATCTTAATTGTGATTGTTTGTGATCAAGTCATTGTACGTTATCAAATTAACTGTTATTTGGTCACATATGACAAATTAGACTAACTTGGTCACAAATAGTCACATTGGATACAAATTTAGTCACAGTTAGTCACAGACAACATAGATATGGTCATAAAAAAAAAAAAAACAACTTATAGAGTACCCAAAATGAACTCCAATGCACTCTCTCCAATTGTCATCAAAGAAAAAATCATAAATTTCTCCACCGCTATTCTTTACTTGTTGTGAAGGGGCATTAGATTTTTTTGAGGGATAGAAGTAGTTTTCATCCATGATTCTAGGCGTTGGTCTGAATAATCGAGTACAGTTGTTGGTGTTATAAACTATAAAGTAAAGGTGAAGGGACGAAATAGTCGAGTTCATATTTATTGTCCCGACTTAGCTATGAGTTTATATTTTAGCAAGTCGAGCTTCTTCATTGATTATGATTCACAAAGGCAAAATAACAATAAAAGAACATGACTTTCCAGTTTCTAAAAATAAAATTGAAGCACTTATGTTTTGCCTTTTGGTTTGAGGAAGAAAATAATAACAATCTTTTGACTTTTGGGCATTCTATAATTTGACACCAGAAATTTTAAGGTTTTGACAATTTCCCAAAAAAAAAAAAAAAAGTGGTTGGAGCCGTCGCCAGAGCTTTTGCTGGAACAGTCGCCGTCGTTGGAGCCGGAGCAGTCGTCGGAACTGATGGAGAGGTGGAAGGAAGGTGGCATAGTGGGTGTGATAGGATGGGGTGGGTGAGGTGTTATGAAGTGAAAATAATTAATATATATTATATTATAATTTAATATTTAATAAATTTATTTACCACCTAATTTTTGAAATAATTTGACAAAAATGTTAGTTTTGAAAAGTAATTCTTATATGTAGGTGTTATGTGGTGTTTCCATAAAAAAAATCATAAACCTTACTGAATCTGGGCTAGGGCGAGTACGGGTTGTAGTCCGGGCCAGCCCGTGCCTAGATCTGTCCCTGACAATAAGCATTGTTTAGTTTTTTGTCCGCAAAGATTAGTGTTCTTTGTGCTTTGGCGGGGGTTTAGAGGAAGGGGGCGGAAAGAAGGGATGACACGTGCTGGAATTTGACACGTGCTAGATTGTCTCGGAATGGTGAGTAATTAAAAATGCGCCTTCTCTGTCTTTATGAATTGACTAAAGTCGCGTTCCACCATGTACCGTCCAAGTTTAATTGTATAATTAGTAAATGTTTGATGACATTTCTTAATATTTTTTTTAATTTCAAATTCATTTTTGACCATATAGAACTTGATTTCTTTTATTCTTAATTATGAAGATTTTTATTCTTAATTTTTCTATATAAAAAAATGTATATTGGACAAAAGAGACAAGGCTCTTCATTTCTAAAGCATATAGGGAAAACAATTTTTTAAACATAAAATTGGGAAGGTTCACTTCTCGAATGGGAGTGGTCTAATTTCCTTATAAGCTTATTACGTTGGATTTCTCGAGCGAAATACCATATCATATCGGTTCCTTCAAATGATAATCTATCCATTTTTAGGTTATCACGATCCAATTCATGGTCCAACACAACCTTTGCTCATCTGCAATTGAAAATCCGTCTTATATCTTCATGGCTAAACTTAGGATCTAGTTCAAAGAATTGAAGTTCCGTTTCACTATTAGATAGAATAATCCTATAATTATCTATCCTATGTTAAACCAACGTTGAACTTTATTTGCATTTTCAAAGCAATATTTGACACACTAAACTTCTTAATTAAACGAGATTAATAAAGGGATTCGTGTGACATAATATGTGTACAATAGGACATATATTTGCCTATAATATGAAATCTTAAAAATTAGATCATATGCAAGAAATTGAATTACAACTGTCGGAAGTTAGTTAAGATATATAATATTTGAAAGCCAAATTTCCTCTGAACGTCCGACAAATGCGAGTCTCTCAGCCAACTTTGTTGTTGTAAAAATTCCTGAAGAATAGTTTCTTTCGCAATTATATATCACATTTTCATATTCTTAAAAGTTTTTCATTTAGTTCAATCTGAATCTAATTTTTCATCTATTGAGATTATTTTTACCCTAGTTGTTAGATCATTGTTTGCAGAAATCAGTTTCTTAATCTGCGGAGAAAAAAAAAAAAAAAAAACCTCGACCGGATCATGGTACCCTGTTGTGGGATTAGAACGGCGTAACACAATGAAGAAGAATCCTTTAAAATCATCGAGAAGTTCTGTAAATGTGATCAAAACCAATAAATACGACGATGCAGATGCATTGTCCACAATGGCCAGAAGTGTTTCAATGCAAACAGGTTAGATTCGAAACTATTCATTATCTATGACATTTTCTTCGTGAAATTTCTATTTACATTCATGGATTTTGGGTACATTAGATTTTAAAATGCTGCAAATATTTCGATTAATCTGTATAAACAGAGATTGTTATGTTTATTTTCCAAATTGAATCTGGAAGTTTGATTCTTGACAATTTTTAGACATTTGCTTGTGTTTTTGATTTGTGGGCAAATAGTTCTGGTGGGAAATCTAGGTGTTTACCTTTTGATCATGTGCAGCTGGTAGTAAACAAAGGTTAATAGCTGAAGAAATACTTAGACATGGAAATGCAAGAGCTGCTGGTGAGGTATTCACTTTCCGAGAACTGGCCAGCGCGACTGAAAGCTTCAATCCCGAGTTGCTAGTAGGCGAAGGCGGATTTGGAAGAGTCTACAAGGGATATCTTAAGAACACAAATCAAGTATATATATAGCAAGGATATCTCAGTATCTTTATTTGAGAATCTTGTTTTATTTGTATGTACATTTGCTGTCTTATCATAGTACTAGAATGTTTTTCTGTCTAGACTGTGGCTGTTAAGCAACTTGACAAGAATGGCGTACAAGGAAACAGAGAATTTCTTGCTGAAGTTTTAACATTAAGCCTCGTTCACCATCCGAACTTGGTTAATCTAATAGGATACTGCGCCGATGGACACCAAAGGATATTAGTCTATGAATACATGTGCAATGGATCTTTAGAAGGTCACCTTCTTGGTAAGCTTTTGAAAATTTTCGAGAAACTTTTGAACAGATGAGTTGTTTTACATTAATGGTGTTTGCTACTTTTCCTTTGTCAGACTTACCCTCGAATAAGAAGCCTTTGGATTGGTACACAAGGATGAAGATAGCCAATGGGGCAGCTCGAGGACTTGAATACTTACACGATATAGCCAACCCTCCGATTATCTATCGGGACTTGAAACCATCTAACATATTATTGGATGCAGAATTCAATCCTAAGCTTTCTGATTTTGGACTTGCTAAGTTGGGTCCCACAGGCGAACAAGATCATGTTTCGACTAGGATGATGGGGACGTATGGTTATTGTGCACCAGAGTATGCCCAGACAGGCAAGCTGAGTACGAAATCTGATGTTTACAGTTTTGGAGTCGTGTTTCTGGAGATTATTTCAGGAAGGAGAGCTATAGATAACATGAAACCAACTGAAGAGCAGAACCTAGTTGCTTGGGTAAGTTAACAAATTTTATGATGTGCTTCATCATTATAAGCAAAATACAAACTAAACAGAATACATAGTCTAGTGGCAGATTCTGGAATCCAGGTTAGCACGAGTGGCCACCAAATATAAGGGAAAGAAAAAATTTCAACAGGGCTAGCACCTGGCGAGCCCCTGATCTAGTCTCGAGTAAATAAATCTGGTAACGTTAATTTTAAATTAAATATGCAGGCAAAGCCGCTTTTCAAGGACAAAACAAAGCTCTCGTCGATGGTAGATCCATTGCTAGAAGGGAGGTATCCGGTGAAGGGTCTGTATCAAGCTGTTGCTGTTACAGCCATGTGTCTTCAAGATGAAGCTAGCACCCGACCTTTGATTGCAGATGTCGTTACTGCTCTTGAATATTTAGCCGATGAGAATGCTAACGATGAGAATATTGATGACGACATTACTATTGCAGTAGATGCATAAGCTGCAGATCATCGATATTATTTTGCATATTTTTCATGCCTGATTACTGGCAAAGAAGTAGGGAGGAGTAAATTCAACTTCCACTGTCCATTTTAATTATAAATCAAATTGGTAAGTTTTGCATTTCTTTATTGAAAGAATGTTGTCATGCACTACTCAATAAGACAATGGACAGTATTTTAGGTTTTTTTCTTCTTTGAAACTATCTGAAGTTTTTGCCATGCTACCTCTCGTTTTTTCTTGGAGTATGTGATGGATACTTGGGCATAGCTTGTTTTCTGAATACAACCATCCGTGTCAATTAGGTGGCTAAGCCCAAGATGATTTTTTTTTTTTTTTTAAATCATGTCTAAGTCGCCCAAATTGACAAGTACAATGAACTTGAAAAGGGAGATGATTAAAAATATCCAAGAAAACTATGTCCATGTTTTAAGAATTCGAGACCAATTAATGTGATAGACTTTAAACATCATTCTTCGACTCTGCTTTAAGGTTTCTATAAGTGAACTCTTGAATTTCATTCAGCCACAGAACACATGATAATAGATAAAATCTCACATCAAATAAAGATGAAAAATATAGACGAATTTATAAAAGTTTGGATTACTCTTCTTAATAAAGTTGACATTTTAAAGATGAAACTTCTAATTTTAATATGGTATTAGAGCCCATTAAATTCAAACGAGTAATTCAATCTGATTAGGACTCAAAAAAATATAAAAATGAGCACATGAATTTCAAGATTGATCTGCTCAATGAAAATATAGACTAATTTATAAGGTTTTAGGCTACTATTCTTAATTAAGTTGATATTTTAAGATGAAATCTCAAATCTTAATAACACATACTTGATATGATACATTATCCCTTCCTTTGTTCCTTCTCCATGACACCGTCAAAAGCCTGGAATTAGGCCAGGAATTTCATTCATGTGAAGCCATCTTCTTGTGAAGGTGTCTCTAATTTTACACGACTTACACCAAAGTCCAGTTCAAGTACTTTGAAATACTCGATCTCCCTCTTAAGCGATCCTACAGTACCACAGGCTGCCAAAGGCTATATGCTATAATGTTGTTATGAAGAGTTTTTTTTTTTGTTCAAAGTGGAAAGCTTGAGATTTTGCATCATTGCAACTGCTGGTAGAGATGTGATTCATTGTACCTCCAAACAAAGAAGAGCGAACTTTTAAAATTTATCCATTTCCTTTTGACTTCTATGTAATTATTGTACATGTAACATGTTGCCTGTTTTGCATTATGATCAATGATCACAATCTTGACAGAATTGCCACATATGAAATTGAGCACAATTTTGCAAAGAAATAGCCCACTTGTTTCTCAAGAAGAGATGGGAAGCATGCAAGAACGAATGTTTTTCATAGCTAAAACAGAGAATATGTAGTGTTTGGTATTCGATTATCAACTTGATTGCTTTGTTAGGTATGTGACCCTCTAACAGTTGCTTTATACACGTGGTTTTTAGCCTTCAATTGATGGGAACCATTCCGGTTAGAAATTCATCGTTTTTCAATTAATGGGAAGCCTACTGGTTTTATAACTGTATCAGTTTCAATAGCTTCAAATTCTCACTAGCTTATGATCAAGGTTTCCAAATAACATAATACTAATAGATGAAGCAAAAGTATATTTTTCCCATTAAGAGCACGTTTGGCACCCTAAATGGATAAGCTTGTAATTTACAGTGTGTGTCAAGAGACAATCTAACCAGTTCCGAGACTAAATGATTACGGTAAAAGACAATATGTTATAGCATCGTCTATGTCACATCAGTGAATAGATAGTGCTTCATTCTCTTCACAGGGACTACCAACCTTCTCATTTTCCACTCTCTTGACTCAAATATTAGAAATAAGATGAACATTAGATGTCAAGGGAGAAGCAGGAGGAGAGAAATTCACACACAAATTGCAGAAAAAATGACAAAGGCACAAACAGGAAATAGTGCAAGCTCAAAGCAGGAGAAAGAATATTAGCATTGACCACAAATCAATGGTAAACATCAAAACAATAAGTTACCTCTTGTTATGTGAATGATATCAGTCATTTATATTTCCATTCTTTTTATTCTTCTCCACTTTTTTGCCTTTTCCATTTTCAAAGTATTCCTCTTTTCTCTCTACCTCTGATATACAATTTCTATATTGTTCTTTACAAACTATGATATACTTGGGAGAGAGTGTAGATACCTCAGCCAGGCGCAACAGCAAGCTATAAATCAATCTCTATCTTGCACCTCCCTTTGGAAAAATCTCGTTTAGCTGGGAAATATTATGGTATGCTCGGAAGATGGCATGAATACCTCAACCTCCGATGGGATGCGAGAGCATTTTGTAAAGCAACGTCCACTCTTCCACCACCCTGAAACAGTGAATCGTACAAGGCACACACAAACTGTGATAACTCTTTCTCATCATCGTCCCAAAAGGGCAACGAATGTTCTCCGTCTTTCTCGGGTTCACTATCTTCCCAATCACTTGTTGGACTGGCAGGGTCTGTTTCTTCATCTTCAGCTTCCTCCTCCCCAATCTCAAATTTCCCATTCTCAAATGTACCAAACTCACCTGAGCCGTATAATGATGTCAACTGGGTCTCTTCAGGCTCAGAAGAAGGGCATATAACAGCTTTAGCACCAGAATCTAGAAATGCTTTAATTAAAGCTCTGATAGGCCCATATATCCCCGTGACGATTATAATTCTGTCCTTCCAAGCTCCAATCTAGGAGGTTCAACAGAACAAGGATTACAAATAGAAAGCTTGAAATTAAGATTTGACTGTATATTTCTGACTTTAAACTTACTACAGATTGAAAAACACAAGAAACATATTATATCCTGGTTTGAAAAACTTGAAAGAAAATCAGCAACCAAAAAGAAACATATTAAATCCTGGTTTAAAAATCTTTAAAGAAAATCAGCATCCGAATATACAAGCATACTCAAAGAAACTGCTTGCATGGAACAAATATCAGCACTCGACAAACCATGAAAGACGGAAATCAAATAGTGCAACTGCGCAACTAGAATATTTACCAAAATATTCTGTAATTTTGTCCCATGTTCTTTCATGATCAACAGGAGATAATTCTTTCTATAACATACTAGAAACCTCCAACTTTCATGCAAGTTTTGGCCAGATGATAGAAATAGATAAGAATTATTGCTAAGAACATATGAGATATCTTTTCCTTCCCCTTTGCCTTCAATTCTTCATTTGTATTAGAATAGGTTGTTGAGTAAATTGAATGAATAAGCCACTGCAAAATCTTTGGTTGGTTAACCAGATTCTAATCATTTGTAGATAAAAATAATCTCATGTTACATTGTTCAGAAGCCTACTGTTTTTTTCTGACATAATAAAAAAAAAGAAAGATTATCTGATCCAAGAACATACCATATGGCGGACATCTTCCGGGTTCAAGTGCATTGAAGGAACAGTTCTGCGAAACATATAAGCACCAATTTCTCGATCATCTTCCATGACCTTAAAGGATAACAGACAATAAATCAATACATAGCCCACATTAAACTGACCATAGAAAAGTGTACCAAGTTTATATAGGTCGCAGCACACCTGAGTCTGACGTCCTATATATCTGTGGACAACACCACCAATTTGGAAGTAAGGTCTGCATGAAACAAGATCAGCTACAGTTGAGATGTTGGTTATGGCTGATGCATACTTCCTGCGCCGGCCCTTCATCATTAGAAGCAAGCTGGATTTAACACTCTGCAGAAACTTATCAGCTAGTTCTCCAGGTTCAGCAACCACAAATACATCATTCTGCCAACTATATTATAAAGAAGAAGAGACTTGAGAAGATGTGCAACAATTGTAAAATCTTAAACTAGAGAGGAAAACAAGGAAAAGTGAGACCTTAATACGGAGCCACATGTGTCATTTTGCAATGCCAAATGAATTACTCCAAGCTGTGGTGAATTCTGAATTTTCTCATGCAACGATAGGACAGGAAGGGAAAGCTGCCTGCGTTTGGGAGGTGACCCAGTGGGTGATGCTGTTGTTTTTGCAACATGGAATCCATCCAAGCTTAAAGGTGGGACTAAATCGATTCTATCAACCCTATGAGGGGCAAGGTCAGGGCTGTAAAGGAGAGGACTCGATGGGAAGCTTCCAGTAAACAGAGGTGATGTGAATGGCGTTGGAAATGCAGATCCTGGAGCTGCCTTAATGGACCCAGATGCGCCATTAGTAAGAGATAATTTTATCCCATTACCCAGCACAAAATGTCTCAAGTGCACGAGCATGGTGGAAAACTCTTCCAGAATCTGGACTGTTGGAAGCCTCCACAAGAAGCACACAACGCCTCCAGCCTAAAGAGAGGTTATTCTCATTTGATACTGCCATTTAGAAAAAATCAGCAAATCTAAGCCCAACAATCAAAGGAATACATAAGCCACAGGAAACAAATACAGATGATCAGAAGCCATACAGCCTTTAATGCCCTCTGCCTTGAGTAGCTGCTGAGACTGCACCGTCTCCATAAATTTATCATCGTGCAGACTCTCAAGCAATCTTTCGGATAGAGTTTTGAAAGCAGCAGAATTGTTCTTAATGTACTCATCTGCAGCATCCTCTAGCTTTAGCCAAACCGCTGGATCAGTTTCATCCAGTTCCATATCACAGCGTTCATCAACTGCATGCAAACAAAAACGTTGAGAATGAACATATGTAACAGTTTCATGGTTGATAATTCCGTTCAATGAATATCTGAGACAATACAACTGTGTTTCTAGTTAGATTGTCAGACCCAAATCACATTACTATATGTTCAAGAAAAGAAATAACAGTACTAGCTATGGAGGATTAAATAAAGGGAAGACATACCGTAACGACCTGAGCCTCATGCCTGACCTTTCTTTTACGTATTGTCTATTTTGGGAGACCTAAACCTATCTTACCCCTTAAGACTTTTTGTCACGTCCCCTGGGATTCAAACCCAAAACCTTAGCCTTATGAGAGACTTAAGTTGAATCTTGATACCAATTAAGTTGGAATCCTGGAAGGATGAGACAGAAAGTCATGACGGGTAAGATGGACTTAGGAGTGAACAAATATAGGCACGAGGCTTAAGTCGTTACAAAATACCATGATTCAACTTAAGTCTCTCATAAGATAAAGAGCTCTTGGATTCAAATTCAGGGGTACATGACAGGAAGCCATGAGAGGTAGATGCGTTAGGTTCTCCCATAACGAGCAGTATATATGTAAATTAAAAGCTTGAACACAGAGGCAATGTCGTTACACACACAACATGCTAATTTATAACTTAACCTGGATTGAATCGAAAATACTGTACACTAGGCAACATAGGGATCAATGCGTTTAGAGCTTCCTCCACACGGTCAACAGAGCATGCACTCTCTATCAAAACTTGTCCAGTGTCCAAATAGCGCCAGCCACCCTTGCGAACCTAGTATAACAGGATAATAGATAGCAGGAAATCAACAAACTGGACAAAAAGCAATTGTTGCAAATCATAAAATAATTGCACTGCCAATACCGAACCAGTATGATGCACAAACCCCACCTCCATCCCCTAAAATGGGGTCAATATTACTTACTGGGTCATCATGCTGAAAATCCAATATGATTTACTCGGTAAGTCTCAAAATTGTTTTTTGACTTCAGGACGAAGAAAGAAGAAATGAAGTTCAAAATCCAGTATAAGTTCTCATAAAAAACTTATTATTGGACAAACGTTTGGCAATTCACTAAATTCGTAAATTCATATAACAGGCGAGTTTCTGGCTTATTCCTTAAACTCTATGAACATTCTTAAAACTATATTACCAAAAACTAGAAGATGAAACTGCACAAAAGCTGCACAAAACTGAAAAATTCTTTATACCTTGGTTGGAGTGGACCCGCAACCAATGGAAACTAAGCAATCAATTTTAGCATCAGGCCACAATAGTTGTGCTTCTCGTATGGCAAAAATAGTAGGATTATTTGCTACAATAGCCCCATCTTGCCAGCGATATACGCCTGTAGAGAATGAAGTTCAAAAAAAAAAAAAAAGGCAAGGGAATGTTGCCCATAAACAAGCATAAAAACTGATCAAACAGATGAAGAGCTGTGACATCAAATGCACAACAAGCACGAAAGCGTACCATCAGAATAATCATCTAGATAGTATGGTGCTGCAGACGATGCTCTTATAGCTTGCCATATGTGATGCTTACAACTTCCAATGAAAGCATTACGTTTATATCCAATTGGAGCTCCAGTAGTTGCTGCTCCTTGCCCACCACTTGCCAAGTTTTCTGAAGCAGCAGAATTAGCCTCTGGTGTTCCAGCAGGGTACTGAACTTAGTGGAGAAAATTCAGTTAGTTCAGAACAATAAAACAACTGACACAAAGTATGTCAAAATAATACACACGTGAATATCAAGTAAAAACGAAAATCTTCAAATCATACCTGGTAATTTCGGAAAATAAATGGCTGAGCTGGCATAACACTGACCAGAGTTGAGACTACGAAAACTTTAGGAATCCTTTTAACCGCTGATTCTATGAGAAGGTCTCCATCCTCATCAGCACACATTTCCTTCAGCAGTCTTTCAAACTGATCTGCACTGTGCTGGAAGAAAAATGGGGTCACTCTATAATTCCATGAACAATTCTCAATTTTTTATCTGTGAAAATTTCAACACATGTTTTCAAGAAGTCTGTAAAACCGAGAAGCGAAATAGAGACTTCGATGAAATGAAGGAAAACAAAAAAAAAAAAATTGTAACAAATGCACAAGCGTGCCCTCTTCGACATATCAATTATGACTATCTATGCATTCTATCTTTTCAGGACAGGTGAAGTTAAAGATACAACTCTGAAAAATATACATCAAAGAGGAGGAGTGTATCTTGACATACTTTAGATCCATGCACAACAACACGAAAACTCTGTGATGAGCTTTTATAGAGCTGATCCAACTTTTCTCTCCAACTTGCTGCTTCATTGTCCTTTGGTACAGGCTCAGCAAAGACAAGTTTTCCTGGAAAAATGAAATGGGCAAGAATAAAAAAAAGAAAGAAACAAAGAAAAAAGCAGCTAATATAGTAAACAAATCATGATGTTGGAGCTCTTCTTTTGAAAGAGGAATCATACCTAGTTTTTTGTATACTTCTTCACATTTTTCCAAGGACATCAGTTTGATTCCAAGAGAAACAGCAAGCATTCCGCCTGTAGATGTTCCACAAATAAGGTCAAAGAGCTCGTGTATCTGCTTTCCAGTACCCTTCTCGATTTCTTTTAGAATCTTTACAGTTGCAAGACCCTTCATGCCACCACCATCCATTGTGAGTATGCGCAATCCTTGCTTTGGTACCTGCCTGCCTCTAATAGCGCGCCGCAGAATCTCATTTTCTCCTAAAATAACAGAGTATATGTCTTGTCAGCTTATGGATATAAATCACATCCAAAACAAAGAATGAAATACCCACAAAAAACCACCTAATATTGCCAGAACTCGAGCTGCAACTTTACTCACACGGGACTCAGATGCAACTGTCAGCCGCAGAAGAAGTTCCCGAAGACTTTCTGAAGTAACTAGGGTGCGGCGATTTTCTAAGCAGAAAGCTAAGTTTCCAAGAGCAGATAAAGCAAATATTTGTACCTGAAGAAAGAGAATCTTTACTTTCAGCGGAAAAGAAATAGAAGGTTAACCATAAGCACAAAAGAGAAGCGCATTAAATGAGCTTGCCTCTGAATTTTTCTGGGCACATAGTGATTTCAATGACTTTAATACATCCTTGGTCAACATTTTCTGAGCTACAACATCAGATGCAAAAGCCAACTTGACCACAACTTGCAAGACTGAGGTCACCTCTTCAGCTCGGCTAGATTTCAACACCCTTTCAATAGGTTGCATGATGTCAGATTTAATCAATTGCATTGCCACGTGGACATCTGATGCAAGAGCTGAGAGAGCAATGCAAGCTTGCTCAACCTGGCAAAACATCTAACTGATAAGAAAATGCATATCTGAAAACCATGAGTAATCCAAATAAAAATTCCAACATACCACATGCTGATTTTCACTACTTATCATACTAATGAGTTGCCGCACAGCATTCTCATCTTTTCCCACGACTACACAGTTTCCCTCATCTTGCATTATCTTGGCCAAGGCAGAAGCCAGCAAGGGGTGATGACAAGAGGAAAAGCGGAATATGAGAGAGAAGAAGGCGCTCAGTTTATGTCGAGATGCAACAAAGTAAGAACTGTTCTCCATCTACAATAAATACCACATAAAAGTAGACTTCAAACTGACCAGACGAGTAATCAGCAGAATAACCACGACAAGACTCTTGTATTATATACCTCTATCTGTACATTTACTGATCTTAAATTGTCATCTGCCACAATCCTAATGTTTGCAAGAGACAAGTGGCGAAGTTCATGCAACGGCAAAATTTCAGGAAGAAATTCAAGGGGATTGCCAAAAAGCCTTAAAAACACGCAATTCTGCCATAGCCCTGTCAACAAAATGACAGTAAGTAAAGAGCTTTTGAAAAATACATTACACACCATCTGAGATTTAAAAATGAAAATTAGGACAGTGCAGACAGAAGTTATAGATGATAACTGAATGACCTGAAATCAAGAAGAGGCCGAACTAGCTTGTTGTGTTCCAGGGACAATTCAACAAGACCAACACACTGTCTTAATTCAACTGCTTATAGTTTTCAACCATTACAAGCAACAAATTTATTAGCAAAAGAAAAAAAAAAAAAAGTCTTATCAATGTATTGTTTGTAATCATCTGACTTGCTTACTTTCAAGATTTAGATACAGTCGAAGACAAAACTAAATTAATATAATCTGCATACAGAAATCAAAATCCAGGAAAAATTTCAGATCTTACCAGGCACAGAAACAAGCATGTTGTAATCTACAGCTAGAACTTTCAAGTTTTTCAGATCACCAAGCTCAGGTGGCAAAACTGATAGCCTGTTATTATCAAGGTATAGTTTCTCAAGAAGAGGAAGTTGGGTTATCTCCACCGGCAATGCCTGAGATAACAAACAAACATGATAAAATATATTTAATCATACGTGGAACTACTTAGACAATTACTCTTTAATAAGATTCAGTGGTACTGTTTCCTCTAGGGTAGAAAGAGCAACCAGCTGTTCATTAAGACCCTAAGTTAAATTGACACCAAAGAGGCACAAAACTGCATCATTTCTGACTGGAACACATTGGCCAATTCAAAAATCAAGCCAGTGATTTGGGTAGATAGTAAAACTAATTGGCCAACTGTCATTCACACATATTAAATGATACAGACCCAAAATACTCCGTTTAATACTAAACAAATTTACAGTGATTGATAATCTCAATCATTACCTTAACAAAAAGGATTAGAAGACAAGAACATATTTCATGGCAAAGAAATAAGTAAAGTATTATATTTCCTACATAGATTAGAAGTGAAATTAAACATCAGACACGCACAAAAATTGTTGAATGAAATCATAAAATTTAGCCTCTTTCTTGGACTTAACATCTCAACATTTCAACACTCATCCAAATGCAATAGTATTTCGTGAATAGACCATCAATTATCGTGCATAATATAAACAAGTAAACACCAACAGCTTCGATTGTTATAACAATGATGAAAGCAAAAGACTCACTGCAAATCCAAGACCGCAGAGGCTGACCACATTGACATTCCTCCAATGTTCAGCGCAGCCAGACCCTATGGCCACTCCATCTGTTGAGGCGTTGGCGAAATTGGACCTCATAAGCTTAACTAACACACCCATCCCGCCATCATTCTGCTGGCCCGAACCACCCGCCCTCCACATTATCATCCCCTTCAACGGCTCCCTCCTCTTCACCACACTCATTTCCACCTCCACCCCATCCCCTTGCGAATTCCCCAAATCACTCTCCCCGCCATCATCCCCATTAGCCAAATGAGCCCCATCATCAACCCCACTTTTCGAATTGCTCTCACCAGTTTTGCCCCTCTCCCTCAATTCGATTTGAACAGTATCTTGCGGTGAAGGCAAGGCGACCATTACCTGTGACTGAAGCTTCAAAGCAACTTGATCCTCATCGTCGCCGGCGATCCATTCAAGGTCAACCCTAAATCCTAATTGCTCCTGATTGCCGCTGTCCCCGGCATCCTGCAACGACGAGGTAGGAGAGGAGGCGGAGAATGGGGAGGAGGTGGATGACGATCGGGATGACGTTGGCGTGACGTCATCAAGATTGTCGGCGTCGGAACCGTAACTCAATATCAGGTGAAATACTTCCGATGGACGCTTCCAACCCAATCCCCAGGACATCGATAACAATACAAAATTTCAGATCAGGTTTCAATTCTTAAATTTCCTTAGTTATTTGATTAACAATGTAGCGATCTGATTATAATGGAGTCAATAATGTGGATTGAGTGAATCCACATTGGTGAATTTAGCAGTATAAATTATTTCATATTGTGTATGAAAAAATGAAAAGATTCACTGAATTGATTGAGTGTATAAATTACATATATATACGAGATGATTCCATCCAGACGGATTGCCAATGTGCGTGCAGCACCCGTCTGTTATTGTTTCGTTGCACTTGGCGGTAATGGAGTTTTATGTGTTGGTGGAAGAAGCCGATTGACGACGTGAAATGTCAAACGACGTCGTCCCGCACGAGCAATTATTATTATTATTATTATTATTATTATTATTTTGTTTTTCTACTAATTAATAACTTTACAACCTTGATTATAACTTTACAACACCCTATTATTTTACTACTTCATGCGAATATGCATTGCAGATCATGATAAGTGTATTTATTTGGAATTCGATAATCTATTATGCTATTTGTACAAAGTGTGTTTACTAAATTGATTGACAAAAATAAGTGTTATAAAATTCAGACCATTGATTTTTAATGATTTAATTTTTTTTAAAATGATTGGTGTATATATTATTTTGTCAACTAACTTTGTAAACCAACTTTGTACATATAGCATAACTCTTCTATAATTGCTTATTAGTTGTTAATTGAACAGATCTACTTAATTTTGGAATAATATATTAACTGTAGGTAGAATTTCGACTTGAATGCACTTGGGTTCGTTTAGCATGAAAAATGTAAAATTAGAACTTAATTGGAGCTGATTTGGAACAATTGATGATCAATCGCATTTACAATTGTTCAATATGAAAAGTTAAGGAGAAATCATAGGAGAATCACTAGTATCAGGAGTTAAATCTAGTATAAATTGGAGAATTAATTGTAAATTTTTAAAACTTCCAACGTATCAATTACGGATCAATTGTAAATGATGAGGGTCAAAATATAAAGATATAAAGATGAAGGACTAATAGGTAAATAAGAAATTACTCGGTTTGGACAAATAGAGAAAATCAAGGATCATAATGAACAAAAGATAAATTTTGTACCTTACAATTGCAACAGAAAGTAAAAATCTAAGACCATGTGATTGCTCCTCATTACATTGTGCGATCGCATGGTGTAATTTTTCCAGTCCGATATCTTTTTCTAATTTTATTCATTTGTACGGTATAAAAAAATTTGAAAAAAAAAAAATCTTAAATATTTTTATTTGTGTGATTGTCTGAGTTGGATAGTCGTGTCGACTTGTAAATTGATTATTTGGAATTGTTTATAGATAATGAATTGTGAATAGGTGATGCAACTTTGTTAATTTTGATACTTGTATATAAGAGATTGTATTATTTCAAGAACAACTGTCATGATAATCATGGTGCATTTTTTAGGTTAAGTATATTGAACGAAAAAGTTGAATGAATTTTGAACTTATATTGATGAACCAAAATCATAATACATAACACAACCGCTTAACTAATTGAAATAATTAGTTTAGGGGTGGTTGATCCGGTGTTTGGAGCTATTGAGATAGGTGTCGATTCCGTACTTATCGAAAACTTATGTAGAGTATGATTTCGACTAACAAGTTGAAACTAGGTAACAACCATACATTTCAAATTTTATCTCAATTACCTGTCCCAAAAAATAATAGACATTGCACTAGTTGTTTCACACAGAAAAAAGTTACATATATCGTAGTTTATGGCTAGTTTTGAGTAACGAGACGATATCCATCACCAATGTTTACGAGACAATCTACCAAAAAAAGAGGCTGTTTTCAATAAGAGTGAAAACTACAATATGAAAGAAAATATTCTAAAACTACACACAAGAAAGAACACATCAAAATATTTTGAGGCAGTGACAAAATAACTCTAAGCATTATTTTTGTCCCACTAAACATTGGATATTTAATTTGACATTTATATTTCTAGTGAGGTTATTATCCTAGGTGAAGTTTAAAGGTTGGGACATTTAACTCTAAAAAGAATCATCACATATCGAGGTGGTGACTTACATTAGTGAAACTCAACTAAACTTGATCAAGAAAGGAATAAGTGTTGTAAAAATCAACCTTAGAAGGAACTCTCGGATAAAAGATTGAAAAACAAGTTGGAGGTGTGCATGCAAGAAGAAAAAAATGGAACATTTGACTATTAAGGGTCTAGAAATAATCAACCTAAAAATTCATGACGATTATACTGACTATGCACACATACACATTAATCGAACATGGGTTAGGTGAAAATAAGTTTTGGTGGCATTACTTATGAACCTTTTGTTGGAAATATTACCTTCGAGTAGGAGAATAAACAAACCAAAAAAGTAACAAGGAATCAATAACAAGAATTTCGATTCAAAGGCTCAACCGCGTGATCGCTGTCCTCAAACAATATTTGCCCCTTCTCCGGTAAATTCGAGATGCTTAAAGGTTTTCCGGCAAATGGTTTGAAGGATTGATAAAGCCTTGTAGTAGAAATATAAAGCACAAAGTATTTCTACCAACAAAACTTGAGAAACACAATAAAATGAAAGAATATGAGAATGAAATTGTTTAATCTTGTATATGGAGATTGTAATGATTTCAAAGTGTTTATTCATTGAACTAGACCCCTCTATATATAGGCCTAGTTCATATTCACGAAGTGGTGCCAAAAACCAAGTGAAAAGCCTTCAAAAATGAATTTCCAACGGCTAAAAACCGTCCAACGGTCACAGTTTTCGGTCGACCGGTTGGTCAACCGAACTTTTCCGGTCGACTGAATGATCAACCGAAACTCCATTTCGGTCGACCGAAAGGTCAACCGAAAACTCCTGCAACTTCTTGGTTGAAATCCTGCAGAGTTTCGGTCGACCGTAGTACAATTCGGTCGACCGAAATTGTCAGCACTTTTACACTTCTTCATTTGTTGATTTTTAACAACCAATTTCTCAACAATCCCCCACTTGTTCAAAATTAACAAGTCTCATCTTCAACATGAACGATACTCATGCCTAAGGATTAGATATCTTTCGATTTGAATCTAACCATAGTGTAATTCTAACAAAGTAAAGTCGGAATCAAAGGTAGCTTGAAACTTTGAACCAGTTATTCCATGTGACGATACCGGTAAGAACACACACACGAGCACCACGTGTTCTCAAGTTCCTCAAACTCGCTTAGCGCTTTTATGGCCTTGCGCTCATCCTTTTCGACAAACTTTTAAGAGAGTAACTCTAGCTCTCTATTGAGGCGGCACCACCTCGAAGTTCATCTAGGTGAAATTCTTCCAGCATCTTTGTTACTTTTAGAAATGCTTGTGCTCTTAGCACTGAATTTCATTAAGAGCTTGAAGCTCAACCCTCACTTCAGTAACAACCAGCATTATTTAACTAGGATAGGGTTATCGCGGATTTGAATAATGCTGAAACTATCCACATATCAAATGACTTGTTGTTACCCTTTGAACCCGTGAATTACCTTTTGAGTAATGACAGGTAGGGTTGCTATCATTGGTGAATCTTTCTATTTTAAGAGTTTCAACCCCATCCTACTCGATGTAGATGTTACTAAATCTCGATTTAGAGGTTTAGTTAGAGGATCCGCTAGATTCTCGATAGACTTAACATAATTTAGGGAAATTATTCCATCTTTGATTAATTTCCTTATATAGTCATGTCTTAGACTCATATGTCTAGACTTTCCGTTGTATACCTCATTGTATGCTTTTGCTAACGTGGCTTGACTATCACACAAGATAGATATTGAAGATGTATTCTTCGGTCCCAAAGGTATCTCATAAAAGAGATCCTTAAGCCACTCAGCTTCTTTCCCGGTATCCGATAATGCTACGAATTCGGATTCCATGGTCGAGTGCGTTATACATGTCTGTTTCTTTGATTTCCAAGAAACAGCTCCTCCTCCAAGAGTGAACACCCAACCGGAAGTGGATTTATTCTCACCCGTGCTAGATATCCAACTAGAATCGGTAAATCCTTCCAATACAGCCGGAAATTTAGTATATTGTAAACCTAAGTTCTTGGTTTTCTTTAAATACCCAAGAACCCTTCCAATTGCCTTCCAATGGTCATTGCCTGGATTACTAGTAAACCTACTAAGTTTACTAATTGCATATGCTATGTCTGGTCTTGTGCATTGAACTGCATACATAAGACTCCCAATGACACTTGCATATTCTAATTGAGCAATTGCCCTTCCATCATTCTTTACAAGTTTTGAACTTGGATCAATTGGGGTACTTGCTTCCTTTATGTTCAAGTGTTTGAACTTATTTATCACATTCTCAACATAATGTGATTGACTTAAATGGTAACCCCCACTAGTCTTTGTGACTTTGATACCCAAAATGGTATCCACTTGTCCAAGATCCTTCATCTTAAATGTGGAAGATAGAAACCTCTTTGTTTCTTTTATTCCATCCATGTGATCACTCATAATCAACATGTCATCAACATATAAGCATATAAATATCACATAATTATCACACACTTTTGAATATAAACATTTATCTACGCTATTATGTTTAAAACCAAACGAAATTATAGCTAAGTCAAATTTCTCATGCCACTTTTTAGGTGCCTGTTTTAAACCGTATAACGATTTTACTAACTTGCATACTTTATGTTCATTTCCGGGTAGAGCAAAACCTTCAGGTTGCTCCATATAAACCTCCTCATCGAGATCCCCATTCAAGAACGCCGTCTTGACATCCATTTGGTGAACATGCAAATCATGTATCGAAGCTAGTGCAAATAATATCCTTATCGATGTTATTCTAGCTACGGGTGCATATGTATCAAAATAATCTATTCCTTCTCTTTGTCGATATCCTTTAGCTACTAATCTAGCTTTAAAGGTGTTTAGAGAACCATCAACATTATATTTTCTCCTGAATACCCATTTACATCCAATAGGTTTGGATCCGGGTGGTAAATCGACAAGCTCCCAAGTATTATTTGACATTATTGAATCCATTTCATCTTTGATTGCATCTTTCCAAAACATGCTATCACGAGAAGTCATAGCTTCTCTATAAGTTTTAGGATCGATTTCCACATGTAGAACAAATGGAATTGTTCTTACGACATTCAATTCATTTCCTTCTACTAAGTAAAAGGAAATGCGTTGAGAATCAATTTCATCCGGTCCTAAAAACTTCTCAATTCGAGTTCTTTTGCTTCTTCGTGGCTCACTTGACTCATCAACACCTTTAGAAGATGTTTCATCTTGTGTTCCACTTGAGCTAGGGATATCTAAGAGATTTTCCCTCAATTCATTATCCGAAGATAACGAATCCTCAAAGAACTCTACATCACTTGATTCAATAATCACATTGGTCTCTAAGTTTAATAATCTATATGATTTGCTATTGCTAGCATGTCCAACAAAGGCGCACTTAATGCCTCTTGGACCCAACTTGGTCCTATTAGGGTTTGTGTTCTTACAATAAGCAAGACACCCCCACACTTTGAAGTATCCAATGTTAGGTTTTCTTCCTTTCCAAGATTCATAAGGAGAAACCTTAGTTTGTTTAGAAGGAATTCTATTCAATATCCTACATGCACTTAACAAGGCCTCACCCCACAAATTAAATGGCAATTTGGCATAGGTAAGCATGGCATTTATCATTTCAACTAAAGTTCTATTTTTTCTTTCAGCTAAACCATTTTGTTCCGGTGTTCTAGGTGCCGAACATTGGTGAATTATGCCATGTTGTTCACAAAATAAGTTGAAATCACTAGAAAAATATTCACCACCTCTATCACTTCTTAAGGTTTTTATTTTCTTGTTTAGGTGATTTTCAACCTCATTTTTTATACACTTTAAACATATCAAAAGCTTCACTTTTATGTTTCATTAAATGAACATAGGTATATCTAGTGCAATCATCAATAAAGGTAATAAAATACCTATTTCCACCTCTAGTTAACATACCATTTAATTCACAAATATCCGTATGAATTAGTTCTAAGATACTAGATGTCTTTTTTTTTTTTACACTTTGATAAGGCTTTTTAACCATTTTTGCTTCTACACAAGTTTTGCATTTAAAGACATCATTTTCATCATATAAAATTAAATCACATTTCATCATACGTTTCATAGTACCTTTTCCAATATGTCCTAATCTAGCATGCCATAATGAAAATAAATCAACAACATAAGCAAAGTTATTTTTATTCTCATTCAAATTGTCAACAGTACATAATTTGACCATTCCTTCACTAGAATAGCCTTTTCCAACAAATTTCCCATTTAGGGATAATACAAGTTTTCCGGATTCAAATACACTTTTGATACCCGATTTTCCTAAGAGATTTCCACTAACCAAATTTCTAGTCATGTCGGGAACATGTAGTACATTGGTTAAGGTAATGGTCTTGCCGGAAGTAAAGATGATATCCACACTTCCCTTTCCAATCACTTTAGATCGAACCTCATTACCCATTTGAATCTCTTGGTCTCCATCAACTTCATGATAAGTCTTGAAAGAAGATTTGTCATATGATACATGTATTGTAGCACAAGTATCATACCACCATCCGGGAACTTTTCCCTTGATTGCATTGATTTCACAAGTGGTGGCCACAATTTTATCCTCTTTGATGGAATTCACTTTGCCCTCGAAGTTGTTTTGTTTTCGGTGTCTACAATCCTTTGCATAGTGACCAGATTTGCCACACACAAAACAACCTCCTTTTGTCTTCTTCTTGAACTTGTTGAAGTTCGTTGAAGGCTTCCTTTTGTTGGACTTTGTTGGCGGTTCAGTTTTCTCAATTGCATTTGCTTTGGAAGTGCCTTCATAAGAGGTTTCACTCTTATCACGCATTCTTGACTCTTCCTCAATGCGCAAATGTTTTTGCAATTGTTCCAAGGAGTGATCCTCGGAACTATGCATAATTTTCTTCCGGTATCCTTTCCAAGTACCGGGGAGTTTAGCAATAATTGCCCCCACTTGAAAGGTCTCCGGGATTTCAATCTTCACCGCTTTCAACTTGTTGACTAGCACTTGCAATTCATGAATTTGGGGAAGCAAGGGAATATTTTCAAGAAATTTAAAATCGAAGTACTTAGAAATTAAAAATTTCTTGGTACCTTCTTCCTCCGCTTTGTACTTACTTTCCAATGCATCCCATATTTCTTTTGGCGACGTTGTGTTGGTGTAGAGATCATACAATCGATC
Source organism: Osmanthus fragrans (assembly GCA_019395295.1). NCBI lineage: Eukaryota > Viridiplantae > Streptophyta > Magnoliopsida > Lamiales > Oleaceae > Osmanthus > Osmanthus fragrans. The sequence goes on from CM033342.1 coordinate 11,671,207, forward strand.
CGACAAAGAGTTGAGAATATGGCCGCGGCATATTAATTCATCTTCTTCACGCTTCTTTCTATTCACCCTTGATTCATCGGTGTCTTTGTCGGATGGTTCGGGTAGATCTTCCAAGTTCGGATCAAGCACATAGAAGATCTTCAATGCCGTAAGGAGGAATTTCAGTTTGTCTTGCCACCTTGTGAAGTTCGTGCCATCAAAACGATCCAACCGTACCAAGTCTTGATTCATCAACTTTATGGTAGCCATCGTTGTTTCACTCTCCATTGCAAGAATATTGTTTGAGATTGTTGGAAATATTACCTTCGAGTAGGAGAATAAACAAACCAAAAAAGTAACAAGGAATCAATAACAAGAATTTCGATTCAAAGGCTCAACCGCGTGATCGCTGTCCTCAAACAATATTTGCCCCTTCTCCGGTAAATTCGAGATGCTTAAAGGTTTTCCGGCAAATGGTTTGAAGGATTGATAAAGCCTTGTAGTAGAAATATAAAGCACAAAGTATTTCTACCAACAAAACTTGAGAAACACAATAAAATGAAAGAATATGAGAATGAAATTGTTTAATCTTGTATATGGAGATTGTAATGATTTCAAAGTGTTTATTCATTGAACTAGACCCCTCTATATATAGGCCTAGTTCATATTCACGAAGTGGTGCCAAAAATCAAGTGAAAAGCCTCCAAAAATGAATTTCCAACGGCTAAAAACCGTCCAACGGTCACAGTTTTCGGTCGACCGGTTGGTCAACCGAACTTTTCCGGTCGACCGAATGATCAACCGAAACTCCATTTCGGTCGACCGAAAGGTCAACCGAAAACTCCTGCAACTTTTTGGTTGAAATCCTGCAGAGTTTCGGTCGATCGTAGTACAATTCGGTCGACCGAAATTGTCAGCACTTTTACACTTCTTCATTTGTTGATTTTTAACAACCAATTTCTCAACACCTTTTATGAATTGTCAAATATTTTCACTATTTGATGCAAGTAAAGTTATTTAAATCATTATAGTTTTGTTTGTTCATTTGTGTGTTTAAGATAGTCATGATCGAGATGAACAAGAGTTTAAGTTTGGAAGCGTGATAAGTATGTTTTATAGACTTATACTTGCTTATTTATTTCTAATTGAGCAGTTATCTACTTAGTGCCTGTTTGATCCCATTTTTTTAGCTAAGAATGCATTTTGGAATATTAGATTAATGGAGAATGTATGTTAAAAAATAAAGAAAGGTTTTGGGTTTATGTATAATATTATTTTATTGAAAAATATGTGGTTGGAAAGAAGAGAAAAAAAAATGTATTTTGAAAATAATGGAAATCAAACAAGTGATTAATTTTATTATAAAATATATTAATTGTAGGTAAAACTTTGAAAAATGTGAAATTAGAGTTGCGTAGGAGCAATTATGATCAATGGAATTTGCAATTGTTCTATATGAAGAATTAAGTGAGAAAAAAAAAATGGAGAATCACAAGTTTTGAGAGCTAAATTCAATATTTGAAAAGTTTTTGGACTTAATTGCAATTTTTTAAAACTTGCAATGGATCAATTATGGACCAATTTTGGATGGTGTGGGTAGACATATAAAGATCAATTATATAAATCTTTGAAAGGGGGAGAGCCAAAGAGGAACCTTTTGATCGACAATTTCATTTTTTTTTTTTTTGCAAACTTTATAGAAGCTTTGTTACAAAAAAATCTTTTATACATCTACTTCTTGGGTTGAAGAAAAAGAAGAATCAAAGTAGATCGATCAAGGAGTCATTGAAGAGATTCAAGACTTTCAAGATTTATTTCATCTTCTTTCCAAACCATGTTCTTGTAATTCATATGATACTTGAATTATTTTATAGATGTTAGGATAACGTTAAATCCTAATATTTTTTTGAAGCTTTGATATTAAACACACGTTTGATTCTGAAGGATTGTTAGGAGATTAATACTTTTGAAATGTCAATTTCAGATGTTTGATATATATTAATTGATTGTTATATTGTTTACGAAAAATTAGCCGCATTTCACTTTTTTTTCTAATTTATTCTATTATTATTCTGAACTTAATAATAAGATATTATACTTTTAGGATGGGGATTTGCTTTGTTTCATATTTTCTCCAAATGCTTTCGTATCTAAATAATGATTCTCATTTATAAAAAAAAAAATAGAGGCTGGATGTAGATTCATTCTTTACTAGCAATAAAATAAAATAAAAAATCTAGCATCAATGTGAAAAATTTTCTTTTATGCCATAATGATTATCTTATCATATATCTTAATTATTTTTGAACTCTTACTTGATAATTTTGAGTGTGAAGAATAAAAATTTGAAGGGATTGATGTACTATAACAATATGCACGTAAACATTTGTAAATAAGATTATGGTTCCGTTTCTTTGCCATTTTGTTCCTCATTTTTAGAAGCAATTAGACTGATGGTGGCCCCACCTGGCCGGGATTTTTTTACCGGCCTCTCACATTTTGGCATTTTGCAAGCTTCCAACGGTAAAAATATTCATTTTCATATGGAAAGAAATGGAAAACAAACAGAGGCTATATAAAAGATCAACATAGATCGTGATAAAAAAAAAATTAAATTAAATTTAGACTAATAATATATTGAAGACCTCACTATTAGAGTCCAAAAAGGAAAAAAAAAAAGTTTTGAGCCAAAAGAGGAAGGCAAAAGGTATAATTTCAAGTATTTGGACCATTGATGCTACACAAACACAAACACATCTAACATCATGTTCATACAAAAGCTAAAGAAATTTCAAAAGTGAGTTCTAGAGAGATAGTAGTTTCATGGCCAATCAGTCCATCTCAAAGAAAGATGGAAAACCAGTTGAATTATAGAATGATATAAAAACATTCAAGTGGCAACCAACCAACCAATTCAAGAACAAATATCATTATTTAGGGCGTGTCTGGGTGCACTGGTGATGAATTTTTGGACTGTTGCCGAGTAAAAAATCAACCATTGATTGTATTTTTAATTGCAAAACTCTGACAGCCTGGATGTACCACCTCAGGCCATTTACCCACTTTTTCCCAAATTACCCTCCTCATTACACGTCCCAACAACTACAAGAAAAATACTCTCCCAACTCTAAATGCTTCTCCCTTCCATTTACCTGGAACTTGCCCATAGTCACAACAAAATCACCAGTGATTTACTTCCAAGATCCGTACCCACGAAACCTCCTTCCTGAACGCCTTTCCTGGACCAGATTATTGTGACAACTCCTTCCCTTTGGGTGTACTCACGATGCTGGACGAAAAGAGTATTCCGTTGCTGGGTTACGATTTTTCTTTCAGCCAAGAGACACAACGCTCACCACCATGGATCCACGATTGTCAACAGTAAGGGTCAAAGTTGTGTCTAATTTCCATTTCCCTCGTCATAGCATATTACCTCATGACCGTCCCCCAAAGAAATTCACAATCTGACGTTTCATCGTTGTCTTCGCAGATGGGTTACATAGGGTCGACATCTACCTCCAATTTCTCTACACCAAGCCAGACCCAAGCATCGGCCCGAAAGAATGCCCATTGGAGCAAACAGGATAACGAAATTTTCATCGGCGCTTGCAAGACTGTGACCGCCAACGGTCACCTAACGGGAAGTACTTCACGAAACACGGTTGGGACCAAGTGATCCAATTGTTCAACAAGCAGTCTGGCTACATCTGGACAAAGTAACAGTTGAACAATCATTGGGATTGTCTCCTTCAAAAACATAAACGAATCACAGAGCTAGTGAACTGTAGTGGTGTCGAGTACATCTCCACAACGGGAACAATTGCTGCCTCGAATGAGTGGTGGGAGCGTAAGATTGAGGTACCCAGGTTATAAGTGTAGTATTTCCAATTATTTTGGGTCTTTGTACACAATTTACTTCATTGAAGCATGTTACAGTTGCACGTCCAGTACCCGTTCATACATATCACACCATTGTATTACACAGACGCATATGCACGTAGAGACAATCAAGATTAGCTTGTCATGTTTGAGTGGAAAATGGTGGAAAACAAACTGGTTTATTCGATTAATCCTTACTCTATCCGAAATGTACGTTGCCTGATTCTGTGTCGCTTTATTTTGTGGTGCTGGGTATCAACCCATCTTTTCCTATGTATGGCGCTTGGACTTGTGTGAATTTGATGCGTTTAGAGTGTTAGAAATATTATATGGCATTACAAATCGACTTCACCTCTTACGTTTTTCCGTTTAATGACAAAAATATTACTGCATTACAGTAAGCTGCTTACTGAACCTCAACTGGATTAAAAAAATTCATCAATCGTTGTGATAATTAAGCAGCTACCAATTGAGATTTTTTTTGTGTTCACAATGATAAATTGCTAGTTTTTTGGTCTATACTTAGCAAATTGCTTCTCAGTGTAGGGAGTACCATGCTATAGAGCAACATTGCTGCCCAATCCTAGATGCTCATACATGGAAGTTATAACATATGATTATTTTTTTATCTCCATTTTTAAGATTCACTTCTGTAGAAGGGGGGCTAACATCTTGCTGGGGGCTTAAAGCCATTGTTGATAGCATGTTGAGGGGTGATGTTTGATAAATTTTGCTTTGGAATATAAGCTCACGAACTGAAATGATTTTAATGGGACTAAATTTTTTTATCTCGCGCTTCTCTTCACCTATTATAATATTTTATTCACTCCTACCCGTATGGTTCATTTCTGTTACGTGATATTGGTTTGCGCTGTTCCTGTTGGTTTATTCTTTTATATTGTAAACGTTGAATAGGAGAACAAGGACTACAGAGAATACAAAGACAAAGACTGCAGAGAGGTATACAGCTACAAGGTGTTGCTCGGGGATGCCTTCGACAGCGATAAGTATGCGGTCGCACCGTCACTGATGTGTCGGACAGGATTTGCAATGTTTGAGGATAGTGGTTACGAAGACCTGTACGACACTCAACCAGACGACGAGGAGAACAGTGGGTCTAGTGACGAATGGGACAAATCGACCCCACGTGCAACAAGCATGGACGTCTCCAGGCCGCAAAGTGGAGACAAACGTCGTTCTGGCAGCAAGAACGCAAAAGAGAGCTAAAGTATCCGCCAGGGATTTGTCGTACTCTGTCGACCACGGAACCTCCGCAAGTCTACAAGTAGCTGAAAAAATCGAAATTTTGGTGGGTCCTCCGGTGATTGCTTAGAAGACAATCATTGCTGAGTTGCTTGCGACCGACAGACTACAGAAAAAGACGGACTTGTACTTCTAGACTTGCAAGTTCCTGAGCAAACGGGCTAACAGAGAGATGCTTGACATGCAGGACGACGTGAATGAGAAAATGGACTGAGTCGAGTGGAGCTGGTAGGATGACAACAAACGACGACCATGATGAGGGGTGTAGCGAAAAAATTAAAAAAACTTTAGGGCTGATTTTTGTGTCGTATCAATAGTGTTTGTAGAGTTTTTTCTTCTTTCTCGTAGCTGGACATGTCATGAGACATATTTGGGTGTGTACTAATAATATTTGCATTCTGAAATTGTATCTGTACTTTTAAATTTGGTGTCCATTTTTTTCACACCATTGTCATTTCCTGCATAAAGGTTCACTACTTTTTTTTTTCTTTATCAAAGAATCTTCCAACATTCATGATGATCCTACAATTAGACTTACCATCATTAGTGTTAGTACCGGATATCTATAGGTGTGTTATGTGGTCTATAAAATCAAACATTCAACCAATCTCTTCACAGTTGTAAAAATAGAAATAGTTCTTGTAGTTTTCTCTTGCTACTCCTTCTCTGAAATATTATTTGAGATCAGTGACACTTCGACGTGTAATGACCCGTTATGATTTCCATTGTGAGCTCTTTGTCACGCTCTGATGATGAAGACGATCTCGACGAAGAGGAAATTTTGCAAGCACTCGAGGCAGACATAGTGGAATGGTTTCGCTACTATCAACAAGCAGAAGTTGACGTTGCAGCGTACTACCTCGAACTGAGAAGTCGAATTAAAAGGTTCCCATTTGCGAGAAACGGACACATGTTCATGCTGGATGTCATGAAATATAATCTGAAAAAATGTTTTTGCAGAATTTCGGATGTATCCCGCAGAGCTGCGAGCATTCATGCATTTATTCCGCGACGAATACGGACTACGTAGTAGCCAGCACGTAGACGTGTATGAACAAGTTGGGATGTTCTTGTACATATTATCACATGAAAAAGGGCACAGACAGGTTCAGACAATATTCAATCATTCTTTGGAAACTGTTGGACACTACTTCAAGACTGTGCTTCAAGTCGTCGTGCAACTTAGTGAACGAGTAATAAGACCTGATTTGACTATAATCATGGTGCAGAGCATCACGTACCAAATATCAACAAGTATCCGCTAATTCAAAATTGCATAGGTGCGATTGACGGAACGCACGTCAAAGCTGTCATGCCGCAGGACGAAGGAGTGAGTTTCATCGGAAGGAAGGGCATTCCCACACAAAATGTGCTTGCAGCATGTGATTTCAATTTATGTTTCACATTTGTGCATGCAGGGTGGGCGGGGACCACGCACGATGCACGCATTTTGGCACGAGCTATAAATAGTCCTGATATTGATTTTCCACATCGGCCCCTGAAAAATATTATCTTATCGACTCTGGATTCGCCCGTAGACCGGAGTACATGGCTTCATATAAATGGTCGGATATATTGTATCATTTCCAACAATTCCACGACGGCCAGACGGGTCGGAGACGAGCCTTTCGAAATGCACGTGAAAAATTTAACTACGCCCATTCATCATGCATGAACGTAATAGAGCGTATGTTTGGTGTATGGAAGAATCGCTGGAAAATCCTCGATCGTATGCCAAGTTACAATTTCAAAGTGCAAATTGATGTTGTCCTAACTACTATGACAGTACATAACTTCCTTCGTCGGGCAGGCGTTCTCGACGAGGCATTCGCAGCTGTGAAGACGGATCCGAACGCGGCGGAGGTAGATCTTCCAGATGCATATCAAGAAGCCGTTGCTGAAATGATTGAACCAGAAATGCAACGGAATGCGTGGGATCGTTTTCGTGATTACTTGGCTCAAAGTCAGTAAGCTTGTGTTCGTAAAACAACGTCGTTGTCGTAATCAATTATTTTGTCTATTTCCCTTTATTAACTATTTCGTGTGTATGAACCGTTGTAGTGATTTGCGGTTTGGAAAATTAAAAAAAAAAAAATATGCGCATTTTATCAGCCACAATAGTGGAGACGTTAATTTGCAATTGTCTTCTCCATTTACATGAAAAATTACGTTTTCGTGCTAACGAATTGGTCTACTGATTTGCGAACATGAAAATGTTAAAAAAAAATATATTCTAATTTTCGTTTTATAGGGACGTGAATCTGCTATGTTCTCTTGGTGGTGGGCCCACCAACCCCATTACTGTGGGAAGCAACAGATTATGCATACCATTTTTTCAAAGGCTGCCAATGTTTTATACAAATGGTCAAAAGGTGATTAGAGGTGAGAGAAAGTGGAATATTTGCACATGGCATGAAGGATGGAATGGTCATTTCTCCTACAAATTTGTCATTTACATGCAAGGCAACTATGTCAGTGGGCCATCTGATTTGATTGGAAAATTGATTTTTGTTTTTGCAAAAGCGTTCTCAGACACACCCTTAAACGTATTTGACATTGGAACAATTAAAAAATTTAAAAAAGAAAACAATTTAGTTCGAACAACAAATTACTCAAGAAGAGTTGCAAAGAGTTAAATGGAATTGAACAATAATCATACTGAACATAATTTATGATTGTATCTTTTCAAGTTGAAAGTTTTAAATTGAAGAAGAGAAAAATATGATTTGAATCAATCGTTCAACGCGCATTTGCACATTTAATTTAACCCATATTTGATGGAAATTAAAATCAAAATTTAGTAGATTTTGATAAAAATTGATGAAATGAGTCTCATAAAATATATGATTAAAATTTGTTGTTGACTTTAAGTTAGATTAAATTTTAAATTTTAATTTGTTTATACTTTTATTAAATATATTGACAATTGCAAGGTGAATTTGAGAGAGAGAGAGAGAGTTTAATTTGCAAGGTTAGTTTTAGGACTAAAGTCACTTTTACATCAATATTTGTACATTATGATGGACATGATCTTTGGTTTCATATCTTGATTTGTGAACAATATTTTTTTTTTTAAACTGTTCAATTGTGTACTGTCACATGACAAAACGTAAAATTTGGTGTACACTATGATGTACATCAGGCATGATTGTAATTTTAGTGAGAGGAGAGTAATAATTATCTTTTGAGGGAGAGATAAGATGCTTATAGAAAGGGAAGAGTAATAATTTGAGTAAACACTTGGTTTAGTCGTTTTTATTTTGAGAAATGCTTGATGTACATGAGCAGGATTCACAGAATCCTGTCAGACAACTCACATTGGGGGTGTGGGATGGGTTATTTTTTGACATTTTTTTATTTGGGTGGGCTTCACGTATTGTGAGGTTTCCGTGAAGAATAATCATGTACAAACAGAATTATTCTTATATTTTGCACTTTCATTCGACTTTTCTCTTTTTCAATAAATATTGAATCATTGACGAAAGTATCATTAACTTCCTCCAAAAGTCTCTTTGACTTGTGTAAATATGTATTTAATATTTTTTGTTTATAAATTGGAAAGAGTAATGTTGTTTTGTTAGATATTTTAAAATATCAGGGATGACACATCAAGTTGTGCAAAAGATGATTAGATGGTAGTATTGATTATTTTTTAAATAATTCAATGATAGAAAGTGATGTAACATTCTCAAATAATTTTGGCTGCTAAGCATGATTGAATTGGAAATGACATTGTTGAAATAATATAAACATCATCCATAAAATGATTCTCAATTCATACTATACCTAGCCCTTGTTTAATCCCCATTTTATAAATCAAATTTTTTCTCAAATTCTTTTTTAATCGTACATTTCCTTAATCCACAATTTTATCAACTTTTAACTATATATTTTATCAACTTTTATTAAAATAATCTACTAAAAATCTAATTTTTATCTAAACCCAAACAGGGGCTTAGAGATAGTTTGATGTAAAATTTTGAGAATGTTTTGTAAAAAATGATTTTTTTTGAAAAATATTGTTATAAAGTAAATAAAAGTTATGAATCTAGGTATAATATTATTTTAGTAAGAGAATATACGATTGAAAATGCGTTTAAAAAATAAATTTTAATAAATCTCAATTAAACTGGGCTTAATATATTATAAAATAGATTTTTTTTAATGTTTTGATTTACCTATTATATTTCATTCCTTTATTTTCTTTTCATCTTTATAATTTGTTATTTGCCTCTTATATTATTCTAAATTGAATAACAAAATGGTAGAATATTATTTTCCAGAAACATTTACTAGAAAACATATCCATTTCCTCTAGAAAATTATGTTTGGCAAGTAAAATACTTTTTAAAAGTCAAACCACCTTTTATTCACATCATTGTTCTATGTTTTCTACGCTTAAATTTTTCATAGACCCACTTATAAAAGTTTAAAAACTTAATCTTGCCGTATTTATGCCTTTTAGATACTGATCCACGTACTTTGTGAAACCTACAAGTAATTCTCACATATCCATCACATATTCTTACGTGTTTATAGGCACAACACTTGAAAAACATATGCATAGATAGCCTCCCTAAATAAACCTTTTATTTGAAGGTAAGGTCTACACCAAAGGCTATATATTGCTGATCATTTCACGTTTACTTAACGGTTTAAAAATTAAATTTTTTAATTGTAATAGTCAAATAAATTGAAAATAAGCATAATAATAACATTGTGTGTGTGTGTGTGTGTGAAGATAAAATTTATTTTGAACATAAATTATTCACATGGAGTACTAAGCCATAAGGATAAGCTCGCAATTTGAATCATTTCTGGACATTGCCGCTCCAAGGCAGTATGGCAATTGAACTGCAGACGACTAAAAATCAAATTTTAATTTCCACCAAATAAAGATGTGTACCAAATTTCCATGTATTCTAGCAATACCATGTTCCATTTCGTCAACATTAACCCATAAAGGAATTTCTAATGAGAAAGAGAACAAAGAAAAAACCAAAAACTCGATTTTTGAAAACCATATATTTTCACAACCAACCAAATAAATAAAATTAAGAAAAAAATGAACCAAAAATGAGTACTCCCAACTCTTCAAATAGAAAGAGAAAATTATAAGCAAAGTTAATCAATAAACCAAACTACAAGCAAATTATAGTAGTAGTACCAGAAAGAAGCTGTAGGTATTGATCATGAGATATGAAAATTCTTCAACTTTTGGACAAAGACGACAACATGTGAATTGCCGTTAGAGAGCGAGAGGAGACTGCTGGAGAGAAGTATAGTTAACAGGATGACGAGGAAGGAAATTGTCGGAATTGGGGATTTTGTAAGATTGGTAAAGGTTGAGAATTGAATTTTGCTTCGGTTTTGCTTTGCTGTCGAAGAGTTCTGAAATTGGAGTACAATTGAGAGGTAAATAGTTTTCTGTGTTTTGAACGTTAACCTCGTCTTCCAAAATGTGAAACCAAACAAATTTTGAATCTTTTATAAAACTAAAAACGAAAAACCAAACACACCCCCAACTTTTTGAGAAGTCATTACCACTTTCCAATATATAAATTTTCACTATATTCAGACTTAGCCAAACATGCTCCAATTCTACCCCCCCCCCCCCCCCCCCCCTTTTTCCCGGTACCCCACCATGCCCATAAATATATACACATACAAGTATTACAAGTAGAAATGCCAAATTCAAGATAAATACTTATTGAATAAATCATATGTCAATGGATTAATGAAGTAATGTCAGATAGTCAATTAGAACCTCATGTGAAATTCCAATTACAAATCCAGCACTCTAGCAGCTGAAGCAAATATTTCCTCCAGTTTTTGTTTCACTTCATCCTCAGCGAAAACAAACTCGATGGCGTTCATTGCAAGCTGAAACATTTCCCTCTTCCCGAGACCTTGTTATTCAAAACGTATATAAAGGTCAAAATGATGCAGAAAATATCGTTAGATCATACATGCAAAAAACATAGCACCCACCGAATGTAGACGAGGCAAGGGCATATTCAGCAGATAGGCTCGTAGAGAAAACCCCAACGTCATCGGTGCAAAGGATTAAGGGGTGACTCGATTTATATAATTCAGCTGCAAAACAGAAACTCTGCAGTCACAAAATCGAAATGGTAATTATTCAAATTCATAAAAGAATCAAGTATGTGCATGTTTGATACACCGTCTGTACAACACTCTGTATAATTAACACAATTTTTCCTTCTTTTCCTTAATTTCTTCCTGACCCGGGTACCAAGCATGTCATATATTGCTACCCAGGATTAAAATACAAATCCCCAGATGGTATTGAGACACACTTAAAATATCTAACCAAAATGATGGACATCCACAGAAGAGATTGATTCGGTTTTGATGTTGGATGTCAAACAAATCTCAACCTGTAAGAATGGAGGAAAAAATACATGAAAATATCAGCGGGCAAAACACACACGCACGAGGCATGAGGTGTAGAAGACAATGATGGTCTACGACTACCACAAAACAATAGGATTTTATAATAATGTTGGTAATAGCAATACTATCTCAAGATAATCGACCAAAATTACTTTTGTTCTATCCGCCAAGGATGGTTGTAATAAATAACAGAATTAATCTGGTTAAACAAGGAAAATGCAACCAAAGTTGACAGTACAATGAAACCAAATGATAACAGGGAAGATGGTGCTATGTTTTTTTTATCCTCAATTACGTAATGAAAGGGAAATGCATATCCTATTTAAAAATGAATAACGGAGTAATGGGTATGAAAATCTGACCGGAATCTTGGACTTCTTCAACTTTTCCCACTCTTCATCTTCAAAGCAACAAGCATGTCCAATTCTCATTGGAAGAAAATCAAGCATTGCATGGATTTCCTCTGGATTGGGCACCTATAAGCACTAAGTTATGGAAATAAACTATTTAGAGTTATTCTAGCAATAGCACTATGAAAAAAACTAGCAGAGATGCAAATCAAATGCACCTCGCCACAATGCAGAGTAATTGAAAGTCCTTGCATCTTAGCTAACTCTAGAGCTGGCAAAAATGTTGACCTGTTACAATCAGAGATTACTGCTTATTACTACGTCTACAGGAACTAGAAAACAATACTGATTCAATATCAGTATAAAACCACAGGTAGTGTAGAATACCATTCACCGATGAAGGGGTTGCCAGATAGATCGACACCCACTACCCCAAATCGACTCATTTCCAAAGCAAGGTTAACCTACGCAAAGAGCAATGATTAAAAGCCTCAACCATTTGAACAATGTAGATACCTAATACGTCTCAGTTATCACATTACAGTAATGGTATTCCGGTAAGTTGGACTCAAAATTATTCAACACTACTAAGAAAAGAAAAGAAATCAAAATTTTATATGTTGCAATTGTCCTGTCCAGTCCAAATCCAAAGGTGTGAACCAAATATACTCAACGTACAGTTTCCATTGCAGCTTCAGTGGTCTCTCGACGATCTATGCTGAGAAGAAATCTCACGAATATCTTCTTCCTTCCAGTTCTATTATATGTTTCATTTACAGCAGGAGTTTCTGCAAACAATTCATGAGAAAGATCAACTTCCACCATACTGACAGCCCTTACGCCCTCTAAAACTGCTTCCATGTATGAGCGCTTGCTCATCCCTTTTGAATCATTCCTCTGCATTAATGAAGTTGTGGAAATGAGGGTATTTACGTGTCAAAGCGGCCATTAGAAATCAGAAAATTCATAACACTGACTATCCCAAAGGCTTAAATTCTACAAGGCAACATTGCCATAGACTGTAGTGCATTCTAAAGAAATGCATAGTATGTATCACATAGGCTTAAATTCTAAAAGGCAACATTTCCATAGATTGTGACATACATTCTAAAGAAATCCAATAGTAGTTATCACACAGGCTTAAATTCTACAAGGCAACATTGCCATAGATTGTGCCACTCAATCTAAATAAATCCAATAGTAGTTATTTTTTCATCTTGATGGATGTTTGATCCCGCAGTAACATTAAATAATACATTTTTCATTAAAAGAAGAGGTATTTATACCTTCGGAGTCGTTCTTAGTTCCAAATAGACAACATTTTCAGAAGCAAAATCTTCAATCACCTGTAATTGGGCATAAAATGCAAACACAATTGTGAAAAGTCTGGAGCTCAAACCACATAAACTGTTGAAATCAGCAAACCTCTTTGGTAATCCTTGTGACAGTTTTATGGTCAGTAGTAACAACGTGGATCAAATCAAACATCTTGAACACTTCACGGAGTGAACGATCATCTACATTTATAGAGATAGAATAATTTCTAGGTCATAATTCATGGCAAAAAATGCGATTAAGTTACTAGTACAAATGTTTTAGAGAAAAAACAGGCTTACTTTTCAATATTACATTCTCCACATCTGAAAAAACTACAGTGCCCCTTCTACCCAGTTCTCCAGCAAGTTCACTGTATACAAAATTAGAGCCCAACAAATGATGTGTCAAAACAAACTAAAAAATCACCATCCACAAATGTGACAAAATATCAGTACAATAATTCGAAATTAAATTTTGTGTATTAAAGATTACTTTTTCATTTTAACTTATGAGAAAAAAGACATATTGTCACTTTTTCATGTAAATTGAAGATGCGGGTATCTTATTATGTGTGCGAAATCTACGAGGAAAAAGATAACAGTAGTGCCACTTTTACCCAAATCTACAGCAAATTCACTGTATACAAATTAAAATCCAACAAATGATATGTTAGCACAAACAAAAATCACCATCAAAACATTTGACAAAATCCAATAATTTCATTCAAAACACGGATTTCTAATTTTGTGCGCGAAGATCAGATTTCATTTAACTACGAGAAAAAAAAATAATTATGACAGTTAATTGAGGTAGGATTAGGTATACAGTAGAGTGGAGTTTCTGACGGAGCCATTGAGGTGAGCATGTAATTCAATCTTTGGCATCAACTCCCAACACTCCATTTTCACTCTCACTGTGCGATTTTGTGCCTGAATTTTTTCTTCTTAAATTTTTCGAAATAGCAAATAAAGCATAAGAATATCCAAAACGTCTCTTCAGTATTTTTGTGCTTTTCTGACACGGAACGGGCGCCAGCTGACTCCGTTTGGCTATGATCTTGACTGATTTGGTCTTGTTTGGCCAAACTATGTAAGTTTCAACTTATTAACCGATATGTTTGTAATTAACCAAACAAGCAAAATGTTCAGGGCGTTCTCTTCGTATTTCAATTTTGTGTTTTGAATTCGTTTTGTGTTTTGGATGTCCATTTTGAGATTATTGAAAACTCGTTCTTTTTGTCATTTTGAAAAAATATTTCTCAACCCGTGTTTTTTGAGTTTTAGCAGATTTGTGAAGAAAACAGCCAAAATGTAAAAAAGTTGTTTTCTGTTTTCTTCACAAAATTTTCAGCCGTTTTCAAAAACTCGTTTTCGAAAATCGGAAAGAGAACGCGTTTTCAATATTTTGAAAAATCGAAAACAGAAAATGGCTCGAAAATAGCAAAGAGAGCGCCCTCTTCGTAATTTCAACTTTTTAAAGCTTAACTAAAATTGTTCTGACATATATTTTCAGTTATATAATTATGAGCATGTTTGATTCCCATTTTGAAGAAAAAAATGCATTTGAATAGTTGATTGGTGGAGAATGTGTGGTTAAAAATTAAAAAAAAAAATTGGGTTTGTATGTAATATTATTTTATTGAAGAATGTGTAGTTGAAAAAAAGAGAGAGAAAAATGAATTTTGGTAAAAAGAGAATCAAACAGGGGCTATATTGTATAATACTGTACAATATGTAAAATTGAAAAAAAAAAAAATAATAATAATAATAATTATAAAATTTTATAGTAAAACTAATAACTGTAAAACTACATCTCTCATCAATTAATTGATTCAATAGCTATAGTCACTTCACCAAACATGACACCGCAGTCCCGATTATCTTACCACAATGAAATTCCCAAAACACAATATTCCTATTTGAATAAAAATCCTAAATCTGTAATCATCTTTAATTGATTCCCCATCCATAACATTACTAGCTTCCTTCATATCCAAATCTAATTTTTTTTTTCATATATCGTGCCAAGGAATCAATGTCCATACGGAAATTTCGCGGGTTTCAAATTTTTTTAGCATTTTTGTAATCCCTGATAGTCGTGAAAACATTTACCGTCCCATGTAAAAGGTATCATTATTGAATCTGAATGGTTGTAGCAAAATGTTTTGTACTAAATTTCAATTTCAATTCCAATTTTTTTACCGAGAATATTTAGTATGGATGTTTTTACCTCGTCCTTACACTACTTAGGTTTTAGTTTGGGAATTTTTTTTTTTATTTTTGCATGATCTGGATGACACATTGATCTCATTTTGTGAAGATGTTAGCTAGGGATGGCAATGGAACGGGTTCGGGGCAGGACACCTCCACCCCACCCCACCCTACCCTGTCCCGTTTTCCTCCAACTTCACCCCGAGCGGGGCAGGGCGGGGACGGGGCAAGAATTTGCCCCATTTGTTGCCCCATTTAATTTTTTTTTTTTTTTTATATTTTCAAAAATTCGAGTTATGTTATTATTTAAAGTTTAACCATTGACTCAAAATCTAAAAATCATTCCATATATTTTTAAAAAATTCTAATATTTTCGATCAAGATATTAACTTTGATTAATTGGTATAAATCTCAAAAAATATTTATTTAACTATCATGATTCATGATTCATAATTTCAGATTAATAATTTAATTATAATAAAAAAATTGAATGACCAAATTTATAAATGATATAAATAATTGTTAGTTATGTAAAATTTTAAATACATTCAACAATATTTTAAAACTAACCATTTATTAAAATTCTATTTTTAATTATTTTTTTCACGGAGACAGATTTTTTAGGTCACATTAGGGGCGGGGCCCCGTCGGGTCGGAACGGGGCGGGTTAAATTGTCATCCCTAATGCTAGCATGCCATTCTGTTGGTTTTAATCATAGTTCGTCGTTTTCTAAATACATTGTTATCTATATTGTCATATTACAAAATATTCTGAAGTGCTTGATTCCAATTTTACATTTACTTTTTCAGTTATGCCACAATCAACGTAATATTACCTACTTCATACTTATTTTTTTGGGGCATATACATAACTGGTTAGTATGTGACACAGAATCATCGAATCAAATGAAAGAGTCGCTTTGTTACGTAAAAATTGCTTATCAGTTCCTAAAGATATCACAGTACTGTTGGAATTAGGACTGGGCCGATCCGATTTGGTTCGATTTTAACGAGAACTGAACCAAACCGGACCCGAATTTTTCAGGTATTTAATAAGTGGAACTGTCGGGTCCAAATTTAATTATGGAATCATTCAGGTTAGGTTCGATTCTCAGGTTCTATACTATAATTATATTTTTAATATTTATAAAGTTATATTAATTCAACTAATGACATGTACAATCTTAACTCTTACAAAAAATTGTAGTGTAATCTTATGTGTCTTTTATGTCTATCTTTACTGAATTCTTCATAGATTTGACTGTGAAAATCATAGGAAGATGATGATAGCGAGCTTACAATAATTAAGAGAGACGTTATCGAGTTTAAATTCGATTTCTCCAAAAGAAACAACACTATGGTAAAATAACAAATTTGGATAAAACGTATGTCAATTTGATTAAATTGGGCTTGAACTGAAAATTAGAAATAGGAAAATCATATTTTTGGATTAGCAAATTTATTTAGAAAATAATAAAATAACTAAGCTTATTTAAAATAAATAAATTTAAAAAATTAGGGAGATTCGGTTCTTTATCAAGAACCGAGAACCGAACCTGTCGATTCTCGATTCAGATACCCGTTCGAGTATTTAACTTAACAAAAATCGCTCGATTCGACTCAGTTTGGTTCGGGTCTGGTTCAGTTCAGGAGTTTTGCCCAACCCTAGTTGGAGTAAAAATGTAATGAACTGTTCATAATTTAAAGTCTATGTAAAAATTAAACTTCAAGAGTCGGGCATTTCGTGTATTTTCATGTGGAATCGGGTTTCATTTCAAATGGCGATGTAAGCGTATATATGTAAATAGTCCTTGAAAATTCCATTGCTAATGGACAAGAATCACATTCAATTCAAAAGGACCCAAAAAATCGAGTTTCACAAACAGAGATACAATGGAGAAGCTTGAGAGATTGTATATATATATTTTTTTTGTTGGTACTTAACATTTCTATAGTTGAGCTGCTGTATCCTTGTTTATAGAGGAAGCTAATGTAATCATCGTGTTGAATGTCATAAACTGCACCCTGTTCTTGGATTTTTTTTTGCCTGAATCAAGGTGACTGAAGAATATGATGACATTTTAACAGCGTGGAAAAAAAATAAATGGAAATAATATGACGAACCTAGTTGAATTGATGTACTTACCAATCTACAAACCCAGTTCCTAGTATCAGATTAGGGAAGACAATGTTTGTGTTGTAATCAAACCTGATAATCCCAGCTCCATTTAATTCATCGATGATGGAGTCCTGATCACAACTTCCTACACAATACACAATTTTTCCTTTTACTTTATTCTGATTTAGCGTCCTATATTCGCAAGGATTGTAACAAAAAACCATCTCAACTTAAGTGTTAATAGTATTTTCAATTTGATTTTGAAATCTCCATATGTTCACTCCTTTAATTGTCATTAAAAAAATTCAGTTACATATCCAAAAAGGGAAGTGCATTAGACCGTACTTTTGGGATTCTAATGGATTTATGTAGTAAGTTTGGTTATCAATTGAGTTTAATAGTATAAAATGAATTATTATACATTAATAAGGTATATATGAATTTTTTTTTCTCTAAAAAAATCAAAATTAAAAACATTTTGCCTGTTTGGTTAGACGGACAGGGCCTCCGTCTAGTATAACTCATATAACTGCATGATAATTATAATTGGATGATACTACTGTACACTTTTGGTGTACATAATGTATTACACCCCCTCACATGGAAGGGGTCAACATATAATTTATTGCATGTAGACCCCCCCAAATGTGAGTGAGCGTAATTTATTATGTACACAAAAAATATACAAGTAGAATTATTCATTATAACTATACTTAATAGATAATTAGCCCCTATTTGACAATTTTTTTTTTTAGAAATTTTCTCATAATTATTTTCAACCACACATTCACAACAAAATATTCTTCACATAAACTCAAAAACATTCCTATTTTTTAACCACACATTTTTCAAAAATTTATTATTCAAAAACTTACCCTACACAAAAAATGGTTGTTAAACATGGGCTTAAAATGTACCAATGAGGACATGTTTGATGTAAGTTTTTCGAGAGTTTATTTTGCCTTTATCTGGGCCCCATTTTGGAGAAAAAATGTGTTCTAGAATCGTTATTTTTTAGAGAATGCGATATTAAAAACATGACTTTTAAATCAACGAATAACACGTGATATGTATATCAAAATCAGTTATCTATCCACTACTAAGCGATCACTACCTGTCACTCTATAGAATAACTCAAAGCCTCCACAAAAATCTATAAATAGTCCCGTCTAAGAGAAAGGAGAGCATGTAAATTCAAACATCTTCCTTTCAAATAGGCAAATATTTCCCTCAACAAGTTGTTTCTCCCAAGAAGATTGGTTTTGTTGAAATTATTGAGAAGATCAACTACAATACTTACTGTCCGAAGCTGCCTAGCCATGTTCATACTTATGATGTCTTCAATGTCAATTAATTGGTTCCTTATGTGAGTGATTCATCATCCGATGATGTTCGTTTTAATTTGAGGATGAACCTTTTTGACCTTGGGAACAAGGGGGTACAAGTTGTGCTGATGCATTCTTAGCTTGCTGTGAGAATGAGCAATGCAAAAAAGTCTACTTGAAGGACCAACTCATGGCCACGAGTCAATTTGTTCTTACCGTCTGACTACTGAGCTCAGATTCAAATTGCCCACTAGAAAATCTCTTGGGATAATGATATCTCGATGAAATGATTAACACACACACACACACACACACACACACACATATATATATATATATATATATATATATATATATCTATATATATATATATCTATATATATTATTGTGAGTATATGATGTGAAAATGTTTTGCGTTGATTCCCAAAGTACTGGGTCAATGTTCTAAACAATTTTTCATTTATTGGAACATCAAAGAATTTGACCTAGTAATTAAAGATACGCCATCGGCTTAGGATTTAAGTGACTCGTTCGATGATCGAGTAGAGAACGATCACGAATAAATCATCTTTGTGGTCACATTCTATATATAACAAACAAATCATAACAATGATTTATTTTCATTTAGATAAAGCATCCAATTTTATGTATCATTTGTGAACGATATTTTTTGATTGCGTCACAAATTACGTCTTAGAATCTCGGGGCACATCCAACTTGGCAAAGGACGGGCATTGTTGGGCTTGCAACCTCAGCGTGGGGAGTTCGATTCCTGGTTGGAGCAGCTGAGTGATGTAATAACCATTCTTGGTTGGAACAGCTTGGTGATGTAATAATCATGGAGGAGACTCCTTTTGGGCTAGGAGTATAAAGGGTGCACGGACCCTGGTCAACTTGGGCATAACCCGCGGTTTACTTCCGCCAGTTACTGAGAGGCCGGTGACTGGTGGTCCAGAATATAGTCTGGCGTAAGCTGGAAAATCTGGGTATCAAAAAAATAAATAAATAGATAAAGTATCATGGGCTCCAACATCAAAGGTACCACATCAAGGTCCCTAAGATTTTTTTTGAACCATAAAACATCTTCCACAGCTTCACAAGTGGCTACATATTCTGCTTCCATAGTAGAATCAACAATACAATATATTTTGATTTTTCTCCATACTACAGCTCAACATCCCAATGTAAATATTGATTTCGATGTTAACGTTTTACAGTTTAAATCGGATTGGAAGTTATAGCCTTGTTGTCCAATCTTTTTTACAATCATTTCTTTCTTCTGGACATCAGTCCCATGTGAGCAAAAAGGCATTTGGTTTGTCCAATTCCTTCCTAACGCTGTAAAGAACCCACAATCCTAGCATTGGCCAAGCTATGCAACTTGGATCCCATGAGGCGGGCCTTGGAAAGGTTTAACTTAAACATGAATGATTAGCAAATTTTCCAAACGTAGAGCACACAGGGCTTTAAACCTAAATACATGCATCTATAACGGAAGTAAACACGTTAGTAATAGAACCTTCGTAAAAAAATGTCTAAAGGTAAGTAACATAACAGGTATATTGATCTACTTCTCAAGAAATGGGCTCAATATGGTAGAATCGCCCTTTATAACGATCAAGGCTGGTAAGTCCATTGGCCCACACAGTTGTCTATGAACCAATAGAAGATTCAGCAGCCTTTACTTATTTCTGTGCTTCTTTAGCGATTTTATTTTGTCAAATACTTAGCGATAAACTCCTATGTTCCTTTCATTACGATACTTTTGAACAAATTCTTAGATAACAAGTCTCCAGGTTTTCTTATTGATCATTATATTTGATGATAGTGCACCTTTGAGGTGATCTCATGGTTTGTACAGGGAAGGCGATGGGGCGGTCCATAGATTTTTCTTCATTTTCTTTTGTCGCATTTCACTCAAAGGGTTCAAGGGATACAATACATCAAATTGTTCGTAAGGGCCAACTTAATACTCTTCCCCAAAGATCTAATATGAGAGACCCCTAGGTGAGTTGACCTTCTTCGCAAATATAATTATCCGTTTAACAACAAAAGGGGAAAAAGAAAAGCTTGCATATGTTTGGCACAACTTATTTGAAAATTATTTTTTCTTAAACTCACTTTTAACCACACATTCCTTCCAATAAAATAATTTTACATGTGAATCCATAAATTTTCATTACTTCTTAATCACACATTCTCCAAAAAGTCATTTTCACTTCATATAAAATTTCACAAACAACACTAAGGAAGAAGTCTTATAGTAGAAGGAAATTATACTTGAATAGGAGAATGAAATCTTAGAAAAAAAGTTCAATAGTTTTTTCCTATAAAATTCATAGTGTTGCATTAGGATGAATTGTACTTGGCATAGGTGTGACGAGAATTCGAGTAGAGAATTATGTGTATTCAAAATTGCGAGAGTTTAGAGAGAAAATGATGTGAACCCATGTAGTAATTGAAGTTACGAAACCAATGATAAATTAGATCAAATCAAGAAAATCAAGAATCAACGTCTCGACCCGATAAATTATTGAATCAAAGAACCATGACAATCACAAACAATATATTGACTCTGTGATCACAAAACTTACGAACCTTACCTAAATTGATGAACACCACAAGAAATTAATCATTAATAAGTTCGAAATTAATTCAATGAAGAACGAGTTGAACACAATATATCTTACAATAATATTTCTCAAATTGTGTGTTTTACAATAAAAAGAATGAGTTCTATTTATAGGTAACTCATAAAAACCCTAATTAAAACGGAATCAAGCCTAAAGATATAAATAAAAAGATATCATAAAAAGATTTTTAACTAGAATAGAAGTCTATGTGAAATTTGAAAATTTTGGGTCCAAGTTTCTACTATGCAGCAGCATAGGTGTAGACCATGTGGTCGCATAGGCCATTCTTCAGCCTTCAGTGTGGTCTCGATATGGAGGAATATGGCCTCATGTCTAGATATACTATGCGGTCGCATAGCTTCACCTTTCAGCTCATTCACCTGTTACTTGAACCAAGATGATCCATCTTGTTCATTCTTCTATGCCCAACATAAAACTTATTCTTTTGCTTGATGTGATCGATGTTTCATCCATCGTAACTTGAACAAGCAATCTCATGGCTTCTTTGACTTTCTTTGCTCGTGACCTAGTCATTGGTCCTTCCTACACGACCAATAGATCCTTCTCCTTGCTAGCTCTCGTATTATTAATCTCATCATTCACTTCCTTTTCAAAAGGATTCATACTTGAATCTCCACTGCATCAAATACGGAAAGATTAGAAAAATTGAAAGTAGCAGAAATGTTATATTCACCTGGAAGATCCAATTATAGGCATTGTTATTGATCTTTTCAAACATTTAGAACAATCCATCTCCTCTCGATTGCAACTTTTACTTCCTTTAAAACGGAAAGCGTTCATTTCTCATATGCACCAAACTCAATCTCCTGGTTCAAATGTAACGTGCCTTCGTCCTTTATTTGCTTGAGAAGCATAATGCTCACTTTTCTTCTCAATCTGACACTATACTTCTCATGGAGGGATCTCACCAACTCCGCCTTCTTCTTTCCATCCAAGCTACCTCTCTAATCAACAAGTAAAAATGAATTAAATCTAAAGGTGTTTATGGATTAAAACTACAAACAATCTCAAATGGAGTATAAGAAGTAGTAGATGTATGACCCTATGCAAATTCTATAAATAGCAAGTAATCCTCCAAACTCTTATCGTTTTTACTGATGATAGCACGCAATAGTTGTATCATAGTCCTATTAATAACCTTAGTTTGCCCATCCGTTTGTAGATGACAAGTAGTAGAGGATAATATCTTAGTCCCTAACTTACTCCACAAATTCTTCCAAAAATGACTAAGTATCTTTTTGGTTTGGATTAAATCTGATTTTAATCTAAATTAAAGTCAAACAATCATTATTAACCACATCTTTTATGGGTCTCACAACTTTTCAACCACGCATTTCAAATTTTTCTATCAAAATCTACTAAAAATCTAATTTTAATCCCCACCAAACACCATCTATAAAACTTAACATCTCGATCCGATACAGTACTTCTAGGTACCCCATATAAACGTACTACTTCTTTAAAGAATAAACTCGCAATATTAGTGGCATCATCAATTTATGACATAGAATGAAATGTGCCATCTTACTAAACCTATCTATCACCATAAAAATGAAATATCTTTCTTAGTCCTAGGTAATCCCAACACAAAGTCCATAGATACATCAACCCAAGGCTCACTAGGAACGAGTAATGGCATATACAAACATTGAGATAAAACCTTAGACTTAGCCTTTTTACAAGTGATGTATCTACTACAAACCCGATAAAAATCAACTTTCATCTTAAGCCAATAGGAATGTTCATTTAACATATCCAAGGTCTTCTTAACCCCAAAGTGACACGTTAAACCTCAACTATGTGCTTCATATACTAACAATTCTCTCATTTTTCTATCATGCCTAAAGAATTTATCTATAGCACATTTGTCACATGATTCGTATATATTAGAAAAGTTTGGGATAATTAATATACATGTCCTTAACATACTCAAATCCTAGCAATTTGACACCTAAGAAAGTTAGTAGTACATACCTCCTTGACAATGCATCTGCTACCACATTTTTCTTACCTTATTTGCTCCAAATAACATATGAAAATATCTCAATGAACTCTATCCACCTTGCATGCCTCTTGTTTAGTTTATCTTGACCCTTGAAATGCTTCAAGGACTCATGATTGGTGTGAATCACGAACTTCTTTGGTCATAGGTAGTGTTGCCATGTCTCTAAAGCTTGAACAAGTGCATACAACTACTTGTTATATATAGGATAGTTGAGAGCTCATCCACTTAAATTTTCATTAAAGTAAGCTATTTGCCTACGTTCCTACATCAAGGCAACTCCAATACATATTCCAGAAACATCACATTCAATCTCAAAAATATTGTTAAAGTTAGGTAATGATAAAATCGGTGCAGTACACAACATATCCTTAATATGATTAAAATCATGTTCTTGTTCAACGCCCTAATGAAATCCTATACTTTTCTTTATATTCTCTGTAAGTGGTGTGTCAACTGTGCTAAAGTTTTTAACAAAACACATGTAGAAGCTAGCTAAACTGTGAAAGTTTCTTACCTCAATTATATTTTTAGGTGTCGGCCATTCCTTGATAGCGTTGATTTTCTCATCATCCACTTTAATTCCTTTTGCACTAACAAAATAACTAAGAAAAATAATTTTTTCATGTAAAATGTATACTTTTTAAAGTTAGCATAAAATTGTTCTTGTCTTAAGATTACAAGCACACGTCTTAAATATCTTAATGCTCATTTAAATCATAACTATATACCAAGATATAATTGAAGTAGACTACTACAAATTTACTTATAAATGCACGCAAGACATGATTCATTAATATCATAAATGTGCTAGGTGCATTAGTAAATTCAAATGACATGACAAACCACTCATATAAATCATACTTAGTTTTGAAAGCAGTTTTCCACTCATCCATTCTCTCATCTTAATTTGATAATATCCACTTTTAAGATCTATTTTACTAAACATGCATTATTCATGTAATTCATCTAACATATCATTTAACCTAAGTATATGATGATGATATTTTATCGTTATGTTGTTGATCATCGGACAGACTACGCACATCCTCCAAGTCCCATCATTTTTTGGCACAAATAGCACTGGCACGGCACATGAATTTATGCGTTCCCTCACATACCCTTTGCTTATCAATGTTTCCACTTGCCTTTGAAGTTCCTTGGTCTTCTTGGGATTACTCCGATAAACTAGTATGTTTAGATTGAACGCTCTAGGTATGAAGTCAATTTGATACTCAATGCCTTAAATGAGTGGTAACCCATTAGGCATGTCATCTGGAAACAAGTTTTCGAATTCCTGCAATAAATAAGTAGCCAAACTAGAGATGGGTGTTTTAGATTTCTCAAAATTGAAGAGTGATTCCTTATAAACCAATAAGATCATAAGTCGGTTCTCAACTATTGCTCTATTCAACTCACTTCCTTTTACAAAGAAATTCACTTTCAACTTTTCTCTCCTCTCATAAAACTATTTTTATTTACTCTTTCATGACTCTACTATTTTTTCTCACAACTAACCACCTCACTTTTTTTTTTCTAACTTTCTTGTTGTGAAAGATCAATTTCGTTTCTCTTTTCTCTCATTCTTTTTTCTTCATCATTTTTCAATTTGATTTGATCTTCATATACTTGAGCCGGAGTTAACGACACAACAATAATCGATTTTCCATTTTTAGTAAAGTTGTACCTATTTTTGTACCCATCATATTCCTATCATATTGTCATGACCTCGCCAACAAAATATGAACGGCATACATTATGAACTACATCTCACATCACTTCATCATGATACGTCCCAATTGAGAAACTCACCAACATTCGACTATTCACCTTAACCTCTCCACATTCATTCAACCATTACAATTTGTATGACACAGATGTTTTAGCATAGTTCATCTCAATTTCTCAACAAGTGTAGTACTAGCTACATTAGTGCAACTACCTCCATCAATAATCATACTACATACATTGCTGTTGACATGGCATCTTGTGTGAAATATGTTCCCCCACTTCGATTTTCATGAAGAGTTAGAACTCGAAGAACTTGACGGGTATCTAGCTACTCCATTCCTTTTCAACTGACTCTCCACCTTCATAATTACATGTAGCATGTCCTTCAACTCCACGTAATATTGTAGTTATACCACATTAGCTATCTCCCTATTCAAACCATTCAAAAATTGGGACATGATGGCCTCCCAATTCTCCTCAACATTCGCTCCAATAAGGGCAATGTCCATCTCTTTGTGATAATCCTCCACACTTCTAGCTCCTTGATAAAGGCTTTGTAATTTTTGATAAAGATCCCTATATAGTACTGATTAGGGAGTAACCTCTTCCTCATGATAGCTTTCAATTTTCCTAATGTGTCAATAGGCCTCTCATAATTTCTCATCATAGATGTTACTATTTGATCCTACCAAATGATAACATAATCGGTAAACTCAACGAAAATAACTTTTACCTTTTTTTTCTCTAAGTGGTTATGACAATCAAATATAAGCTCTATCTTCTTCTTCCACTCCAAATATTCCTCCAGATCACTTCTTCCTTTGAATGACGAAATTATCATTTTAATATTGCCCATATTTCTATCAACTTCAACTCCAACATAATCTCTTGCCCTTCTATCATACTTATCTCCTCTATTCTTCATCTGTCATATTTCACCCTTCACTAATGCATCATTATCAATTCCACTACCCACTTCATTTTCACCACCGATTTCCGCTCTAGACTCCCGCCTACCACGCCTCATCGCGTTAGGAACTTTCTTGGGTTGTTCCCTACGTAAATTAGCAAGCAACGTGTCTTGTCTCTCCATTCACGCCTCTTGCCTATCCATCCTATCTCCCATACCCCCAAATAACATTTCAAATTGTCATGACATCTCTTCCGTGATGATAACTTGACTATTCTTCCTGTTTGAAGTAGAATTGTCTTTATCAGAGATTCTAAATCTAGAATAATATTTGCTTCATGTGTGTACACTAGTGTATCACTCAATCTGACTTTTTCCCTCTATTAGTCTCACCACTATGTTTTTTTTTTCACTCAATACTTCATTGTAAGTGCTTCAAAGAACTAATTCAATCTCAATCAAAATTCAATCTTTGAGGAGTTCAAACAAAGAATTGAGTATGGAAAAATTGACTTTAAAATAACTCAAGAAATAATAGAAATTGGCACTCGAATGGAACACTAAAAAAATTCAAGAAAGTGTTTATTGAATTTGAATTGGACACTTCTAACTTTGAATTGTTTTTTTAATTTTTGTAATTGCTAGATTGTTCTGCAATTTTTGGATTTTTTTACTAAACGCACGAGAATTTAGCAAGGACCCCAAAATTCGAAAAGAAATTGATTTGGGCATTAATATAGAAAACAAACAACTTTTGAATTTGTTTGAAACTTTAATTGGATTGAATAATTTAAAAGATGAAGAACACGAAAAACATAAAGAACGATGATAGAAATTCAAACAAAAAAAATAAAGGATATAGCCTTAATTTTTGGAGCCTAAGCTTTAACACCAAATAATGCAAACCCACGTAAAAATGGAAGCTACAGAATCCACGACAGATTAGATCAAACCCAAGAAAGCTAAGAATCATTGTTTGAAAAAAGCTTGACCCGATAAATTATTAAACCAAAGAATCAGAACAATTGAAAACAATATGTTGATCCCGTGATCACAAAACTTATGAACCTTACTTGAATTGATGAACGCCACAAGAAATTAATTCTTGATAAGTTCGAAATTAATTCAATGAAAAACGAGTTGAAAACAATGTCTCGCAATAATATCTCTCAATTTGTGTGTTTTACAATAAAAAGAATAAGTCATATTTGTATGAAACTCATAAAAACCAAATTAAAACGAAATTAAGCCCAAAAATATCAAAAAGATACCATGGAAAAAGAATTTTAACTAAAATAAAAGTCTAAGCTAAATTTGGAAAATTAGTGTCCCAGCTTCTACAATGCGGCCACATAGGTGTAGAGCATGCAATTGCATAGGCTATTCTTATGCCGCATACCTAGATGTACTATGTGGTTACATAGTTTTCCCTTTCAGCTCCTTCACATGTTGCTTGAATTAAGTTGATCTATCTTGTTCTTTTTTCCATGTCCAACATGAAACTTGTAATTTTGCTTGTTTTGATTAATGTTTCATCCACCATAACTTGAACAATAATCACATAGCTTCTTTGACCTTCTTTGCTTGAGACCTAGTCATTGGTCCTCCCTAGTAGTGGCAATCGAGTCAGTAGCTCGTGGGCTCGAACTCGTAAAAAACGAGCCCGAGCTAAGAGCCGATAAAAAAAAAATCAAACGAGCCAAGCCAGGCTCGTGGCTCGTCAAATTTAAAAAAAAAAAAATTCTATACCCATCAATTACAATATTTTTTTCTCACCAAACTTACTATCAATCTCTTATTTTCTACTATACTCTCTACAAATCAATTATTATCAATATTATTCATTCATTCTCATTTCTATACTCTCCTACATTTTATTTCGAAAACATTGAATTATAATCTTGATTTTAGAATATATTTTCTACACTACTACATAATCTTCATTCACTTCTTCTTTTCAACATTCAATTTCAATTATTCACAAATGGATCTATGCTCATTTATTGAAAACTTGTTCGATGTCGGAGTCGGTAATGAAGCACATGTGCCCCATAATCAATTTGGGAATGAGTTTACCGATCTAAATGAAGTACTCATTCCAAAAAATATTGAAGATTAAGATGTTCATGAAAATAGTTATCCAATTGATTTAGATGACGTTGATGTTGATGATAGTCATCCAATTGATTTGGAATATGATGATGAACCTGTGTTAAAAATTTTCGATGCAAGAGGGAAGAGAAAGGTGAAGAAGTAGATAAAATGTTAGGACCATTTTAAATTGATTCAAACTGGTCGTGTGATCGATGAAATTGTAGAAATCAAAGCAGTATGCAAATACTGTCAACAACGATTAACCTATCAAAAAGGCATTGAAACCACCCACCTCAACCGTCACTACAAAACATGTGCGGCCAAACATAGTTTGCTTCTTACTCGTTAAACGCAACTATAATTTGGTAGTCCATGCAACGGTGCTACTACCACGCCACTTAATACGTGGATGTATTCGGAGGAAAGAACTCAAATAGAAATAGCGAAATACATTGCTGGATCTGAGTTGCCACTAGCACAAACGAACAACCAATATTTCGTTACCTTTGTGAAAGAATGTCTTCAACCGAGGTACGTTGGGGTAAGTCAAAATAATCTTCGTTCTGATACAATAGAATATTTTGAAAATGCAAAGAAAACATTGATTGCCGATTTAGAAAAATATGGGGGTGTGATATCTTTAACTTCGGATTTATGGGAATGAATTAATAAAAGAGGTTATATGGCTGCAACTGCACACTATATAGACTCACTTTGGATCATGCATAAAAAAATAATTACTTTTAAAATTATTGAGTATCCGCACAATGCTACCAATATATTTAGTGCTATTATGAACATTATTAAAGAATATAAATGTGAGAGTAAAATTCGCTCTTTTACGTTCGACAACGCTAATGTAAATAAGTCTGTTATCGAGAAATTGCAAAGAGTACTTCAACCCGAATTCGGTGATTATTTATTTCATATTCGATGTGTATGCCATATTTTTAATTTAATAGTTCAAGACGGTTTAAAATATGTTAAGGATGAAATTCAACGAATTAGGAATGCACTAATTTATTTCACTATTTCACCTAATAGAAAACAAGCATTTGAGGATTTTTTTGCCGAAAATGGGGTGCCGCATTCAAAAACCTTTATTAGTGACGTAGCGCATAGATGTAACTCCACATATTTATTATTAAAATCATGTGAAGGTTTCGAACATTTAATTAATGAATTTTATAACAATAGGAATATGAGGGACGATGACGATAATATTTTGAAAGAGTCCGATTGGGCTTTAGTTATTAAAATTAAAGATTTTTTGAAACATTTTTATGATACTACAAATATTTTGTCTGGTATTTATTGTCCTACTAGTTATATGGTCCTTCAACGTCTTTATCTAATTGCTAGGACTTTTGATAGATTTAAAGATGACCCCGATTTTAGTTCAGTTATAATTACCATGGAATTAAAGTTTATAAAATATTGGGAAGACTTGCCCATGTTATTTTCGTTAGCATGCGTCATGGACCACAATATAATTTATTGGGTACTAAATTTATAATTGACCGAATGTCAAAATCTTTAACTTTTAACGTACATATTACCTACAAGAATTTAGAAGCAACTTTATCTGAAATATATGTAATATATGCTTCACGAATAGGTACACATGTTACTCGTGTACCCTTCGGCTCTATAAGTACTCCTCCCACTAATTTAGGAGATGACGATGCTGAAATTTTAAATTTATTTGAAGGAATGAACTCATATAGATATGATCAAACTGGATATGCATGTGATTCCTCCAATAATAGTAGTTTGTCTTCCACAGCATGTACTCAAACATCGAATAATAGTTCAAATGCGTTGCCTGCTGAATTACTTGATTAATTTAATTATAATTGGTCTAGTAACAATGCACTAAAGAAAAATTCAGAAGAAGTAGTTGACTTCTGGCGAAAGTATGAACGTCGATGGCCAATAGTTTCTGCAATGGCAAAAGATCTACTAACACCTATGGTTAACACTGTAGTTTTGGAATCTGCTTTTAGTGAAGGGTCTAGGGTTCTTTCTGAGGTTAGGAGTCGACTAAAAGGAGATATTTTGGAAGCATTAATATGTGTGAAAGACTGACAAGACGCTCATTTTCGACTGCAAGATAAATATACCAAAATTGCATGCAGTCAAGTAAATGATATTTAGTTTAACCATATTTTATATTTATGACGAATGTGTTATTTTAATACCTTTATAATTTTTTTTAAAAAATTGTACACGTAACAAGTTGTTCGTGTACAATTTTTAACTCTGCCTACTCGAAATTGAACTATTGAGGTAGTCGGTCTCAAACCTGGATAAAGGATGAGGGTTTATATTTTATTATTTTAAAAAAGGAAAAATATTTTGAAAAATCATTTGATAATTTCTCATATTTTTTTTAAAATTTTATTATTTATAAAATAATTATTTTCAATCAACATATTATTTTCAAAACAAATTTGAAAATGAAAATATATTAACTAAAAATTATTTATAAGTAAAAAAATCAAATTATAATTACAAAAAATTTATAAAGTCTTATTTATAAGATAAAATCATAAAAAAATACATTATAATTAAAATTACTTCTAAATTATAATTTATAAGTTATAAGTAAAAAATACTTTATCTAAATAAATTGTTTACAAAATAAAAATACTTATAAGATAAAAATTTACCGAAAATGTATTTTTTCTAAAAATATTTATAAAAAAACGTGTAAAAAAAATAAAAATAAAAGGCGAGCTCACGAGTTCGGCTCGTCCCGGCCCACAAGCTCATGGGCCGAGTCGAGCTTATTTTTTTTAAACGAATCGAGCTCGACTCGGCTCGTTGTCCACGAGCTCGTTAGGCAACGAGCCGAGCCGATTTGGTTCGGTCCATTGCCACCACTAGTTCTCCTCCACGACCAACGGATCATTGTCCTTTCTAGCCCTCGTACCATGAATCTCACCAAAAAAAAGTTCTAGGAGGGAAATTAGGAAGAATAACAGTATGAATTTTTGCATGTTAAACATTGATTGTTCCATTTTTGTGTAGGAGAAGTTGTGAGAGAAGAAGTTTATTTTGAAATTTCTCAGCGAAAGTCTTCTTATGCAGTCAACAGTTTTTACTTTTATTTTTTTAGGGTACTTTTAAAATTGACCTGGTAAAATGGGGAATTTTTAGGATTGACCTTTTTTACTATATCTTTTATGAAAAGTGGTAAAATGTCTATATTACTCTTAATAAAATGAATTTTTGTTTATTGCAAGATATATACCTATCTTAGAATAGTTTTTCAATTTTGTCCTGTATTATTTCTATCTCGAATTCTAGCATATAAATTCATCCTCTGATCTAATAAATTGACATAATCTTCCATATATCTATCAAAATTTTCCCCAAGTATATAATATTCTTCAGACGATGATTGATCTATTCTTTTCATTTGATAGATACTATTATTTATTTTTTCTAATAAGTTATCTAATCATTCAATTGTATATCCTGACATGTTATATAAATCTTAACATGATAAACAATGCTAATAAAATAAATATTAAATACAAACATTTAGATAATTTAAACATGCAAATATTCAGACGAGTAATCCCAACGATTTTTTAAGATTTCAGAAAATATCTTTCTAAATTTAACAAAAATAATAGTTTTACCTTAGTTTTGATCTCAAATCTTTATTCTTAGAATCGAGTAACCTTCAGGCTCTGGATCTGCAAATGACTCCCTTTAATGGTCTCCTACCTTTACGGGATAATTGTTATTCCAGTTTTTCACCTTCACTGTGTCAATTCTTTGAATTCGGGCTATAGATCTTAATTAAAGAAAACTCTCTTTCTGTTAAAGTAAGAAATAATTTCTTCTTTAATTTTTCAAGAATCTATGGGTGAAGTGTTTAGAAACCCATGTTATCTCTGAAACGATTGAAATATGGAATAACTTGAAATTTTATTGATATCTAAAAACTGAAATATGATAATAAAGACAGGAAATTGTTTGGCTAACTCACAGCTCGAGTGCTCAACCAACTCTGCCCTTTAATTAGCCCAAAAGCTTCTATTTATACACAAATCTGAAGATAAATTACATCATTGCTTACATCATACTAATAATATTTTATTGCCTCGTTCTTTTCATCAAGAGTCTCATGGCCCCTCCATCCTTTGTTGTTTTGTTACATTTTCTTTGATAAAGGATACAGTCCTTCTATAATTGTCCTTCAAGTCTTGTTCTTACATATAGCTGGTAAAGTTCTCCTGTAGCAGTTTGGACACCTTTCCTCCATGTGTTTATCATTTTCATCTTTATCTTCTAATTCTCTCGGCAAGTGGGGCAGTCTCTTGCTTCACATGCCCTCTGTAATGTTGAAATGACATCAGGAATCTGATGTGTGTCAAATTTGGTGATAAAATCTTTTAAAACTTCAGATTTTTTATTCTTATCATTAGTCAAAATTGTCCATCCATTATATTGGCATATGCATCTGTATTTTATATCATAAATTTTTTTTACTATATTATAAAGGACTTTGTATCCAACCACTCTTCTATTTTTTATCCATGATTTTGTAAACTTTGGTAATGGTTTTATCACTATTCCCTTCATCCATTTTGAAATTTCTTCCAACAAGTCCAATGGTGATTATATGTTCTACTGGATAGAAAATTTTATCTTCGACTTCTGGACTGATCGTATAAAATTTTAGATAAATAGATCGTCCATGTGCATATCTTGAGACTTCAAATTTAAATATGTCATCAAATCTATCTATGTCTTTAAGAGATTTATCTGATAAATTAAATCCAAATATCCATCATCAGCTGCCATTTTGACCATAACTGGATCAGATTCTTTCATCATAACTATTCTTGGATAAACGTGATCACCGGGTGAAATAAAATATGAATCACTTGTTTGTAATTCATAAATTATTTTAGTAAATTTTTTATATTCTTCTTCTTTTGAAGACAATTGGATTTCATTTTTTTCATCTGGTTGTATCTGAATTGATCTCGTATACTCTTCATTGATAATAATCTTTTTAAGATTATCACCAATTCTTATCTTTCTGGGACTTTGGATCATAATATCTTTCTTTGGTCCACTGCTGCTTCCGCATGGTGGATCACTTCTTGGTATCTGTTGATATTCCTGTTTGGTATCATAGGATTGTGTCAAGACATCAACCCTTGTATCTTTATTTGTATCAATAGATATTAATTGTGCTTCAAGAGCATCAATTTTGTCTTTCATTTCATTGACAACTTTGATGTGGGATTCACTGATCTCAAGTAATGGGTTGAAATTATTACCTAAAATTTCAGCTAATGCCCCCATCCCAACTTTTATATAATCTGCTTCTTCTTTGGCAAATGCTGCCGCAGATTTCATCTCTGATATCATTTTTTTAATATTATCAATCTCCAAATTCAATGTTTCTGCTTAAAAAATCAGTAAGATAATTATTTGTACCTTTAATATGGATAAAATCAAAATTATAGAATGATAAATATGCTTGCCATCTATGTAACCTTCTATATTGGGGTTCCATTGGTAATTTATTTCTAACAAGTCCTGCAACTTGAAAATTGTTGGTTTCAATAATAATTTTTTTAGATAATAAGAATAATGAAAATTTATTTATTCCTCTAATAATTGCTAATAATTCTTTTTCATGACTGGTATAATTTATTTCTGCTTGATTAAAAGTTCTACTTGAATATCTACATATTTCATTTAAATCTGTTTTTAATATTGCTGATCGATATTTATCTGAGACATCAGTATTAACTATCAAATTATCCTTTTCATTTGTAATCTTAATTTTGATAAATTTTTACATTCTTCTTTAAGTAGTCTAACTATTTCTGTATGTTCTTCATTTCATCCTTTAGTATTAATTTTTTTAAGTAAAATTTGTATTTTATGTCTCTTTTTTGAAAGATTTTCAATAAATTCTTCCGCATAATTTAAACACCCTAAGAATTTTTGTATTTGTTCTTTGGATTCTAATTTATCAGGAAAGTTTTGTATCTTTTTAGATATATGAGATTGTAATTTTATTCCATTCTTATCTATAATTAATCCAAGAAATTCTATCTCAAATTTTTCTATAATAGGTTTTTTTTTCAAATAAGATTATTCCTTCTTTTTTTTACATTCTTTTAAGAATTTTTATAATATGATTTTTACGATCATTTTTATTTTCTGAACATATTAGTATATCATCAACATATACTAATAAGAAATCATTATATTTTCTAAAAATATTATCCATTCTTTTTTGAAATATTTGAGGTGCATTTTTTTATCCAAATGGCATAACTATTCATTCATAAATACCTTGAGGCGTGCTAAATGCTGTATATGATATTGATTCTTCTTCCATTTTGATTTGCCAAAATCCTGACTTACAATCAAATTTTGAATAATACTCTTTTCTTTTTGCAAGATTTATTAAAATATCTTTATTTGGTAGAAAATATCCATCAAATTTTGTGTATTTATTTAATTCTTTATAATTTATTACCATTCTTGATTTTCCTCGTACCTGTTCAGAGTATTTCATTACCATAAAGGCTGGACTACTATGTGGTTCATTGCTAACTCTGATTAATTTCAAGTTTTTTAATTTATTTTTTAAATTCTTAAGTGTCTTGTATAGTGTACATCATTGGTTTTACTCTTATTATTACATTTTCAGTTAATTCTATTTTTGCTCTTGGATATTCAGATTTCCAATAAACTAATGGATTTTCATTATAGATATTTCCTATCTTTTTTATTATCTCTTCTATTAATTCTGATTTTTCTATTGTTTGTATTTTTTTATTTTAACAGTTGTTTTTATTGGTATTTTTATTGTCTTTTCACCACGCTGAGCTGACTGAACTCTGTATGGCTTAAATTCTCTTGAAATTTTTAGTAAATGTCCACATGGTATTTTTAACATAATCATATAGTTATTTTGTTGGTAATATTGAAATTGTTGAACAAAGTCATTTCCTAATAATATATCACATTCTAATACATCATATACATATACTTTATTTATAGTTATTTGTTTACTTCCTAATAGAATTTCTACCTTTTCTTTATTTTTAGTAATGAGTGTCGATATTTTCGTGACACCTGTTATTTTTATAGTATCATTATTGTTCCAATTTTTTTTAACAAAAATGTCTTGATAATAGTTATATCACTTCCTGTATCTATTAAGGCACATGTTATATTAGTTTCTATAATAGTAATTTGTATATATACTCCTAATGAAAATGTTATTACATTATTCATTCTTTTGGACAAAACAATGTCTTATTATTATTATATGTTATATAGATTCCTTCTTTATTAATATTATAATGATTTAAGACTTGTAAAAAACTCATTTATAATAATATATGGTAATGATCTCTCATACTATTATCTTCATAATATTGTATTATTATTTCTTCTCCATCTAAAACTATTGGTATCTTTACTTCTAATTCACTAGTATGTGTTTTTCCATCAAAATTGATATATTTATAGGGTTATACCCTTCTTTTTGTTAATCCTTTATATTTATTTCTTGATATATGGCAGTTTGTCGCTCCCGTATCAATTACGATATTTTTTCCTTTTATATATTCTATTCCATTAAAATATTCTCCATATATTTGCATACTTCCTATATTCCTTTTTACCATTATTTCTCGACTTATGCTTTATTTTCTTGGTATTATAAATGTACTATTATTTCTTTTTAATCTTCCCTCTTTAAATTTTATTAAAGAATTATTTTCTATTATCTGGTTTTGTTTTAGATATTTCTAATTCATATATTTTTGGTAATATGTTTAGTTGTTTGTTTGGTTCTACAATATTTAATATGTCTTTACATTTTTTGTGAATTTCTATATAAGATATTTTAGAGTAAATGTTTCCATAGTTTGAATTAGTAAATGTATATAATGCCATGTATTCTATATTCATGATATGATTTCCTTCTTCCAAAATATCATTTCTATGTATTTTAAAATATAATCCTAATACTTCATTAAAATCTTTATCTTTTATTGATACGCAATATTTTGGATAACATGTAAATATTAATTTTTTGTATGCTAAATTTCCTTCTATAGTTCCGAAATGGCTATCACTGGTATTTAGTATTCTTTCATCATGTAAACTTACTGTTATTGGTGAATCTATTCATTCTCTAAATAGAGATTTAAACATTAATTGTATTCCTGTTAAGTAAACATATTATATTTTTTTTCTTTTTGTTTTCCTTTTATTTTTGTCATTAATTAGTCAACTTTGAATTTTGTTAGTAATACTAATTTATGACTTCCTGAAACTGTTCTTATATCTATTGATTTTTCTATCTTATGATATTCACTTATAGATATTATTTCCCTTCTAAATATTTTATCGAATATTTTTCATTCTCCTAATTTTAAATCTAATGATAATTTTTCTATTTTTCTAAATGTATTATTATCGAATGTTACTTTTAATCTATATCTTTCAGAATTTTCTATTTCTTATTTTTCTTCTACAATTTCAACTTCTTCTATTTCGTGATTCATTTTGATTCTGATATG
Organism: Osmanthus fragrans; assembly: GCA_019395295.1. Taxonomy (NCBI): domain Eukaryota; kingdom Viridiplantae; phylum Streptophyta; class Magnoliopsida; order Lamiales; family Oleaceae; genus Osmanthus; species Osmanthus fragrans. The sequence goes on from CM033342.1 coordinate 11,708,039, forward strand.
TAAACCTCTTCTCCTTTATATTTATTAATATCTATTATTTTTTCTAAATCGCTTTCTATTTGTTCATATTCTTGTTATAAAATTCTAACTTTCTTTTTAGTACAGTCAGGGCTTATTTGTCCTATTTCTCCACAACTCCAACATTTGCATTGTTTTTATCATTTTTAAACTCTTTTCTTTTTGGTTGATATTTTCTTTTATAATATCTCATATTTGGTTTTTGATATTTCTTTTTGAATTGTTTATATTTTTTATACTTTTTTGGTTTGAACTTCCTTTTATATTTTCTTTCTGGTCCACATCTCCAATTAATAGGTCTATCTATCTCTTCGCAACAGATTCTTGTTAATTTTTCAGACTTTTTCATTAGTTGTCTATTTTTACATATTTCTACTAATCTTTCAAATATGAATTTTATTCTACTTCTTAATGTATCTGGTACAAGATTATTCTTTATATATCTTTCATATTTTATCTTAAAATATGTATTCCATGTTCCTGATAATTTAGCAAAATACATTTCTAAGTATGGTCCTTGATTTTCGTTACTATAAAATTGGGTATAATAGAAATTTCTAAATTGACATGTATATTTTTTTATTTTACACATATCACATATCATAATATTTATTAATCCTAATCCTGCTTTTAATTTTTCTCTTCTAGCTTCTTCTTCTGAATTTTTTTATCCAATTTTCTCCTAGGAATTTATTTGATATATATTCTACTAACTTTTTTATTCCCTCTTGTGATGTTTTTTGCATTTCTGTTTGTATATTTCTTCTCATTACTCATTCCCACCAATTTCTTACATCTTCTTCAAATGATACTATTAAATAGTTAATTCTTCTATCCGTAGATTCTCATGTGTCATCTTAGTTATATAAAAAGAATAATATCATTGCATCTGCCCATTGTAACAAGGCTTGCTTAGTATCTATTTTACAATCTAAATCTAGTTTTGCTCCTCCATGATTTATTGGTTTATTGTAGTCTGAGTTTGGGGTAAATTGATTTTTATATTTTTCTATTCTATGTTGTGGTATAATTCTATTATAGTACTGCCTATAAGGTCTATGTGGTATTGGTGCATATCCTCCTTCTAATTCAGGAAATTCTAATTTTGGATTGTTGCTTGTACTTCCTGGTGCTGGTGTTGG